>CAJQZJ010032322.1:2121219-2157680 GCA_907164525.1 Lophiomys imhausi | reverse complement strand
CACTCTAACGGCACCTTCATGGCCTGCCTGAGATGACACTCTAACAGCACCTTCATGACCTGCCTGAGATGACACTCTAACAACACCTTCATGACTAATGAGTCAGTTGAACATTTGTCTCTTTTGCTTTAGGAAACAAGTGACTTTGAAATTAGTACAACTTACGTGTTTGGACCCAGCTCAACACCACCTTTTTGGCAGAACTCCAGAGAAAGCAGCCGAGGAACAGGAGCTCGGTGGCACATTTATCAAAGGAAGATGGGGTCCCTGGAAGGAGGAGCTGAGGACACAGCTCAGGGACACTTACAGAATCCCATACGACCATCTTCTTTCTCCACTCCACTCTCCAGCAACATATCCCCTGCTCTCTTGTTCTGCCCCGTCTCTCTGGCCACGCCTCCAATGCCAAGTAGACAGACAGAATACAAATGCTTGGAGGTGGCACTCACCACCCCTGGGAGATTGTCAGAGTGAGGAGGCAGATCTGAGGACAAAGTCCAGGCCTGCCAGGGCCATTGGATAAATAGCTCCTCCTCCATTCCACACCACTCCTGCCTGTCCCAAAGTCAGAAGGTGAGCAGGGAAATCAGCCCTCCCTGGTGGTTCTGACCACCTTGTGGGGAGATTATGATGGCCCTGCTGTTGCCATGCCAACTGTGATATCACGCCTTTCATCATTCCATCTGGGTGGATTTTTTTTTTTTCTCCTTATCCTTAAAGGACAACCTTTTACCATTGTCTGTCTGGGGGCCTACCAAGAGGTCAGCCCTTGTCATCCCTGGCTCCAGGTAAACTCTGCTCCAGGGATTCAGGCAAGCTCTGCTCCCAGGCCGGCTGATCTACTAAACGGAAGTAGGACCAACAAAATGCTTTACAGCATGTGCTGTCAGATAGCAAGGAGGAGCGGGAATGTGGCCAGGGCCTAGCTTGGCTTAGTAGGCCAGATGAAGCCACGGTCTAAGAAAAATAAAAGCCAAGAGGAATAAAGGTGGGAGGTAGGGATCCCACGCTTTCACCTGCGTGGAGGAATGCAGAGCATGAGAAGACAATTGTCCCCAAAGAATGGCTGTCACACTGTCCACTCCTAGAGCAGAGGTTCCCTCAGGGAAAGTATGCCCTTGCCTTCCCCCTTACACACCAGGCACTGAGAGGCAGCCAAAGACCTAGTCCCAGCCTTTTAGGAACCCACAATGTCTTTTTACAAAGACAATGGCGACAATGGCTCCTTGAAAAGAACCTGACCCTCCAGGCAAATAAACGGAGGCTCTAGAAAACCAGTTTGTCTGTGGCCGGGAGGCTCAGCACACAACTTGTAGGCAAAGAGCAAGGGGGCTGGCCCTGGGCAGGTCGACCTCATCCTAAACCTTCAAGTAGGGACCATACATAGTCTGTAGCACAACCTCCTCATTCCCTCCCCGTCCTGAGATCTGTGGGGACATTTGTAGACAGTGAAGGAAGGCAGCAGGCAGTAGCTCTGGTGCCAGCTGGCAGAGTCTCACCAGTGAAATGGCAGCCATCTGCCATAGAGCGGGCAGAGGGGCCCAAGGCAGGCATCCCTGCAGCCAGCTAACCTCTGCAATACAGTTAACCTTTATGAAACTAGCCTATTCCCGGAAGTCCATTGCTAAAGTCCAGTGCCTTGTAGGAAAGAGTGGTCTTATCTCACTGGACACATCCAGATTTAAACAGAGTGGCCAGTGGCATTAACAATGCTACCTTCAGCCTAAACTGCCACAGAGACCTGGCCTTGCCTTTCTATATAGTTTGTTTGCTACTTTAAAAATACAGACAAACCCTGTTGCTTGTTAGTGGAACACTTTACCCTAGCTGGGTGGCCATATCAAACCCCAGTACAAGAGGAAGCGCTTAGCCCTGATGTGACAGATGAACTGAGGGGATTTGATATGTGGGGACTCCTTTCATCCAAGAAGAAGGAACAGGACAGAGACAGGGACGAGGGAAGGAAGGAGGGTGGGACCTGGAAGGGAGGAGGGAAGGGTGGGACCTGGAAGGGAGGAGGGAAAGGATTTTGATCAAGATGTAATTTGAAAAAAATTACTTAATAAAAATAAAACACCAAAGCAATAAAATAAATATATGAATGAATGAATTATATTTAAAAAGAAAATTTTATACATGGGGTGGTAATAAGGGCATGTTGGGCATGTGTATGCAGGTATGCATACCTATTTATGCATGCAGAGGCCAGAAAAGGATGTCTCACTGTTCTACTTTATGGCTTTCTATCTGATTCCCTCAAAACAGGATCTCTTACTGAACCTGGAACCAGACTATTGGTCAACAAGCCCCAGAACTCCTCCAGTCTCCACCCTCCAGCCTCCTGTACATAATCTTTTAAAGGCTGGGAAAATAAAAACCATATTCCCACTTTATGAATGAAGAATTAAGGGAAAGGATATAGAAGGGGCCATCCCAGGTGACATCATTTTACAGAACTGTGACTTTGACCTTAAGAACTCCCTTTGGGGTACTTTTGTTGACAATAAAGGTACACAGCAATTTGTTCAAAAGCCCATTACCAGGCCACCAAACAAGCCACTCCTGTTAGTTCTTTTGTGGTTTGTGAGGTCATGGTATGACAAGCAGAGGTAGAAGACAGAGCCTCCAGAGGGCTCAGGCACTTGCTACTTGCTCCCCAAGTAGCTGATGAGATGGTTGTGGGTCCTTACCCTAGCTGGGTTGAGTTGTCACAATCAGTGACACTGAGCTGCTTTTTAAGGAGCATCTGCTTTCACCTATCCTAAGGCAGGACAGCAAGATGCCCTACTTGGCTGTGCAGCCTGCTCCCCAGGGGACAAAGTCCTGAGAAGCTACATGCTCTCTTGCTTGCATACACTCACACACACTTGAAAGCAAGCACACACCAGCAAGCACACACAGCAAACAGTTACGAACTAGGTGGTGATATGAATAGCTTTAATAGCAAAATACACTGTGAGAGAGGGTCCTGCAGGCCCTCTCAGCTAAGATCTGAGCATGCCCGCCCTCCTCAAGGCTCCAAACTGCATCCACTATAACGTGAGCCGGGCTCCACGAACAAACAGACCTGTCTCAGCATCACTTACTCAGTGTGGATCCTTCAGTGACTTGCAGTTGTTTCTCCTCGTCTGTGAAATGGGGGTAAAAATGTTTGACTTTGAAAACTCAGGAGGCTGCCAGCACACAGCGTGCACTCCAGGATGACAGCAGTGTGTCTGTGCTGAGCCACCCACTTCTCATCGGTGTCCCTGACTTGTGAACACACTAACCTGGAGGGTAAATGCTTCCTCTTCAGAGCCCAGCCCTTGCCTTTCCTAAGATACCTGGCCCAGGAGCTCAAGAGTCTTGTTCCTTTGTTTGTTTAATTCTCTACATTCATACATGTATATTTATGTGTTTCTTTATGTATGTACATGCACAGATAATTTATTCAAATGACATTATGTTGTTATGCTATTTCCCTTTACAACACTCTACCAAGTAAGAGTCCTCATCTCTGCTGACCAAGGAGCTCACAGGCATAGTTTGGTTCTTAAGTCCCTCAAAAGCTGGGATATTAAAGGCTCGGTCTCCAGCCCATGGTGCTCTTGGGATATAGTAAAGCCTTTAAGAGTTTGGGCCTAGTGGGATAAAGTTAAGTCACTGGAGGATGTCCTGAAGGAGTTTTAATGACTCCTCTCTTTCAATGTTAGGTAAGTGTTTTAACCATGAGCCCCATCTCCAGACCCTTTCCGCCCCCCTCACTTTGAGTACATGAGGTAAAAGGTTTCCTCCCCAAATGCTCCCAGCATAATACATTACATACACCACCACAGTTCTCAAGATAAGGGGCCAGTAGGTCATGAGCTGAAACACCAAAAACTGTAAGCCAAAATACACTTCGTTATAACAGAACCCTGACCAACAGTGTTAATTTCTCAGTTTCCTGTAGGTTGAATATTGTTTGTTTTAAAAGTATTGTACATATTCCTTCTCCTTTTATTTTCTACTATAGTTATAACTTTATAGATTTATAAAATCCTTCTGCTGGTTCTATTATAAATCATGGTTGGAAGGTACCACAGCTCTTGAACCATTCCCTTACTGACAACTACTCATTCTGTTTTAATTCTTGGCCACTACAATGAAAAGGGAGGCGTCTTAGTCAACATTCTATTCCTGTGAAGAGACACCATGACCACGGCAACTCTTCCAAAGGAAAACATTTAATGGGGGCTGGCTTACAGGTTCAGAGGTTTAGTCCATTCTTGTCATTGTGGGAAGCATAGTAGCACATATGCTGACACAGTACCGGGGAAGGAGCTGAGACTTCTACATTTACATCGGCAGGCAGCAGGAAAAGAGAAAACCACTGGGTCTGGCTTGAACATTTGAAACTCCAAACCCCACCCCCTGTGACACACTTCCTTCACCAAGGCCACACCCCCCTAATGCCACTGCCTGAGCATTCAAATATGTGACTTTATGGGGGCTATTCTTAAACAAACCACCACAGGAAGTAAGTTCTTCAATGTGTCCATTCTAAAAACTAGTTTTTTTTTTGTTTGTTTGGGCAGAGTCTTGTGTAGCCCAGGCTAGCCCCAAACTTCTGATGTTCCTGCCTCCACATCCTAAGCACTAGGATTACAGGTCTGCACCACTGAGCCTAGTTTATGCAGCATTAGGTTTCCAATCTAAGGCTTCATCGAAAGTACATTTTCTAAACAGACACAACAAATGCCAAGATGTGAATACCAACTGTCAGCACGAGGTCACAATGAGCTGGTAAAGCATACGCCTCCCCCTGAGTTCTTAGAAAAGACACTCCCACTCCCAGAAGGAATCTGACTTCCAAATAGCATTGCTTACAAGGTCCTCCTGGGTCAGGGAAATTGTAGGTCCTCAACAACCTATCTTTTCCAGAATCCTGATGTGCAGATTCAGTCCATGATAAATAATCCCTCAATCTGCCCTCTCAAGCTGAATGCTGGTTTGCATCAATAACACTGGGACTATTGGCAGCCTTTTGCTTTTGTTTCCCTTAAAAAAAAAAAATGCAGCCGGGCGGTGGTGGCGCACGCCTTTAATCCCAGCACTTGGGAGGCAGAGGCAGGCGGATCTTTGTGAGTTCGAGGCCAGCCTGGTCTACAAAGCGAGTCCAGGACAGCTAGAGATATTCAGAGAAACCCTGTCTCGAAAAATCAAAAAAAAAAAAAAAAAAAAAAAAATGCTGGAGGGGCTGAAGAAATGGCTCAGCAGTCAAGAGCATTGCTGCTCTTCCAGAGGACCTCAGTTCAACTCCCAGCACCCATATGGCCGTTCACAACTATCTGTCCAGTTCCCAAGAATCCAAATGCCCTCTTCTGTCCTCCACAACTTTCCCGGAAGAGTGTGAAATCCAGTTCCATGGTACCAAACGTCTCAGACCACAGAGGGTGAGACAATTGCTGAAAGTCGTTATCATCCATTTCTGCTAAAACCTACCCATTGTACGTATCAACAAAAGGTTACAGCTTTTCTCTGAATCCAAAAGATGATCTATCCAACACCTACAGAAGGTGGAAAATGTGATGCTTTTTCTGCCTATCACAACACACCAGCTCCAGGGGCAAGGACACCCTAACTTCTGCCAATGCCTCACCCAGCAGGGGTCAGTTAGTCCATGTTTCTCTAACAAAGGAGAAAAAAACCTCCGGACTTTCCTCAAGAATAAAGTTTTCAGGCAGGGGACGGAGAGCCGTGGTTGCAGAGTGCTTTCCCAGCATGCATTAGGCCCTATTTGACTCCCTCTCACCCAGTCCAAAAAAAAAAAGGTCCTTCCCAGGTTCCTGGGTGGCTTTACCAGTCACCACCCATTTTACTTAGACCTGCTAACTGCATCCTAGTATTTAGCATTCTCTCTCTCTCTGTTACAACCCCTATCCACAGGTTCACCTAAGCACAGACTCATCTGCTGAAGACTACATTTCCCAGCATCTCTTGCAGCTAGATGTGGCCATGTGACATAATTCCAGCCAATAGGATGGGAATTGCTCCTTCTCAAAGACAAGCAGCTTGTCTTGGATTTCCTCACCTCTTAACTCGCACACCCTGAGATAGGCTTAAGGGTGCAAAACAATAACTCCTGCTTGTCAGTCAGACATGCTTGCCTTAGGACACAACAGATAAATCCTTGTCTTAGCCATTCTGTTTGGGGCTGTCTTTGTCATAGCAGCTTAGCCTATATGCTAGCTTCAGCTTCTACATACACCGAGGCAGGCAAAATGGCTCAGCAGGTAAAAAGGTTTGCTTCTCAGGCCTTCTGACCTCACTTCCATCTCAAGAAGCCATGGTGGTAGGACAGAGCTGACTCCCAAAAGTTGTTATTTGATCTGAAGGGAATGAAAATTATTAAAAGACCCCCTAAGTCTGCAGTAGAGCCAGGCCAGCCACCAGGTGATTCCCGGAACTTAGCTGACCATAAACAGGTTGCAACCAAGAATGAAGATCAATTGGGCCACGGGCCCCCAGGGCTTCAGGAACTAGCTGACCACAAGATTAGATTCATTCCTGAGACAAACAGATGTAGGATGTTTCCCGCTGACTAACTAATGGGCTGGTACATTCCAGCTGTATTTCCCCTCCCCCTTGGGTTGTGGTAAACGATGGGCTGGGCTGGTACTTCCCACCTGTAATTTCCCCCCCTGCCCCTTAATCTGTGGTGCTCCCCTATTAAATATTCTACTCTAGCCCTGCGTGGGGGTCATGACTCCTAGCCCTGCGTGGGATATGAGTGGCGCCCCTCAGGGCACTGAGCCTCCCCCTTTCTCCTTTTTCCCCCCCGAAATAAACCTCTTGTGATTGCATCAAGATGGTCTCTTGTTGGCCGGGCGGTGGTGGCGCACGCC
Organism: Lophiomys imhausi; assembly: GCA_907164525.1. Taxonomy (NCBI): domain Eukaryota; kingdom Metazoa; phylum Chordata; class Mammalia; order Rodentia; family Muridae; genus Lophiomys; species Lophiomys imhausi. Next base: position 2,150,814 of record CAJQZJ010032322.1, on the reverse strand, counting down.
TTTAATCCCAGCACTTGGGAGGCAGAGGCAGGCGGATCTCTGTGAGTCCGAGGCCAGCCTGGTCTACAAAACGAGTCCAGACAGCCAGAGCTGTTATACAAAGAAACCCTGTCTCGGAAAACCAAAACAAAAAAAAAAAAAAAGAAAAAGAAAAAAAAAGGATGGTCTCTTGCGAGTTTTGGGGTGGCCGTGATATCCTGAGTGTCGGGTGAGGAACTTCCCTCCCCCAGGTCTTTCATTTGGTGCATTGGCTGGGAATTTGCGGCCATCCCAATCTCCACGAGAACCCACTTGGAGGTGAGATTTCTGTGTCTTGGGCCTATTTCTGTTGTCTGGTTTGTGAGATTTCTGTCTCTGTGTCTTGGGTTTGTCTCTGTTGTCTGGTTCTGTTATATGGTTTGCGTTAAAAGTTGGCTTCGCGAAGGTTGTTTTCGGTTTGGCAGCCGTTTCTGTCTCGTGAGGAGACGGATGGGTGATCAAGCAGACGTGCTAATGGATCAGCGGCTGTAGCCCTGGGAGACGTCCCAGGAGGACAGGGACCCCAGGGACGCCTGGGAGGGTCCCATCTGGGTGCCAGGGAGGATACAGTGGTCCTCTTGAGAGAGGGGACGCGAGAGACCTCCCGGCCGTCTGTTTTTCTGGTGTGGTGCCGGCATTTGAGAGTGAAAAGGATTTTTCGTAGTGTTTTTCTGTGTATCTTGTGTTTGTGTTTTATGTTACTTGTGACAATGGGACAGACTGTAACGACTCCTCTAAGATTGACACTGGACCATTGGACTGAAGTTAGAACTAGGGCTCATAATTTGTCAGTTGAGGTTAAAAAGAGACCGTGGCAGACTTTTTGTGCTTCGGAGTGGCACCCGAGGGGACTTTTGACTGGACCATTATTTTTGAGGTAAAAGCTATTGTCTTTAAGGAAGGACCAGGGTCTCATCCCGATCAACAGCCATACATTACTGTTTGGCAAGACCTGGTCCAGAACCCACCCCCATGGGTAAAACCTTGGGTGAGAGGAAGGAAGCCAGGCTCCCGAGCCCTGGCTCTCCGTGGCACAGAGCCTAAATCAAAACAGAAGCCAACTTCGGAAACAAAACCTTCGGCTCTGCCTAAGATCTATCCTGAGATCGAGGAACCACCATCGCCACCCCCCCAACCCCTGCCGCCGCAGGAACCCCCAGCTCCGGCCCCAAGCCCAGAAACACAAGGAGCAGAGAAGGGAGGGCCAACAACTGGCACTCGGAGTCGGAGGGGGTTGAGCCCAGAGGGACCCGATTCCACTGTGGCTCTACCCCTCCGAATGGTCGGGCCCCCCATGGGCCCACCAGCTTTACAACCCCTACAATACTGGCCTTTTTCATCAGCTGATCTATATAATTGGAAAGCTAACCACCCATCTTTTTCTGAGAACCCTACCAGTCTTACAGGTCTGGTGGAATCCTTGATGTTCTCTCACCAGCCCACCTGGGATGATTGCCAGCAGCTCTTGCAGGTTCTCTTCACTACAGAGGAGAGGGAGCGAATTCTCTTGGAAGCACGAAAGAATGTCCCAGGGACCAATGGGACCCCCACTGCCCCCCCGAATGAGATTGACGCTGGATTCCCCCTTGATCGACCAGATTGGGACTTCAACACGGCTGAAGGTAGGGAGCGGCTGACAGTCTACCGCCGGACCCTAGTGGCAGGTCTCAAAGGGGCCGCCCGACACCCCACCAATTTGGCCAAGGTAAGAGAAGTACTTCAGGATCCTGTTGAGCCACCGTCCGTATTCCTTGAAAGGTTGATGGAAGCCTACAGGCGATACACTCCCTTTGACCCAACTTATGAGGGACAGCAAGCGGCTATAGCCATGTCCTTTATAGGACAATCAGCTCCTGACATTAAGAAAAGGTTGCGGGGCTGGAGAGGTGGCTCAGAGGTTAAGAGCACTGGCTGTTCTTCCAAAGGTCCTGAGTTCAATTCCCAGCAACCACATGGTGGCTCACAGCCATCTATGTTGAGATCTGCTGCCCGGGCATATATGTAGAGCAAATACTGTATACATAATAAATAAGTAAATAAATGTTTAAAAAAAAAAAAGAAAAGGTTGCAACGTATAGAAGGATTACAGGACTATACTTTGCAGGATCTTATGAGGGAGGCAGAGAAAGTGTACCACAAGAGAGAGACTGAGGAAGAGAAACAGGAAAGAGAGAAGAGAGAGAGAGAAGAAAGAGAGGATAGGCGGGATTGCAAACAAGAAAGAAACTTGACTAGGATACTGGCCGCAGTTGTAGATAGAGAAAGGGAAAGAGCAGGGCCTAGACAGAAAGGGAACCTGAGCAACAGAAGACCTAGACTGGGTAAAAGTGGAGAACAGAGACGCCGGTTGGAAAAAGGTCAGTGTGCTTACTGTAAAGAAAAAGGACACTGGGCTCGAGATTGCCCAAAAAAGAAGGGCAGGACCCCTAAGGCCCTGACTCTTGAAGAGGATGATTAGAGGCGACAGGGCTCGGACCCCCTCCCTGAGCCTAGGGTAACCCTGAACGTGGAGGGGACCCCTGTAAACTTTCTTGTGGATACTGGAGCAGAATATTCAGTTCTGAAACAACCATTGGGAAAACTAAAAAACAGAAAGACTATAGTTGTAGGGGCAACCAGGCAAAAGCAATATCCTTGGACCACAACGCGAACGGTTGACCTAGGAAAAGGACAGGTGTCCCATTCTTTCCTGGTCATTCCTGAGTGCCCTATGCCTTTGTTGGGAAGAGACTTGTTAACCAAGCTGAAGGCACAGATTCAGTTTGCTAAGGAAGGACCAGAGGTGACGTGGGGAACCCCTACTTCTATGATACTGGCCTTAAAACTGGAAGAAAAATATCGGCTCCACGAGCCTCTCGGACAACAAGAGGCCCTGGATATCAGTGACTGGTTGACAGAATTCCCAAAGGCCTGGGCTGAGACCGGAGGAATGGGGATGGCAGAAAGAGTTCCTCCCATAGTAGTGGGGCTGAAGACCAGTGCCTCCCCTATTGGGGTAAGACAGTACCCAATGAGTCATGAAGCCAGGGAGGGGATCAGACCTCACATTCACAGACTGTTACAACAGGGCATCCTGATTCCCTGCCAGTCACCATGGAACACCCCCCTGTTACCGGTAAAGAAGCCAGGCACTAATGATTACAGGCCAGTCCAAGATTTAAGAGAGGTCAATAAGAGAGTTCAAGATATTCATCCAACTGTGCCCAACCCTTACAACCTTCTTAGTTCGCTTCCACCTAAAAGGAATTGGTACACTGTCCTAGATTTAAAAGATGCTTTTTTTCTGCTTGAAGTTACATCCTGACAGCCAACCCATCTTTGCCTTCGAATGGAGAGACCCTGACACTGGACTGGTGGGACAGTTAACTTGGACTAGATTGCCACAAGGATTCAAAAACTCCCCTACCCTCTTTGATGAGGCTCTTCATCGGGATCTGGCCTCCTTTAGAGCTGAAAATCCTCAGCTAACATTGTTACAGTACGTTGATGATTTACTCTTGGCAGCATCAACTAAACCTGAATGTCTCCAAGGAACTAAGAGGTTGCTGATGGAACTTGGTGAGTTGGGGTATCGGGCTTCTGCTAAGAAGGCTCAGTTGTGCAAAACTGAGGTCACCTATCTGGGATACACCCTGAGAGATGGAAAGCGATGGCTGACGGAAGCCAGGAAAAAGACTGTCACCCAGATTCCTGTCCCGACCACACCGCGCCAGGTAAGAGAATTCCTGGGCACTGCTGGTTTTTGTAGACTATGGATTCCGGGTTTCGCTACGCTAGCAGCCCCCTTATATCCCCTCACCAAGGAGGGAGGAGGGTTCACCTGGACCTCTGAACATCAGAAGGCCTTTGAAGATATCAAAAAGGCCTGTTAACAGCACCAGCTTTAGCTCTGCCAGACTTAACCAAGCCTTTCACTCTATATGTAGATGAAAGGGCAGGGGTTGCCAGAGGTGTCCTTACTCAGACCTTAGGACCTTGGAAAAGGCCGGTAGCCTACTTGTCTAAAAAACTGGATCCTGTTGCAAGTGGATGGCCCACATGCCTGAAAGCTATTGCAGCTGTGGCCTTACTTGTCAAGGATGCTGATAAACTGACTTTGGGACAGCAGATTACAGTGGTGGTACCCCATGCCCTTGAGAACATTATTCGGCAGCCCCCTGACCGGTGGATGACTAATGCTAGAATGACTCACTACCAAAGCCTATTATTGACTGAGAGAGTGATATTCGCCCCCCCGGCCACCCTGAATCCTGCTACCCTACTGCCTGAGGCTGATGACTCCGCTCCTGCCCACCACTGCCTTGATATCCTGGCAGAAGAAACGGGTCCCCGGAGTGACCTAAAGGACCGACCCTGGCCAGGAAGTCTGAACTGGTACACTGATGGAAGCAGCTTTGCGGTTGAAGGTAAGCGGATGGCGGGAGCTGCAGTGGTAGATGGGAGGCAAGTGATCTGGGCTAGCAGCCTGCCAGAAGGAACTTCTGCCCAGAAAGCTGAACTTACTGCGTTAACACAAGCCCTGAAGATGGCAGAGGGAAAGTCCGTCAATATTTATACTGATAGCAGGTATGCTTTTGCCACCGCCCATGTGCATGGGGAAATATATAGGCAAAGGGGGCTGTTGACATCAGCAGGAAAAGACATTAAAAATAAAGAAGAGATTCTGAGCCTCCTTGAGGCCATACATCTGCCAAAGAAGGTGGCTATTATCCACTGCCTTGGACATCAGAAGGCGCAGGATGCAGTGTCTAAGGGAAATCAGATGGCAGATCTAGAAGCCAAACAAACAGCCTAAGGGACAATGATCTTAACCACCCTTGGCTCTAGAGATATCAGGAAAACCAGTGTCAGGTATACTCCTGAAGACTTGCAGTCCGTAAAGAAACTAGGGGTGGCTGGAGAATCACCTTGTGGTATGGTTAAAACAGAGGACGGTAAACGAGTCCTGCCTCAAAAAGAAGTGAAACCGAGCTTTTACGTTATTATTTAACACTTATTTAACTCTTATTTATTTATTACTAAATTCACTTATAACAAACACCAACAATTTCTTATCTATTAAACCTATAAATTCCTACAACCCCTTTAACCTATCCACTAAACCTATTGATAATCATAACAACTACTTTCATACCCTTTTAGAATGATACAGTCTCTGGGGCAGGTCCTCAGTCGTCAGGAAACCAGTCTCGGGGGTAGACTCTTTAACGCACTTAGCAGTCCTTTTTCTGGAATAGCTCAGACGCAGGTTCGTCAGGGTAAATTGGCTATCGAAGTCTCACTTTAAATAAGGCTTGAGGCTTTCTTCTCTCTGGGAGACCTCAGCGTCTGTAGGCCACCTTACTTCCTTCGTATCAGCAACTCTGCCGTTCTGCCTCAGTCTTTAAAGCTGGCCACAGTTCCGTTCAGGCCACTGTTCGGACAGGTCAAACCCCTCTAGGCAAAAGCTGAGCCACAGGGTTTAGTCCTTGGCCTTTTGCTGTCTTGCCGAGGCTTTCTCTGCTCACCAGCTTCCTTCTGCCTCAGGGAGATCTGGCCATTGGTCTACCAGAACTTTCTCCAGCAGGACTCTCGGAGCTCTCTCATATCGGGGGCCCTTAGCACGCACGCGCCCCCTCTGGCGTCATCCACTTGTCCTTAAATAGGATCACTCCTTGTTCCACCTGCTTCAGCTTAAGTTGGGCTCTGCCCACTTAGCAGTTGAAAGCAATGCCAGGTCATAAAGTCTTTCCTTCTTTCACCTGGCTTCAACCTTGTTTTTCAGTCCAAAGAGACTCCCCTCATTTCACCTGACTTCATCCATAAGCTGATAAGCTAATTGCTCACAGCAGTGTTGATCTTCATGCCCCGAATTAAAAGACTGTATCAGAAACCTATATATTCACTAAATCTAACTTATATTAATCTATCAGTCCCTTCAAAGAAGGACGCGAATATGTCACCAACTTACACCGTCTGACTCACCTAGGAGAAAAGAAACTAAAAGATGTGGTAAGATCCTCTAACTATTATGTAATTGGACTTTCTGCCTTAACAACAGAAATAGTCAGGAACTGCAAAGCCTGTGCTCTGACTAATGCCAGACCTTCCATTCATAACACGGGAAAAAGACTCAGGGGAGATCGACCGGGGGCCTATTGGGAAGTGGATTTTACAGAAATTAAACCAGCTAAGTATGGAAACAAATATCTTTTAGTTTTTGTAGATACATTTTCAGGGTGGGTAGAGGCCTTCCCTACAAGGACTGAGACTGCCAATACAGTGGCCAAGAAGATTCTTGAAAAAATTTTTCCGAGGTTTGGAGTACCCATGGTAATTGGGTCTGATAATGGACCCGCTTTCGTTGCCCAGGTAAGTCAGGTACTGGCCACTCAACTGGGGATTAAATGGAAATTACATTGTGCCTACCATCCCCAAAGTTCAGAACAGGTAGAAAGGATGAATAGAACTCTAAAAGAGACCTTGACTAAATTAGCCTTAGAGACCGGCATGGGAGACTGGACAGCCCTCCTTCCTTTTGCCTTATTCCGGGTCAGAAATACCCCGGGTCGTTTTTTTTTTTTTGGTTTTTCGAGACAGGGTTTCTCTGAATATCTCTGGCTGTCCTGGACTCGCTTTGTAGACCAGGCTGGCCTCGAACTCACAAAGATCCGCCTGCCTCTGCCTCCCAAGTGCTGGGATTAAAGGCGTGCGCCACCACCGCCCGGCTACCCCGGGTCGTTTTAAGCTGACACCTTATGAGATTTTCTGTGGGAGTCCTCCTCCCCTTACTGAGGCGGGTGGAGTATTTGATCCTGATGTTGTCCTTTCTAAACCCTTGTTCACCCGCATGAAAGCCCTTGAAGTGGTCCTGCGCGAGGCCTGGGAGCAGCTCAGAGAAGCTTATGAAGCTGGAGACCTGAACGTGCCTCATCAGTTCCGGGTTGGGGACACTGTACTCGTCCAGCGTCATCGGGCTGGGAACCTTGAACCTCGCTGGAAGGGACCATACCTGGTGCTTTTGACCACCCCAACTGCAGTGAAGGTAGAGGGCATCTCAGCCTGGATCCACGCTTCACACGTAAAGAGAGCTCCTGAACCTTCCAAGGATGAGTGGAAATTGGAAAAGACTGTGGACCCTTTTAAGCTGCGCCTGTGTCGCAGGTGCTCTCCAGATGAAAAGTGACAGCTCTCATACTCCCCAGAAACTAACCTGGCAGGTGATCTCTCAGACTGAAGAAGTTGTCTGGTCAGTATCTAAGATAACCCCTCCATGGACATGGTGGCCACAACTGTCACCTCACTTCTGTCAGCTGGCTGCTGGACTAGAAACATGGGACATACCTGAGGGAGACCCCTGTCACCTCCTAGAAAATGACCCCAAATGAAAACACCCTAGGTGGATGGGAACTAAGTATGGATGTGGAGCGGGAAAGGACCGTTGTGGGTTAGCTGAAGAGGACTTTTATGTCTGCCCCAGAGAGGGTAGAAGTAGAGCGGTCGCTAAAAGATGTGGGGGGTTGGAGAGTTATTATTGTGCAGAGTGGGGCTGTGAAACAACAGGACAGGCCTACTGGAATCCCTCCTCATCTTGGGACCTAATAACGGTCCGCCGAAATTATTCCAAACCTACTGGGTATTGCCTCCCATCCACCCGACAACATAACCATAACTGAACGAGACAAGAGCCCGACCTCCCGTGAACGATGGTTGCATGGAAGTACATGGGGATTCCGATGGTATATGCACGGCACTGATCATGGTGTAACTTTCAAAATTCAGTTAAAAATAAAAAGTGCCGAGGGGTCACCAGTGGGCCCCAATCAGGTACTCCCTGACCAGGGACCCCCACAGCCGAAGTCTCGGCCCCAAGGAGCCCTGGATCCCACTCCATTTCCCGGAACTCCTGTTCCCCCAAACATGACTCTAAAGGCTCTACCGCCCACGGGTCAGCGTTTGCTGAATCTAGTCCAGGGAGCTTTTCAAGTTCTAAACGAATCTCAGCCTGCGCTGACTAAGGACTGTTGGCTCTGTTTGGCCTCCGGACCCCCCTACTATGAGGGTATCGCTGTACCAGGTACTTTTAATAACACCACCAGCCATGAAGCCTGTTTGGCCTCCGGACCCCCCTACTATGAGGGCATCGCTGTACCAGGTACCTTTAATAACACCACCAGCCATGAAGCCTGCTCATGACATGATAAAAATAGACTGACTCTAACTGAGGTATCAGGGCAAGGGACTTGTCTAGGAAACCCACCCGCCACTTATAAACATCTATGCAATAAGACCCTGAGGTCTCCAAAAACTTCGGATACTAGATACCTGTATCCGGGCATAGATAAATGGTGGGCTTGTAGCACAGGATTGACTCCCTGTGTTGCCATTAATGTTTTTGATGACACCAAAGATTACTGTGTGTTAATACAACTCCTGCCTAGGGTGTTCTATCACCCAGCTGATGCTTTTATAGATGAGTTCGACCATCGACTCACTAGATGTCAGCGAGAGCCGGTTTCTCTTACATTAGCAGTACTAGTGGGACTGGGTATAGCGGCTGGGATAGGAACTGGTACAGCTGCCTTAGTAACGAACCAAGATAATTTTAAAAAACTAAGAGCAGCTATGGATGAGGATTTGAGATCTCTCCAACAGTCTATTGCCAGGCTAGAAGAATCTCTAACTTCCCTATCAGAAGTGGTTTTACAGAATTGAAGAGGTCTGGATCTGTTATTCTTACAGAACGGGGGTGGGGGGGGTGGGGTGTATGCGCAGCACTAAAGGAGGAATGCTGTTTTTACATTGATCACTCCGGGGTGATTAGAGATTCCATAAATAAGCTAAAAGAAAGATTAGACAAAAGAAAAAGAGAGAGAGAGGCCCCACAGGGATGGTTCGAAGGATGGTACAGTAAGTCTCCGTGGATGACCACCCTCGTTTCAACTTTAATAGGACCCCTCCTGATTCTCTTATTAATCCTTACCTTGGGACCCTGTATCTTGAATAGGCTTGTTACCTTTGTTAGGGAAAGAATAAGTGCTGTACATATTTTAATGCTTAAGCAACAATAACAAGGTTTGCGGGAGTGTGATAATGATGATTTTGATGAAACAGATGTATAGGTTCTAAGATTAGAACAACGGACTAAAAGGAGTGGGGAATGAAGGTAATGAAAATTATTAAAAGACCCCCTAAGTCGGCAGTAGAGCCAGGCCAGCCGCCAGGTGATTCCCGGAACTTAGCTGACCATAAACAGGTTGAAACCAAGAATGAAGGTCAATTGGGCCACGGGCCCCCAGGGCTTCAGGAACTGGCTGACCACAAGATTAGATTCATTCCTGAGACAAACAGATGTAAGATGTTTCCCGCTGACTAACTAATGGGCTGGTACATTCCAGCTGTATTTCCCCTCCCCCTTGGGTTGTGGTAAACGATGGGCTGGGCTGGTACTTCCCACCTGTAATTCCCCCCCCCCCGCGCCCCTTAATCTGTGGTGCTCCCCTATTAAATATTCTACTCTAGCCCTGCGTGGGGGTCGCGATTCCTAGCCCTGCGTGGGATATGAGTGGCGCCCCTCAGTGCACTGAGCCTCCCCCTTTCTCCTTTTTCCCCCCGAAATAAACCTCTTGTGATTGCATCAAGATGGTCTCTTGCAAGTTTTGGGGCGGCCATGATATCCTGAGTGTCGGGTGAGGTATTTCCCTCCCACGGGTCTTTCAGATCTACACATGCACACGCACACACACACATTAAATGTCACATTTTCTCAGTGTTCAACATCCCCTAAAGCTATCAGCTTGAGTCATAGTAGTTTCTCAGTAAATATTTGTGAATTGATTGAAAAAAAAAAGTGCCATTATGTAACAGAGATAGGACCAGGGCCAAAGAAGCTTACTCAAGTCCCTTAGACGCTTATTCAGGTGCGTACAACATCTCCTGCACTGCTGGAAAACAGGGGCTGGAGCTGGATGGTCTGTGTTTAGGAAGGCATTTGCAACAGGGACATGGTGGCCGTGCACCATGTCTCTTGTCAGCTCTCCTCGGGACAATGGATTTTATGCTTGACCACAGTTAGCTGAGGTTACTGCTTGTCTCATAATAATGAGCTCAGTCTGAACACTTACTGCGTGCCAGGCTCTAAACTAAACTCGAGCACTGTGGCTGGCACTCACATTCATTTATTCCCCACAACAACCCTAGAAGGTAGGCACAATTATTTCCCCCGAGGGAGCCACCCTGCCCCTCCAAAGGTCAGTAACTTGGTCCAGCGGCAAGGCTAGTAACAAAACCCCCATTCTGTGAACCCACACTTAACTCTTTTCTTTACCAGAAGCTGCCCTACTTCCCTCCGTGTATGACCGGCTTCTATTCCTAACTACAAGGGCAAATTTGAGGGCTGATCCAAGTTCTATGCTCACCCCAGAGGGAGCCCAGAGCTGTTTCTGTGACCGTGACTCTCTTCCTCTGTGCATGTCTAGCAGGGATGTGCACACCTGCCAGGCTACATGAGGGCAGAGTGTAATCCAAGCCCACACCAGCTCACTCCCGCCCTCTCCTCCAAAGCTGTCCTGAGGCCTCCCTGACCTCTGCCCTCTACCTACCCCCACAGTTGCCACCCGCAGTGTACACACTTTCCCCTCAGCTGTCCCTGGATTTCCTAATGGCCTTACAACAATCCTCACTGAAGCCTGCAGGGGCTGGACATGCTGATCTAGCCTGGAGATGGTATAGTTCAAATTTCTAATCCTACCTGCACCCATCTTGATCTTCACAGCCATTCTTCATTTTTTTTTTTTTTATAAGAGATCTTTCCGCTTTTTGTCCTGGACTCCAAAAAACTAAGTCAGTGGCCCAGTGGAGACATCTTACCCAGGGCTTGCAAACCTAAGGGCACAGGTCACTAAGGCCTCCAGACTTGCTTTCTGTGGCTGGCACTATATTTTTTGAAGAATTCATTGGTTATATTTGAAGTTATCAGAGTTCAGGGCTGAGGATGTAGCTTGGTGGCAGAGCACTTGTCTGCGCACACAGTCCCCCACACAGTCCACACAAAAAAATATTCTTGCCAGACATGATAACACACACTGGAATCCCAGCACTCAAGAAACACCAGAAGGGCTGGAGAGATGGCTCAGCAGGTAAAAGCACTGGCTGCTCTTCCAGAGGACCTGGGTTCAAATCCCAGCAACCACAAAGCAGTTCACAGCCATCCATAACTCCATTTCTGGCTTCCATGGGCACCAAGCATGCACATGGTGCACAGACATGCATGAAGGCATACATATTTTTATTTTATTTTTTTAATTTATTTTTAAATTTTTTATTTCTTCAAGTTACATCTCAATTGCAATCCCCTACTCCTCCCTCTAGCCCTACCCTCGCACCCTCTTCCCCCTCAACACCCCCATCCACTTCCTTTTTTTTTTTAAGTTTAAGGTATATCTTTTCCCCCCAACAGCTCCCCCTTTCAGTTCAACAAATGGCTCTTTCTCTTATAACAACAAATACAATACAAAACAACAGAAACAATTAGGCCACAATTATGGGAATTATAAAGCTTAGCATACATTCCCAATGTCCAGTATATTTTTATTTTTTATGTATTGGTGTTTTGCCTGTATATCTATGTAAGGGTGTCCTATCACTTGAAGCTGGATTACAGACAATTGTGAGCTGCCATGTGGGTGCTGGAAATTGAACCAAGGTCCTCTGGAAGAGCTCTGCTGCTCTTAACCACTGAGCTACCTCTCCAGTCCCAATAATAATTTTTAAAAGTAAAACCAAGATGATCATAAATTCAAGGCCAGACTGGGCTACATAGCAAGTTCCAGACTAGCCTGACCCTAGCAAGACCCTGTCAAAAATAGAGTAATAGCTTTTTGAAGAAAAACAAAAGTCGTCAGAGTTTGTAAACAAAATTCCTTGATTTCAAACCTCTTGAGAGCCAGGCGTGGTGGCACACACCTTTAATCCCAGCACTCAGGAGGCAGAGGCAGGCAGATCTCTGTGAGTTCAAGGCCAGCCTGGTCTACAAAGTGAGTCCAGAACAGCCAAGGCGACACAGAGAAACCCTGTCTCAAAAAAAAGAAAAAAAAAAATCAAACCTCTTGAGAGTCCTGGAGCTCTGACAATACAAGGCTCCCCTACCCCATGTGGGAAAGGTTGCCCTTGAATTTGGACGTCCCATCAAGCTAACAAGACCTACCCAGTTTGCCACAGTCCCCCCCTGCTTTGCTACTTCTCTCAGGAGGACATTCCTTCCTTCGTTTTCAGGGTCTGCCTGAACCCCTGGGGTTTGAGTCTGCAACACCCACCCACCCCCACCCCCCCACCCCCACCCCCACCCCACCCCCCGCTGCACTAGTGTCTCCATTTTGACAAACTGAGGAGAAGGGAAGAAAAAACTAAGAGTCTTCCTGCTTTCAAAGAAAGCTTCAATGGCGAGTCTATGCTGGCTATTGTCAGAAAATTATTCAAGCTCTTGACGTCCCAGGCTCTGGGCAGGGCTGGACACTAGACAGAGGCTAAAATGTGGGTCTTTTGAGACATCCACAGCACAGCTGCAAAGCTGTGGGCATGCAGTAGGCACACAGTGGGCATGCAGTAAGCACACAGTGGGTACTTCCTTTGAGTAACTGTGTACCTTGATAATCTGACACTCCACCTCACTCCAAGATTCACTCTATCTCGCTGTTCAGCTTATGTACCCTCAACCAGCTAAGGGGTGACCTTTCTAGAAAGCTAATCCCTTCTCAGCCTGAATCCTCACGCTTATGCCTACTCACCCAAGCATGTTCGCACGTGTACTTCTAGATAAACAATGCCTCTTCCCATTAGCTTGCAGACAGGTAACGACATTTGCCCAGAGGATCCCACTGCCCTCTCTAAGCAGCAGGTAGCCTTGGCAGAATGGAGATCCAGACTGCCAGATCTTCAGATGTTTCAAGTAGCCAGGAGTATCATAAAGGAGAGGAACAATGGTCTATATTAATAAGACCTTTACTGAATATCAAGCCTTGAAGTGATGGAGAGACTCTCTGAGGATCAGGTGCCAAACACCAGGAAGTGAAGGCTGCTCTCTGGCCACCCCATTGGAAGGAAAGCTCAGCCTTGGGTGTGCCATCCAAAGCCTTGAAAGAGGACTTGGATGTGCTTAGCCAACTTGGCCCTGTAGTCTTGACTTCTACAGTGGCAATAAAACTGAGAATATCGCCGATTTATTTGAATTCTGATTGGTCCAAAATAGACCTTTTTTCAGTTTTGCTTTTATGAGACTAAGTCTCCTTGCAGCCCAGACTAACCTCCAACTCCAACCCAAGGGTGACCTAGAACACCTTACCCTCATTCTTCCACCTCTCGAAAAGTACTGGGATTGCAAATGTGGGCCACTGTGCCAGGCCAAACCCTCCATTGCTTAACTCACACTGTATTATCTGGATCTTCCCAGTAAGTAGCTCACCAGTTCCTTTTCTTCAGTTTACAAAGAATTCATTGAGATGGAAACACTTATCTGGAAGCAGGTGTCATCCTTCCCTCCCCCAACCACATGAAATTAACATATCAATAGTGTGACAGTGGGACTGCTTTGAGAGGTGGTACATTATAACTCCTCTTGCCCCTGACTTATAAAGCTTTTTAAAAAGAGAGAAGAGAGCAATTTCCAAATGAGAAAATGTCACAGATAGCCACAAACTAACTTCCCTGGGGATGATCATTTTGCTGCTGATATTCTTTCTCCTGGTTAAAAAAAAAAAAATCGACAACAACAAAAAGCAAGATGATGTATAAATGCCCACCTGAGGATTTCTTCCTCCCTGCTGGAACAATTGCCCTTATAGCATAAGCAATGAGGAAATGAGGTGCTCCAGAAGGTGGCCATGACAGGGCAGGTCATTCTGCACCTCTATTGACCAGACCTGGCACCAGCTAGAATGGGACAGGTGAGCTTTGAGGACAGCCAGGGACTCTCTCTCCTCTCTTCAAAGCATAGAGCAGACATCTATTAATCCTCTAAAGATGCTTTCAAGGCAAACATTATCCCTTTTGGAGCTCGGCAAGCTAAGTCAGGTAGTTGGAGGGAGGACAGAAGAAGGGACAAAAGAAGCTCTGAGCTCTGGGCCCCAGACCTGGTTCTCTGGAGAGACTCGAGTTGCAGAAAAGAATGAACCCACAGAAACAGAATGAAGGAGGAGCTGGCGGGCACAGCAGCTGACCATGAGACTGTTTCTCAAGGCTTCTTGGTGCTCTGTCCCCTAGGGTGTCACAAAGCAAAATAGTGTCAGAGGCCTGGTCACAACTCTATACCAGAAACGAGAAAAAGAATTGCAAGAACTGGATTGCTCTACAAAACCGATCTACAGAAAACATGTGGGTCAGTGAGTTCAAACCAAAACCTGGGTCCCATCTGCCACACTGAGTTCACTCTGACTCCCCCTCCCCTCCTTTCCTAAAATGAGACAGGGTGGATTTGGGTGTGAGCAGAGGCAGTGTCCTGCATGACTGGTCTTTGCATTTTGAGAAAACAGATCCAGGTGATCATACCCATAAGGATCACAGCCTGTCACCAAGTTGGCCATAAATGTCACACGTTCTCACATTACATGTTTATCCAACCTTTACGATTTTGCTCTGAGATTCCTGGAAAACTGGTATGCTCCTGGTTGAACACTATTAAAACAGCCTCTTCTCAGCTTACATGGGCACTGTTACTACCTTCCTTACGATGTGTGTGCAGTGAATACTTACAGCCCACACTGTAATCAACCAACAAACACTTGGAGTATCTTGCTTTTCCACAAACCATGTATTGCTGGTCTTTCTCAAACAGAGCCCATGGCATGTGCTACATGGCTTGAAGTGTTTATAGGAAGGAGTCCACTAAAGGATCAGAACAGGAGTTCTCTCCTTTTACCAATGATCAAAGAAGTAAAGGAAATTGCTTTACAGCTGAATTTTTTTTTTTTTTTTTTTTGGTTTTTCGAGACAGGGTTTCTCTGAATATCTCTGGCTGTCCTGGACTCGCTTTGTAGACCAGGCTGGCCTCGAACTCACAAAGATCCGCCTGCCTCTGCCTCCCAAGTGCTGGGATTAAAGGCGTGCGCCACCACCGCCCGGCTACAGCTGAATTTTTAACCACTATTCTTAACCGCTATTCTGACACAAGCTTGCAGATGTACATACATGCATGCTCAGAGCAGCAAAGAAACTACATGGAAGGGTACATGAAAAGTTGTGGACAACTACAGACAGCAGAATGGGCACATGGGGTCTCTTAAGAGGTTATTTTCTAATTATAGGGTGTATGAGTGTAATTGATGCCAGAAGTAGGTGGGTCTAAAGTCACCCCAGGAGGGTGCCCGGAACTGAGCCAAGGTCCTATGCAAGAGCAGTAATGCTATCTCTCCAGCCTGGGAATCTTTTTCCCCCTTGTTTATCCCTTTTATCCTATGCATTATTTTAAATAGCATGCTGCTGCTTAAGTGTTGAAAGTCACAAAATGAGAAACATACTGTAGTATCATTTATTTCTCACAGAGCGTATAGTGTGCCACGTGTCTCTATTTTAGGGTTTGTTTGTTTTTTTCCTTGTTTTTTGAGACAGGGTTTCTCTATGTAGCCCTGGCTGTCCTGGACTCCCTTTGTAGACCAGGCTGGCCTTGTACTCACTGAGATCCACCTGCCTCTGCCTCCCAATCGCCGGGATTAAAGGCGTGTGCCACCACTGCCTGGCAATGTGCCCTATTCTATGCAAAGTACGAGAGGATTTCGAGAACATCTTGCTACCTACACGAACTGCAAACTTTTGAGACAGGCTTGGTGACATACATGTGTCACCCCAGCACTTGGAAGGCCAAGGCAGGAGAACCAAGGTCACCAACACCTACGCGGCAAGTCTGAGGCCATCCTGGCACACATGAGACCCTACCCCACCTGCAAACTTGCATCATAATGCTGTCAACACCTAGGTGGCTTCCCCTGGAACATACCACACTGAGATGAACATGAGATGGAAGAGAATGCCGAAACTGCATTTGGCAGTATGCTATGTAGTCAGACTCACAAACATAGCTCATACAAACCTCCAAGACCACCAACCTGCTCAGACTTCTTTTTTTTTTTTTTTTTCTTTGTTTGTTTGGTTGGTTGGTTTTGGCTTGTGGTGGTGGTGGTTTTTTGGGTTGGGTTTTTAGGGGGTTTTGGAGGTTTGTTTGGTTTTTTTTTTTTTTTGGTTTTTTGAGGCAGGGTTTCTCTGTATAACAGAGCCCTGGCTGTCCAGCACTCGCTTTGTAGATCAAGCTGGACTCAAACTCACAGAGATCCAAGCACTGGGATCAAAGGCTTGCATTACCATGCCTGGCTCACACTCAGCCTTCTTAACCTGACTTCCTTGATGATAACCCAACTGAGAGGTCACACCACCTTCCCCACTTGCCCATTGCCAGTTGGGCCTGACTCCAGATCCCATTCCCCAGATAACTCAAACACACTGTCACAAAAAAACATCCCACATAATGACATATATTCAATTATTAAAGCCATCTCTTTCTTCTCTTAAAAAAAAAAAAGTGCTTCTTCAAAGGGTACAAATCTCTTTGACCACTGAAGTATTTACTTAGAGAAATTTAGATTGGAGGCTTGGCAAATGGAGTCCCCACCTCTCAAGGCCCTCATTGGTGTAAGGCAATCAGAAACAAAGTAAATAAAACTAAAGTGATGTGTCTGGTGGGAAAACCCAATTTGTTTACAACACCACAGCACTTACACAATTTTCTCTTGAATACAGCTAGATCCATGGTTCTCAGCCTTCCTAATACTGCGACCCTTTAATATACAGTTCCTCATGCTGTGGTGACCCCCAACCATAAAATTATTTCCATTGCCACTTCATAACTGTAATTTTGCTGCTGTTGTGAATCATAGTGTAAATATCTGTGGTTTCTGATGGTCTTAGGGGACCCCTGTGAAAGGGTCATTCAACCCCCAATGGGGTTGAGACCCACAGGATGAGATTCACTGAGCTAGATAAAGCTGATAACAAAGTTTGACTGGGCACCTTACCAGCTAGTGCACCTGGGCTCTGTTGCATTCTTCGTGTCCGGCCATAGGAAGCTCCAGGATCAAGCTGTCAATTTCAGTCTGACCCTCCAATCAAAGTCGCCTAACAGTCACAGGAGTCCTGAAGCTAGCTACGGGTCACATTGGACATTACAATCCCTAAAGTCACCAGGGGGAGCCCAAATTTGTTCAATAAACCAGAATGCATTCCTTTTGGGGCACAGGTGTCCTTCCCATTCTACTTTTGCCCTCTCCTTTCCAAGACTGATTTAGAAATGAAGGGAAGTAGCTGAGAAAACCCTCACCTTTAATATTAATAAGAATTGTGCAGTCCCCGGATGATCAGAGACCAGACTACATAGGACTTGAAAGAAGGATTGAGACTTTGATATGAAAACGGAGCAGGAAGGAGGGGTGGGAGAGAGCAACCTGGGAGGCCTGGCACTCAGCTTCTACCAACTCAATCCCTGACTTCCTCGGTGCCACTCCTCCTGGCTAGTAAGCCATGATGCTCCATCTACAGACCCCTTTCTATCTTTCTGCCTGTGAGAGGACACAGTGACCACCCATATGGCTTTTGCTTACTTGCCATGATGTATTTAAAAACAAGAAGAATGGGGGGACCCCAGGAATTAACCCACTGCCTACAATGACACTGAAAGATCAATGTCATTTCTGATGCACTACTTCATCCCTCCCCCTGGGGAAATGGTCTGCCATTATTACTAGCCCCATTGTGTAAACAAAGAGCTGAGGCCCAGTGTAGTGATGTGGCAAGGCAGGGTGGTTTATAGATATAGCACTGAGCCGTCTAGTGCGTTGAAATGCATGGCTGGGAGGATGAGAAGACTGTCCTGGGTGGTGAAATGTTCCTGCCCATGGTGAGACCACTCCAGCCCCTCACACCAGCTCTTGTGCTCAGCCTAGTGTACACGGCTAAGGTTTTTATTCTTGGATTTTTGCATTCTTCGAAGGAGACCGCAGGTTTAATGTACCCCAAGTCCTCAAATTTGCTTTGCCACTGAGGATGCCCTTGAACTCCTAATCATTCATCCCTCTACCTCCCTAGTTCTGGGGTCACAGTCCATGCTATCACAGATAACCTGCAGCTGAGTTTTATAGAGAAGTTTGTAACTAAGCCAATCTCAGAAACCCAATGGCTGAGGCAAAGCAGGGAGTGGACATGGGAACAGACCATTTTACTGACTAGTGGATTAAAAACAAGGGACTCCAGTCCAGGGATAACTCTGAGTCACTGGGACAGGACAGAGGACAGCATTGGGGTGCTGTTAGCTAGAGATCTCACACCTCAGAAGTCTTTTAATGAGTCCAGACATGAGTAGCAATAAAAGCCCCACACCTTAATCCCTGTCCTTAGGTATCAAGAAACTAGACTCTAGAATCTAGATGGAAAACTGCCTGCCAAAGAGCTACGTGGGCTCTAAGGACCTAAGCATTTCTGAGGGTCACTTTACATTATGCCTCACCCTTTCTAGAGCTCATCCTGTCCAATGGCTTCCAGCAAGAGCAGTCTATGGTTTCCTCCACCCAGACTCAATGGTAGCCACACACATCTTCATTCCACTACCAAAGGTCTCTTTTTCCCCCAGGAACCAAGCAGTACAACCGTGGGTCCTCTAGACTCATTGAATCCTTCCCCTAGAGCAGGAATCTTCAACCTTCCTAATGCTACAGACGTTCAATACAATTCCTCATATTGTGCTGATCCCAACCAGCAAATTATTTTGCTGCTACTTCATAACTGTAATTTTGCTACTATTAGGAATCATAATATGTAAATATTTGATATGCAGGATATCTGATATGTGACCCCTGTGAAAGGGTCGTTTGACACCCTCTCCAAAGGGGTCGTGAAGCACAGGTTAAGAACTGCTACCCTAGACCCTCTCCTCTAAAGTAGAAAAACAGCTAGCCTTCTTCTCTGGCCAGTCCTGGAAGATATGGTAGGGAAGAACCCTAGCCATAATTGTCTCAATTTACTGTGTGGTGGAGGTAAGAGAGAACTGGGAAGAAAGGAAGAGGAAAATGAAGGGAAGGGTCTAGCATGTATGGAAGAAGTCTCTTTCCGAGCCTACTTAGAAAATAACCCAAGCCCTGTGCAGGAGTAGGGAGAGAAACTACTTTCTAAGAATTTGGAGCTCTAGACAGACCTTGAGAAGCAGGAACCCCACCTTGCAGGAGATAGTCCTCTGGAAAGGGAAGAAGACAAACCCACATTCAGCCTTAAGAACATAGCTGTCCACTTCCCCCTTTTCTCATCTCTGAATTGGCACAAGTCACTGTCTTAGGGTCTCTATTGTTGTGACAAAATACCATGACCCAAAACAACTTGGGGAAGAAAGGGTTTATTTCATCTTACAAGTCTCAGTCCACTCTCCATCACTAACGGAGGTCAGGGCAAGAACCTGGAGGCATGAACTTATCACAAAGTGCAGGTCAGGGAGGAACACTGCTAATAGTTTGCCCAGCTTGATTTCTTGTACATCCCAGACCACCTGCCCAAGGGTGGCACCACCTTCAGTGGGCTGGGTTCTCCCACATCAATCATTAATCAAGAAAATGTCCCACAGACTTTCCAACAGGCAATCTAGTGGAAGCATTTTCTCAATTACAGTTCCTCGTCCCAGGTAACTCTAACTTGTATCCAGTTGAAATCAAAACAAGACTAAGCCACACTAAAACCCAGCAGTGCAAATAAGACATGAGGCCAGCACTGGGCTTTCCACACAAGAGGCAACAGTGGGCTGCACAGCCCCCTCACCTTGTAGCCATGCCACTTCAGGACATGCCCTCCACAGCATCGGCTCCCCTGCAACCAGGGTTCCCCACAAAGGGGATGCAAAGTGGAGAGAAGGCACATGAATGGGTGTGGAAGCCACTGGCCATCTTGGGGCAGACACCAACAGCTGAAGTGATTTGTTAGCTCTTTTTTCATGAGTTAATTCACTTCCAGCAGATTCCATTAGTGACCTGACAGACCCAGGGCCTGGAGGAGGGCCACGTAAGAGCTGCTGAATCAGCCACAGAAGGGGGTAACAGGGAAGGCCGGCTGTCTTACACCGGAGCCCTTTGCCCAGGGTTTCTATTTGAAGAGCTTAGAATAACTGTTTGCTAGGCTATTGTCAGGCAGCACCTCCACACCACATATAGAGAGAAAACGTAGGAACCTTTGGCCACCACACAACCAGAGGCTGATGCAATGCAGGAAAAGGATTCCCATGTAAAACAATCAGTTGTCTTCCTGAGAGCAAGAGGAAAACAAAAGCCAAGTTCAAAATGTAGTCCTACCTGCGGCTGGGGATGCAAGCCTAAGTAAGGGTGGAGAGGGGCCCGGAGCTCTGCAGGCTCCTGTGGGCCATTCCTGCCACTCCGTTGTCACAACCTTTGTGAACTCTGTGAGCATGTGCATGTGTGTGTATGGAGAACTGTGTGTGTCACTTCGGGTGTCACTCCACAGCTGCCCGCCTTGGTTTGTGTGTATGTATGTGGGTGTTTGAGACGGGGTCTATTAGCCTGGAGCTCACGGGAGAAGGCTAGGCTGGCTGGCTGCCCATCTGCAAGGCCCACCTGCCTCTCTCCACCTTCCTACCACTGAGAATACAAGCACACACAGTGGCAAGTTCTGGGGCTGGAACTCAAGTCCTCAGGCTTGCCACACAAGTGCTGGCACATAACGAAGGAGCTGGGCTCTGAGCTCTGTGTGCAGCATCTCCTTTACTACTCAGGACTTTGGGGTAATAAGCTGTGTGGGGGAGAGAAATGTCACACACCCGCAATGGCAAAGGGGTAGAAGAGTCAGTGTGGAAACCAGGCCAGGTGGGTGCAGAGGCCGTGGAGGAGTGCTGCTTACTGGCTTGCTCTCCGTGGCTTGATCAGCCTGTTTTCTGACTGTGCCCTTAACCACCATGTGACACAACTAAATCCCTCATGTCACAGAAAGGCACTGAACTAAGGATGACCAGAGGAAGCTGGGTCCAGCCCCCTCCCAAGACCTGCCCAGGTAAGGGTTTTCAACAAGTGACTCTAACTGGTGAACTATGTTCTTCCATGGGGTAGTGAAGGAACAGCTTCTTAATGGCTAATTTAGTTCAAACCACAGCTATGCTCGGGGCACCTGGGTGCCAGCCCTACAACTTGTGGAGGGTGGGGACATACATAGTTAGGTCACCATCCTTCCCTCCAAGAGGGGACAGTCCCCACTGACCTCATACAAAGGCAGAGAGTTTCAGACTGACTTCTAGCTCTGCAGCCTTGCTCAGAGAGGTTCCTTCTGAACATAAGAATTTATCACAGCATAATGTTCTTCTATTTATTCTATGTGGACCTACACAGAGGAGGCTGAGGGGAGGAGAGAGTCAGGCTTTTAGACCAGAGTGACCAAAAATTACTTGACTTCCTCCCTACTTAAGGAGAAAAGATTTAAGACGGTAATGGTGGTACATGCCTGTAATCCCAGCACTAGACACAGGAAGTTCAGAAGTTCAAGGTCATCCTCAGCTACCTCAGCTCATGTGTGTGCACGCGCACTCACAAAATAAATGTGAAAATGCCACAAAACCCATTATCACATATAATAAATATGTGATAGTTAAATGTTTGAATCCAGTCTGGGCTACCTGAGACCATGTCAAAAAACACAAAAACAGAAGTGTCGTCAAGACGCATTCAGTAGGTGAAGGTACTTGTGACACAAGTTTAGAGATCTGACTGAGTTCAATGCCCAGACTCCACATAAAAAGGAGAGAACCAGTTCCATGGGGCTGTCCTTTGACCTCCACATGAGCACTGTGTTGTGTGTGTGTGTGTGACACACACGTAAACACAAATAATAAATTAGCTAATTAATATAATCCTACTTTGCTTTCTATTACTGTGATAAACACCAAGACCAAACACAACTTGTTGAGGAAAGAATTTATTTCAGCCTACAGTTGTATGTAGTAAGGGCAGAAACTCAAGGCCAGAACCTGGAGGCAGGAGATGATGCAGAGACCGTGGAGGAGTGCTGCTTACTGGCTTGCTCTTCGTGGCTTGATCAGCCTGTTTTCTGATACACCAGGACCACCAGCCCAGGGTTGCCACCACACACACACACACACACACACACACACACACACACACACACACACATTTCAAAAGAAAAAATATTTCTATGTTACAGTTTCAGATGTCTCTATACCTTGGCAGAGAAGCTGTGGCAAAGCAGGGCAGCTCATAGTACGGTAGCCAGGAAACAAAGGAGAGTAAAAGGGCCCTAGACAAACTATAGCCAAGGACAGGCCCCTGTGATCCGCTTCCTCCAGCCAGGTCCCACTGCCTACTTTTCAGCACCTCCCAATAATGCCATAGTATCAGGAATCCATTATGGGACCAATTCATTCATTTGGTTAGTGGAGTCCTCAAGAGCCAATCACAGGGTAGCAAGATGGCTCGATGGGTAAAGTCACTTTGCCACCAAGCCTGATGACCTGAGTTAAATTCCTGCTCCCCACATGATAAGAGGAGGGAATCAACTTCTGAAAGTTACTCTCTGACCTCAGCATAAGCACTAACATGTGCTCATGTGTGTGCACGCGCACTCACAAAATAAATGTGAAAATGCCACAAAACCCATTATCACATATAATAAATATGTGATAGTTAAAACTTTAAAATGATGTCAGATTTATTTTAAATAATCCCCAGTGTGGGAAGTGGGCTACTGATGACATTAAACTGGCTATGATATGTTAAAGGTTGGAGCTAGTTAAGAGACATATGAGAGTTCACTATTCAATATTTATTTGAATTTTCTGTGCTATCTGGTAAAAAAAAAAAAAAAGGAAAAGGAATACCTTTCAAGACCAGCTGGGAGTTAGTATCCCCTGCCACTGAGCTGAGCACCCATCCAGCAGCCTGTCTACCCAGCTTTTCAAAGTCCTTGGTCTTGATCTCCTCTCCACTTAGGCTGTCAGAGTTCTCTGCAGCTTCCTCCCACACCGCGCCATCCCCTTTCCAGAATCATGTTTTTCCATCTTTAGTACAGTAAGGTCATCCCCATTTGACCTTACCTTTGCCCAGGGAAAAGAGGGTACGGCCTGAGCAGTGTGGTTTCATCCCTGTGTTCACAGTCAGCTGTCACCAGCCTCCCTGCTTTAGAGACACACCTCTGACAGGTGAGGTGGGGGGCATGCTCCACTTAGGGCACAGGACCACTGTGGACAACACAGAGCCATGACCGGGGTCAACAGAGATGCTCCAGAAGGGGCTGCCAAAATGTCACCTCTACAGTCCTCCAAGACTCAGAGACAGGAGGAAGGACACCCTCCAAGGCAACATTGAACTTCTTGAGATCTAGCCTCAAAGACATAATCTGATGCCAAGAATAAACACAACACCAGCTTCTCATCCCAACACAGTTTTTCCTACACTATAGGGCACAGAGACCGAAATGAAAAGAGCCAAACACAGGGAAAAGGTGACAGGGGATGGCACCCTTAGGTCTCTCTGCCCTCACCCTGTGCCCCTTTCAGTCACAGTTTTAACAGCTTTTGCTGTCACTCTTTTGCCACCTTTATTCATTTGCTTCCATAGTATTTTCATGAACATTTTCTGGCCAACGTTACAAGCCTTATTGTATGAAATAGTGGCCCACAACAGTTTAGTGGCTTTTTTGTTGTTGTTGGTTTTGGGAGGGTTTTTTTTGTTTTGTTTTTGTTTTTTGGAAGGGGGAAGGGAGTTGTTTTGGTTTGGTTTGGTTGTTGGTTTTGTTTGTTTTTTGAGACAACGTTTCTCTGTATATGTCCTGGACTCACTTTGTAGACAAGGCTAGCCTTTGAACTCACAGAGATCCGCCTGTCTCTGACTCTGACTCCCCAGTGCTGGGATTAAAGACGTGCACCACCACGCCTGGCAATTCAGCTTGGTGTTTTTAACTGACCACTGTGACCACTAGCCTGCTTTTAACTGCTAGTTCTTGACTTTTCAATTATTGCCTTCCTAGCAAGGAAAAATGGATTTGCCTGTCTCTACCACACATATACCTTTTCTTTCTCTTCATCCCTTGGTTTTCTAGCTGCCTGCCTATGATCTGTCTCTCTATCCATCTGTCTATCGCCCATCAATTCATCCATCTGTCTGTCTATCTCTCCCACACAACCTCCCTTCTCTTCTTCTCTGTGTGTATATATATTTTAATAGATGTTTATTTCCTTACTGATTACTGTTTCTATGGCTATGGTTATAAAAACTCTGTTCAGAGCTGAGATATATAGTATTCTGCGATTACATTTTCTCCTCTGGATAACTTGTGTTCTCTGGAATCAATAATTGGCTCATTTAATTCATTTGCTTACTGTTGTTATGTACTCAGCACTAATCCAAGCACTTTTGATGACAAACTAAGTACATCTGAATTTGTGTGCATGATTCTAGCATTTTCCAACAAGGGAAAACTTATTTGATCTTGATAATATTACAATATTATCAATATTACAATGTCAGATAATATTACAGTCACCTCCTATGAGCATGCTTGGCCATGGGAAGACACTTGCATGGGATATACTACTAATATCTGTACTTAGTGCACATTTCTCAATAGAGAAGGAAAAGAAATCACCTTGGAAAAACCACAACCATTTTCAGATTTTCTAATTTATCACAATAATGGAAATAAAATGTTATGAGTAAAGATTCTGAATTTTTAAACTTATTTCATCATATTCAGAGTCTATACTATATCAACCATTAATTTAGCA
Organism: Lophiomys imhausi; assembly: GCA_907164525.1. Classification (NCBI taxonomy): domain Eukaryota; kingdom Metazoa; phylum Chordata; class Mammalia; order Rodentia; family Muridae; genus Lophiomys; species Lophiomys imhausi. The sequence continues at coordinate 2,126,003 of CAJQZJ010032322.1, read as the reverse complement.
CCAATCTAATGAGAAGACATGCTTTGAGCACTTTTGCCCATAGATTCTCAGATCTGAGCATGCTCCATTTCAGTCCAGCCCCTGGAGGACTATCGAGCTATCCCTTTGGCATCTGGCATGATGTGAGCATATATTGGCGACAGAGCTGACTGGTACACGTCATTGGTGCTGGTAAACAGTTCTCAGATTGATTCTAAAAATGCCTCCAGACATAAAATAGGAATTAAAGCTAGTGCCCAGTTAGTTTGCTGTGCCTTTAGAGCAATTCATTTGCACAAGATCCCAATGAGACCCATTGGGTCAGTGCTCCAATCTCCCCAAGTAGAAACTCAACAAAGACAGATACAGCAACACCCCTGCCCACCAGACATCTCCACCTGAAGTGAAATCCCACACCTCAAAAACCTCAAGCTTTCAGTGCAAAGCAGAGCCCACCTTTAGCCACCAAAGCCCACCCACAGTTCTCGCCAGCTCATCTTCAGCCAGCTCAGGCCCAGGGCTGTCCGGTCACCAGTAATGTCTCTCTGTTTTTCACTCTCCCAATCCAATCCTTCACAAATCCTATCATCTGACTCAAATTGTAAAAGCCCGGCCACTCCCTGTTACTATTCCCACCCAGGGCTGAGCTCTATCCCTGTTACTGCTCTCTCTGCTCTACTCCTAACTCCCCCCAGACTCCCCCAAGTCTTCCCTCAACAGTGTTGATACTGTTTAGGCCCTCCAGTGGTTCCCAAGTCTACAGATAAGCCCCTCCTCCCAGCCACGCCCATATACTTGTTCCAGAAAACAAGAGCTGTGCTTCCACCTCAGGACCCCATTCTGATCCACCTGCCTGATTCCTCCCCCTCAGATGATCCAAGGACGACAGGTTTGGTGAGGTCCTTCCTGGTCAATTTGGTTTAAACTCTTCTCCTCAGCCCTCTGTGTCTTGCGCAGATTTCCTGCCAGTTGTCTTACTGAGAACCTCTTCTGGAGCGGCACTGAAACACAAGCTCCATAGTGGCGAGGACTCTGCCCATTTCCAGCCCTAGAAAGGGACTGGCTACTCAACGTGTGTTAAATTAATAAGAATTTCTCAAAATGGTATCCCCCAAACCATGGGTATTTTTCATTTTAGTTTTATTTTATGTGTTTGAGTGTTTTGTCCATATTATGTATGTGCACCATGTGTGTGCTTTGTGCCTGAGGAGATCAGAAGAAGATGTTGGATCCCCTGGAACTGGAGTTACAAATGGTTATAAGTCACCATATGGGTGCTGGGAATAGAACTCGGGTCCTCTGGAAGAATAGCCCATGCTCTCAAGTACTGAGCCATCTCTGCAGCCTCAAGAAGTGGAAGTTTTGTAACTCCCTTCAAGAGACAAAGATACAGTTCATTGTGAATCACAATGATTCAGTTCATTGTGCATGTGTGTCTGTATTTCCTTATGTGTCTTTGTGTTTCTGCCTATGTATTTCTGTATGTGCATGTGTCAGTGTTTCTGTGTGTCTATTGCTGAGTGTGTCTTTTGTTTTGTTTGTTTCTGTGTATTTATCTTTCTCTGTGTATGTATCTATGTATGCCTGTGTGTGTGTTTATATGTATGTTTGTTCATCTACATGTGTGTATATGTTGTACATGTGTGTCTATTGCTCTGAGTGTGTGTGTTCTTATATGTTTCTGTGTATGTGTCTATCTGTATGTCTGTGTGTGCATGTGTATGTATGTTTGTGTGTGTATGTGAGTATGCGTGTCTGTGTGTGTGTGTGTGTTTCCTCTCCCAGTCTGAGAGATGAAAATCACTTGCTCAATGAAGACAGAAGTACAGATGCCACTGACATGAAGGTGATCGCCACTCACAAGCTAGAGAAGAGAAGGTTGCTGAGAAGGGAAATTAGCACATAGATGAGAAACGCACTTTCAGAAACTCATTCTTAGCCGGGCGTGGTGGCTCACGCCTTTAATCCCAGCACTTGGGAGGCAGAGGCAGGCGGATCTCTGTGAGTTCGAGGCCAGCCTGGTCTACAAAGCGAGTCCAGGACAGCCAGGGCTGTTACACAGAGAAACCCTGTCTCGAAAAACCAAAAACCAAAAAAAAAAAAAAAAAAAAAAAAAAAAAAAAAAAAAAAAAAAAAAAACCAAAAACAGAAACTCATTCTTGGGTTGTGAGTCAGCTGAGGCTGGCGCTAGTGACAAATTAATTTCATGAAGCTGTTGCTCACACTGGAACTTTAAGACTCTTTAAAAAAAAAAAGTAACTGATGTGTGGAAAGAGTCCGTACATCTGCCTGCATGTCTATTAGTTCGGTCTAGTAACAAAACAAGCTGTTTCCCAAAAGCACTTGCTTTGAATATGCACTGAACAACCTACTGTGTGCCCAATGGACCAAAAGAGAAAGAGCTAAGACTCATCCAGAAAGACTCAATGAACTCCCACAGGTGGCACTACCAACCAGAAGCCACCATGCTGAGAGTGAATACTCTAAGCAAGAACTAGACTCCTTGAGAGACCCATCCAGATGCAGCTGGTTCTGCCTGAAGAAGGTGTTGGAGGGGAGCGGAGACTGGAGGAGCCCATGAGGTTGAGGTGGGCAACAGGGGCCGACTGCTGGAGAGCTCTCAGAAGCAAAGGGCTGCTGCTGGAAAGTCCACGATCAAAGGGGGTTCAACCTCAGAGTCCAGGGGGAAGGCATAGAGAAGAAGGCTGAATGGAGACACTGGGTCTCAGAGTTCTGAGCAGTGATGGGGAAGTGCCAACTGCTCCCTTCTCCCTTTGCTCCACTGCACTCCCTAACTCAGGACCTCACCACAAGGTATCAACAGCTCCCTAAGATTGAAGTGCTACTCCCCCAACACCTGCTCCTAGCAGCTCACCTTCATAGGAAGCAGCTGAGTTCACCCTCTGCATAGGGGCAAACCCGCACACATGTATCCCTGACCTTGCTCCAATTTCCCTGCACTGCATCCCTATTGCACACTTAGCCACTGCCTTCTGGCAGGGACAGTGTTTTGTTTGCTGCTATATTCCAGCACCTACAGTGTTTGGCACATAGTGGGAAGTCGATAAATAATTGATGGGTAAATGAACAAAAAGTACCCATAATGCTTCTGAGATTTGGGTTGTTTATTTCTGCCCCTTCTGTGGAATTAAAAATTGATATGAAAGGAAAGATTGTACTTTTGGCTACTCTACTCCACCCCCTCCCACAGAGCTGTATGGGGCCGCCACTCAGCAAATAGTCGTGAGATGGACGGATGGATGGATGGATGGATGGATGGATGGATGGATGGATGGGTGGGTGGATGGACGGACGGATGGATCCTATAATCAGTAGGGTCATGGATGACATGATGAAGCTGCTCTGTGCACAGCTCTCCCTGTGAAGGGAATGGCTTAATGGAATAAATTAAGTAGTTCTGGTCAGTGATTCCCATGGGCCATATTGTGGCCTCAATGACAGGCAACCAGAGTGGGAGAAAGAATCCAGAGATGGCCAAGGTAAGTTAATAGGACTTGAAGCCAGGTATGGTAGTTCAGGCCTGTAGCTCCAGCTACTCAGAAGGCTAAGACAGCAAAATGCCAAGTTCGAGGCCTGCCAGGACTATAGAGTGATTTGAAGAACAGCCTAGACTAATAGTGAGACCCTGCCTCAAGATAAAAGTAACTGGACTAGGGATGTAGCTCGGTGATTAAGTGCTCGTCTATAGTAAAGTCCTGTGATTAAACAGTTCCCCGGTACCAGCTATAACCTCTCCCCAACAACACACATGCCAAAGACTGAAGGCTAACCACGGGTGAGGAGAAAGGAAAAAGAGCCAAAGATGTCCCTAACACTTTTGGACTTTTGTTTAGGTGACAATGAGGCCTGAGAAGGATGAGCATCTTTTCGGATATACATTTGGGGCAGGGGTGGGGAGGGCATACAGGCAGTGGGATCATCAGGATGAGATGGGTGGGGACTGGCGCAAAGGAATTTACAGCATTTACTGTTATACTAAGGACCATGCAGGCTACGAGCGCCCATGAGAAGCCAAGTCTATAGAGCTACCAGCCTTAATTCCGAATGGGAAGGCAAGCACAGCAACCTCTGATACCATCAGACCAGATCATAGAAACTTGATGTGGGAAATATTATCAGCTGGGTGCACAAGGGAAATGCTCCTGAAGGGGGTGGGGGACTCACATCATGAGGAGAACATGCATGACAGGGAAGTTCCTGCTTCATGGCTTCCATTCTCATGAATGAGTCTGAGTCAAAAATCATCAGCTGAAGGGTGAAAGGCCAAAAAGGTTCCCAGGTAAACGGGAAACTGCAGCAACTCTCCCAGGGAGGGAGCGGAAAGGGGGAGAAGGCGGCTATGATGGGCCACACACCAAGGACTGAGACCACAAATGTGCAGAAGGCACATCCAATGTAGCACGCCTGCACACTTTGCCAGTGTTTTCTGTTGGTGGCACTTATGTCCCTGCTGAGGAACAAAAGCCCTAAGCATGGCTCCTAAGGGATCCCTCTGCCACTGCTTGCTATGAGATGGGTTTGTCTGCTGCTGCTTATTTATGTTAAATGTGATAAGCTGGGTGAGTTATTGCTCGTTGGTTTGGCAGGCACAATCCCACCTGCACCCCTTCCTGCACCCCAGTCGCTTAAGTCTGTGTTTAGCTACAGTTTTCCCCCTCAAGCCACCATGCAAACTAATCACATTCAATCTCCACCCTGCCGCACAGGTAAGTAGATTTTGTTTGGGTTGTTAATGCATGTGTGTGTGTGTGTGTGTGTGTGTGTGTGTGTGTGTGTGTGTGTGT
>CAJQZJ010032322.1:2086411-2114413 GCA_907164525.1 Lophiomys imhausi | reverse complement strand
CTCCCAAGTGCTGGGATTAAAGGCGTGCGCCACCACCGCCCGGCTCGACATCTCACTCTTTAATCCAGTGTTTGACTGGGTTCTACCCCTCCACTCCCCCTTTATAGCAAGATTATCCATGCAGTTAGACAAAGCTGTCCCAAATCAGGAGAGACTGATCACTCAACTGGTGGTACATCTCCATAATCTCTGCTTTCCCGAAAAGGCATTCTGAAAAGTACTCAAAATGCATCACAGGGGCAGGAAAGATAGCTCAGTGGAGAAAGTGGATTGCTAGCAAGACAGACAACCTGCGTTCAGTCCCCAGGACCCACAACAAGGTCCTCCACATGCAAGCTGTAGTACAAGAGGGTGAGCACACAAGTAAATAAAGTTTTCAGTTGTCTTTTCTTAAAAAAGAACACAGAACACAGGGACCCAGGACCAGGGTCCAGCTTGAGTCCTCAGTGAGCAGGGTGACTGGAAGTAGACAGTCCATTTCTCGGGAGGACCAGAAGTTATAGCCAGCTTCTCTTCGGAGCCACATTTGAGTGTTTTCCAGGAACTGGTCCAAACAGATGCACACTTAGAGTCCAGCCTGGGGAAGAGTTCCCACCACCCTCTCTCTACACATAGACATCCCACACTTTTCTGTCTTTCCCTTGCTCCTTCTCACCTTGTCCTACCTGCTCCAGAAAACAAAGAGGGTCCTCCACGGAGTCACTCAAATGCTGTCAAAATCTTCATTCACTTTTCGTTCCTATGTGAAGTTCCCCCAGCCTCACTTTCTAGGAGCCGGGTTCCCAGGGTCCTAAAGGCAGATGGCAGTCCATCTTCTCTTTATCTTTCCTTCTCAACCCGCCCACAGCTCTCCTTCTCTCCTCCCATCAAGTACTAACTAGGCCCAACAATGCTTGGCTTCTAAGTTCTAGATGGGCCATTTCAGAGTAGACTGGCTGTATATGCCTATCTACTGTCTCCTGCCTGCAAAGACCACTCCCTAAGGAACTTTGGCCATCTGTGGATGCTGGAGGAGAGGGTGTCCTTGCCTTTGGTGTTATAGCCACTGTTGAGTCTCCGTGCTCTGGTGAATAGCTATAACTCACGCTCAGTTGATCACAAAAGAAAAACAAGACAAAAAGTCATGAAAATGAGAGGGGAGCTTGTTGGAAGGAGTGACCAGTGAAATGGTGATTGAGAAGGTTGGGGAAATGATCAGAATACATTATATACATCTGTGCAACTGTGAAAGAATACATTTGATTTTAAAACTTATACCCCCAAAACAAAAAAAAAAATAAAAAAATAAAAAGTCCCTCTCAAGAGCCAACCCTGCCTTTACGGGCAGTGGTGGCGCACGCCTTTAATCCCAGCACTTGGGAGGCAGAGGCAGGCGGATCTTTGCGAGTTCGAGGCCAGCCTGGTCTACAAATTGAGTCCAGGACAGCCAGAGCTACACAGAGAAACCCTGTCTCGAAAAAACAAAACAAAACAAAAATAAAACTTATACCCCTGGTGTGGGGGGCACACAACTTTGATCCCAGCACTTGGGGGATGGGAGGGGCAGCAGAAGGTGGATCTTTGTGAGTTCAAAGCCTACCTGGTCTACCTTGTGAATACTAGGCCACTCAAGGCTGAATAGTAAGATCCTTTCTTTAAAATAAATAAATACTGTTTGTTTGTTTGTTTGTTTGTTTTAAAGACCTCTCCTGGCCTGGAACAAACTCTTAGCACCTCACGTCCCTGCAGCTTCTCTCTGCTATCTCTGAGTTTGTCTTTTTCTCCTCACTTGCCCCATTCCCATTCACAGATCCAGTGGACCATCCTTAGAGACAGAGCCAGTATATTCTTTCCTTCCTTTTGTGTCCCTTTAATTCTTTCAGATGGTGGTGCTATCCACAGGGCAAAGGAGAAAGCCTAATGGAAAGCAGAGGCCGGAGAGGAGGGTCAGAAGGAAGCATAGGCTGGAGGTGCAAACCTTGGCATGGAGTGCTAAGCGGATTATTCCTCAATCTGCGGCTCAGAGGGCCTTGGGGCAGCTTAGTTCTGAGTCGAGAAATGAAATAAGAAACAGAAGGCAAAAGAAGTCAATGGGTGCTGGTGGGATCTTTCTTCCTGGGGATTTGAGTTGTTGCAGGAAGTAGAGCCCAAAGGAGAGATGTGGGAGATGAGGCGCCCAGGAAGGCTTGCTCAGAGTCCTAGAGAGATGTGTGGGTGTTTTCTTGAGCTCTGCAGCATTTACACCAGTTCATCTGGGTAACTCAGGAGACAGGCACTTTGGGCAACCCTGGGAAATCGTAAAGACAGTCTCATCCATCAGAGCTTCTATGGGTCTGCATTTCCCTGTAAACTGAAGACATTCTGGCCAGATAAAGGCCAAGAATGAATGATCGCTGGAAGAGGGGCCAATACTATTGGGTCCTCTCAGTTTGGCAGATCATAAAATAAGAAAACAAGAGGCTTATTGCTCTAAGATCTAGCTAGGTCTCAGAAAGGCTCCAAAATTTAGACTCATAAACCAGCTAGACTCCATCCCTCCCCTGACACTGGCTGGGATCTCTAGTCTCTGGGAAGGCAAACAATGGCCCTAGTAGGCTCTGGGCCAGGGAGCTTGAAGAACTTTCCAATTTTCATAGAAGTCTCTAGATCCGTGTTTACCCCAACTACCCTGTACATCCCTGACCTAAAATGGAGCAGTACAAACCTGCTTCCCACAGAGATATGTGTGATTAGATAAAATGAGGACAGAACATGTGTAAGTATCTGCTATACTGGGATGACTGCCCAGAAAGGAAATGAGTACCAGGAATGGGACAGTCCTGCGTGCCCCTTTCCCACTGAAGGGCTGTAAGTCTGGCTTTGTGGTGGAGCAGAGCTACCTCCGTGCACAAGTGCTAATGCAATGTGATCTTTCAGAGGTGACAGTATTTCTGTACAGTTCTGTTCTTACAGCCTCCATTTTGTGTGATGTCCAGTGTCCAAGCCTTCTACATTGAAGGTTAGGAGGTCCTGCAGACCAGGATCTGGACTAAAAATTTAACTCCAAGAGTCTGACTCCTCCTCAGGTCTTCACCTTCCTCCAGACACAAGGAAAAGACTTCCCAGAAGTCCTTCTTCCACCTCACAGAAGGATCTGGAGAAGCTCTGCAAGGGTTACAATCCCAAGTCAGCATCTCTCCTAATGTGAGATACAGGCACTCCAATGGCTCTGGAGCACCCTTTCCAGATCACTGTCCAACACACCTTTTGTACTGGACATGTAAGGACAGTGAGTCATTGGAGTTAATCTCCCACCTAGGCATCTGCCCTGTCAAAGTGTACAGAAGATATTCTCCAAGACGACGTAAGGACACTATGGCTGGACTGAGTTCATCTCCAGAGTTTGATGGAATAGGCACTGAACTCTCTTCAGAGTTCAGCCTTGGCTTCAGCCATTACAGGGATTATGCCTTCTACTTTTGCCCATCTTAAAACCCCAAAATAGAACCAGGCAGTAGTGGTGCATATCTTTAATCCCACCACTGTGGAAGCAGAGGCAGGTTGATCTCCAAGTTTGAGGCCACCCTGGTCTACAGAGTGAGTTTCAGGACAGCCAGGATTACACAGACAAACCCTGTCTCAAAAAAAAAAAAATATATATATATATATATAAAATAAGATGGGCATGGTGGTGGCGGTGGTGGCACACATCTTTAATCCCTGCACTAGAGAGGCAGAGGCAACTGGATCTCTGAGAGTTCAAGGCTAGCCAGTGTTGCCTTCACTTCTTTTTTTTTTTTTTTTTTTTTTTGGTTTTTCGAGACAGGGTTTCTCTGAATATCTCTGGCTGTCCTGGACTCGCTTTGTAGACCAGGCTGGCCTCGAACTCGCAAAGATCCGCCTGCCTCTGCCTCCCAAGTGCTGGGATTAAAGGTGTGTGCCACCACTGCCCGGCGCCTTCACTTCTTAAGATCAAAGTGGGCAGTGGTGGTACATACCTTTAATACCAGCACTTGGGAGGCAGGGTCAGATGGAGCTCTGTGAGTTCAATGCCAACCTGGTCTACAGAGTGAGTTCCAGCACAGCCAGGGCTGTTACACAGAGACTCTGTCTCGAAAAACACAACAAAACAAAGACTAAAGTGGAAAGCCATGCTGTTTGTAGCTCTAATACAAATGACATGGCTCAGAACCACAGCCATGCCTCCCACTTGTCAGCACATCCAAGCCTACATCCGACTCCTGACACCTGAAATTAAAGAATGTTTAAAGAGAATTCTACTGCCTTTCAAACGCCATTTGAGAGGCTGTCATCATAGTGGACAATGAGAACAAGTCAATTCTAAAGACAAGCAAAGCAGTGTACCTACCTCCTGGCTTCATTCACTCAGCTGCTCACCAAATGACAGCTAGGCTAGGTCCTAGCGGCAGGAAAGCACAGCCTTTTGATGTAACCAGCCACAGTGAGAATTTCCATGATGGAGGGAGGAAGGACATGTGCAGAACTGGGGGGCCAAGGGCAGCTGTGGACAGCACCACAGTCTGAGGATCAGCAGGGGTTACAGTGAGGAAAGGGAGGGCTAGAGCTGTCTGGAGGGATCAGGCAGATGTAGACCCAATGCATCTGGAAGCAGGCTGGGGCTGGAGGACCCACTGAACTGCTGACCTACAACAGCCATAAGAAGCTTATTGAGACATCAGTGAGTGGGGGCAGGGCTGCCTCCGCACAGGGATTCAGAGCATCTTTTTAGATGGGTGTGATGGTGCACTCGTGTAATTTCAGCCTTCGGGAGGCTGAAGGAGAACTGAGTTCAAAGTCAGCCTGGGCTATACACTGAGACTCTATCTCAAATAATAATAATAATTAATTAATTAAAGTGTTCTTTCAGACTGAGAAATTCACCCACATCTCTCATGGGTGAAGCTGTCGTCCAAGAGCCAGGACATCTGCAGGGTATCCACTGATGGCATCCATCAAGAGCTGTGAGCCCCATAAAGCCATATGCAGAGGTTCACACTTGGGTGCATCTATTCTGAAGGAGCTGATCCACAGCTGCCAGTGCATTCCTGAAAGGGTCTGTGACTGCCACAAAAAGGTCAAGAGAAAATGCCCAGCAAACACTGAGAGGTGTGAACACCCAACCACAGTATTGAGATCTGGTTTCCCCTCACTGTCCCCTGCATGTAGCTGGGCTCCTAACATATAAAGGGTAGGTAGGGTTTCAGGACTGGAAGAGCTACGGAATACTCCAATATAGGGAGATAGAAAGGAAAGACCATTTTTATTGCCAAAATAAACATCTATGTGTACTGACTGGGTATCAGGCACTAGGCTAGACTTTTAAAAACCTTAGGCTACAGAAAAGAATGCCTTCCCAGCCTCTTGTTCCCTGGGCCAATACTGCAAATCAAAGTCCCTAAATGTAGAGATAAGTCACCCAGGGCAATTCACTGCATGCCCAGATCACTCTCAAACTTTAGCTAGCAGTTGCCTAGCAACAGGTAACCCCAAAGACATATCACCAAACCCAGATGTCAAAAGGGCATTTTGTGGACACACTGGTCCTAAAAGCTAGTCTGCACACAAGCCTGTCTGCCAGACTTCTGTGTAGCCATTGAACAAAGGTGCAGACCCTTCGGTGCAAAGGAGGCTGGGAGGCGGAGCCAGGAAGCCAGGTGGATAGCTACAAGTTTGCCCAACACTGCAGAGTAGCAGGCAGAAGACAATAGTTGCCTCTTCAGATCACACCAGCAATTAATCTGCCAAGAGTTGCTCAGCTGATCCTAGCCATGCCTAAATAAAGAAGCAGTCCATGACATGAAGACTGGGCTGAACCAATCTCCAGTCTGTCCTTAAGCCAGCACCCTTAGCAGCAGCAAGAAGCTACTATTCCAGGTATGACGGACGGTACACACCCATAGTCCCAGGATCCCCTGAGCCCAGTCTGGGCTATGTAATAAGAATCATTGGTTTTGTTGTTGTTTGATTGGGGGTTTATGTTTCTATTTGGTTGGTTGGATGTTTTGCTTTTTGATGTTTTGTTTTGTTTTGTTTTGTTTTAGACAAGGTCTCACTATGTGGTTTTGGCTGGCCTGGAATTCTCAGGAAGCAGGTTTTAGCCAACTCCCACCACTTCATGCCTTCAGAGCAAGAACAGGAGGCCAAAGGAAGGACCTCACCTTCCACTACTCAGAACTGTTTTTTCTCTTTTCCGGTTTTTTTCCTTCTTTGTTTTCTTCCTTTCATTTTAATGAAAAGCTCATAAACTCTGTCATCTAAGACTCGAGTGAAATTTGAGCTTTCTAAGACAAAGTGATCAAAACCATCACAAGATCCACCACTAAAGTGGTGCTTTCTGAAACCCATCCTCCCATCTTGGGGAAAGGTCTTGGGGGTAAGGGGTCAGAGGCAAATAAACATACCCATCTAAAAGCTATTCCGGAAGAGCAAATGCACTAGTCAAACAACAACAAATAAGGAGGATATAAATCTAGATAAAATATTAAAATCATTAAATGGCTGCTGCTCCCTGAAGATTGGGAAAAATGAAGAGAGTTAATTAAAAGCAATCTCCATGCATTGCTGACCCGGCCAGCCCTGATAAATCAACAGCTGGGGCTGCTGTAGATAGAGGGCAGACAGGGGCTGGGGAAGGGGCTCTGCCCCAAAGATGCCTGTGATGTTGGACTGAAGTTTTGTGTTTTATTAAATATTTTATGACTGCTGAATAAAGTTGTTCTTTAGAGGCAGAGAAAACGATGGGCTGAGCGGAGGGACTAGGAGATGCTCCTCGTGGATGAAGAAGTATTGTTTGATTTCGAACACACTTGGGGCATTTCTGACACTGTCCCCAAATGCAACGGCAGATAAAACACTGTCTTGGAAAACCTCTCTATAAAAGCTTTGGGTTTTGTAAGGGTTTGTAGAAAACACCACCCAGAGAAGAAAAGATACAGAAAGGACACAGGAATAGGAAAGAGACAGAAAACAAAGACAGAAAAGACTTTCAAACTTCCCATTCCTAATCCAAGCTAGAATTTTAACACAAAACCAAAGTCAGCAGAAAATAGCTTTTCTCTCTCTCTCTCTCTCTCTCTCTCTCTCTCTCTCTCTCTCATCTTTCTTTCTTTCTTTCTTTTTCCTTGACTGATTTTTTCTTTAGTCAAATAAAATTTGGGGATTTTATTATTTCATTTTTTTTTAAATTTTTTACAATACCCAGAATTTTCAAGCCCAGTTGAAGTCCAAAGGCCAGCAACTTTTCAACTGTTAGAAGATGGAACCCTTCTCTACACTGAGGGAAACCCTCAGTCCTTCCGTGATGAAAATATTATCAAGGGACATGATTGGGGGAAGTGTTTTTTTTTCTCCTCAATAGAATTGGGATTGGAAGGGGAGTGTGTGCATTGGGGAAACAGAAGGACGTATGCATTTGGATATGCATTTTAATTAGGTGGACAGAAGCAGCCGCCTGTTAATTTTTCTTGCTTGTTTCCACTTAGCATTCATCACAGGCAGAACCACCATAGAGCGCTCCCACGATAATAGATGGTTCTGCTTTGGCTAAGTCCTCAGGGAAAATAATTAGTGAGAGAGAATATATTCTCTCCACCCCCAATGCCCCAGCCACCCTGCCCTCCCCCATCTCCAGCAGCAGTTGCCTCCCCTCCCAACAGCCCATCCCACCCCAATGACAGTGGTTACCCTGGGAGAGACCTAGGGGAACAGTCAGCCCACCCCTCATCCCCCCAGCCCCCTGTTCACAGGCTCTCACTTTACTCCACCAAAGAGTAAGAGTCTAGAAACAGAAACCAGAGGTCCTTCTGGAAAGAGACACTCCTAGATGCAGGCAGGAAGGCCATTCGGCTGTAATCAGCATCTGGCCAGGACAGGATGAAGGATGCTCCTAAGTTAGATCCAGTGAGACTATTCCCACTGGGTTCAACTCAACAGTGATCCATGGAAAGCCATTGCTTGAGGACGATGGAAGTAGGGATGGCTTTGTACTTAATTTGCTTCTGTGAAGTACAGGGTCCTTGTAGCTTGCTTCAAGATTGTATGTGAAGCATCTCCAATGCTTGAAACCGTACTTTTTTAATTATTAACCACTTATTTATAGTAACTATATTCATTTATAACAAATACACTTACTTAGCTACTATTCCTATAAATTCCTACAACCCCTATGAATGCCTACAACCCCTAAGACCTAACCACTAAACCTATTGATAACTATTACAACTATTTTCATAAGGATACAGTCTCTGGGGCAGGTCCTCAGTCGCCAGGAACACAGTCTCTGGGGTAGACCCTTTAATGCACTTAACAGTCTTTCTTCTGGGATATCTCAGACGTAGATTTGTCAGGGTAAATTGGCTATGGTGACCTTACCTTAAATAAGGATTGAGGCTTTCTTCTCTCTGGGAGACCTCAGCCGTCTGTAGGCCAACTTACTTCCTTTGTATCAGCAACTCTGCCCCTCTGCCCCAGTCTTTAAAGCTGGCCACAATTCTGTTCAGGCCACTGTTCGGACAGATCAAACCCCTCTAGGCAAAAGCTGAGCCACTGAGTTTAGTCCTTGGCCTTTTGCTGTCTTGCTGAGGCTTTCTCTGCTCACCAGCTTCTTTCTGCCTCAGGGAGATCTGGCCATTAGTCTACCAGCACTTTCTCCATCAGAGGATACAAACTACTTGTTGTCCTTTCTAACGTGGGGACTCACTAGCATCGGCTCTCTAGCATGGAGCCCCTAGCACGCCCTCTCCTGGGCTCATCCACTTGTCCTTAAATAGGATCGCTCCTTGTTCCAACTGCTTCAGCTTAATTTGGGCTCTGCCCACCTAGCAGTTGAAAACAATGACAGGTCATAAAGTCTTTCCTTGTTTCACCTGGCTTCAATCTTGTTTTTCAGTCCATAGAGACTCCCCTCATTTCACGTGACTTCATCCATAAGCTGATAAGCTAATTGCTCACAGCCAAGTTGATCTTCATGGCCCGGATTAAGAGACTGTATAAGAAACCTAGATATTTACTAAATCTAATTTATATCAATCTAACTCCCTACAAACACTAGACACCAAGGCGTGACTTCATGATTCAAACCCATCATGAGCTTTTATGTCTAGTTTTCTATAGATAAGATCTTCTTTTTCACTGCCTTCTACATCAATGGTTTGCCTTCCTTGTTCACCAACAGATGCAAGCTCCAGCTGCTTCTTATGTCCTCTTGTTCCTTCATCATCTTACTGGAAGCGGCCAGACCTTGGCTGAGGACCCAAGTCCATGCTCCTGGGAAAGTGCTCCCCCTACCCACAGCCCTTCCCCCTTCTGCTGATTCTGTACATGGACTCAGTTCAGGGCTTCCAGAGTGAAATGGTGGCTTTTCTTAAACTTTTCTCATCTTCAGATCTAGACCATGTAAAGCCCATCTGAGCTCTCGGGACTATTGAGTCACAGAGGGATGAGCAAGGTTTGCATTTCCTAAGAAACAATGATTAGATATGATGCCAGTGATGTGTGTTTTGGATAACGTTAATAGGCCAGCCACAGTGGGACAAGCCTCTGACCCCAGATGCTCAGGAGGCAGGCAGAAGATACTGATAAGATGTATTCTCAGAAGAACCATTCTGGATACGTGGCTGAACAGAAAACTCACCTAGCATGGGACAGATTTTGGGTTTGATCTGCAGCGACATACACATCTAATATATTAGGTATCATTGACTCTGAGAAGGCTTCTGTCTGTAACAGGGAAAGCTCAGCTCTCCCAGGAACTCCTTACATTTGAGGATTCCACTTTCTGAAGATTTTTTGTCTTTTTTTTTAATGCACTTGGGCCCTTGAAGTATAAGCAGCAGGCTTGGGAAGGAAAAGTGTAAATAAAAGGAGATGTAGGCTCTCCTCACTATGCAAAAAGACAGGCTTAGTTTTTCTTTGTTTCTTGGGTTTTTTTTTTTTTGTTTTTTGGTGTGTGTGCCTACATATTTTAGACAATGTCAGATGTATCCAAGACTTACTTCTTTTTTTGTTTGTTTTTTTTTTCAAGACACGGTTTCTCTGTGTAATATCCCCTGGCTGTCCTGGACTTGCTTTGTAGCCCAGGCTGGCCTTGAACTCACAGAGCCTCTGCCTCCTGTGTGCTGGGATTAAAGGCTCCCCAGGCTTACTTCTAACTCACTATATATTTTAGGATAGCCTTGAACTCCTAATCCCCTGTCTCTGCTTCCTGAGTGCTGGGATCATAGGCAAGTGCCACTATGCCTCATTTATGCAGTGCTAGAGTTCAAACTCAGAGCTTCGTGTGTGTTAACCAAGCACTGAGCCAACTGAGATACATCTTTAGACCTGTGTTGTAATTTTATTTTGCTTTGTTTTGTTTGAGACAGACTCACTCTGCCGCCCAGGCTGGCCTTGGACTCCCAAGTAAGCCACCACTCTTGACTCCCAGGTGTTCCCTCCCTCACATGTTGACAGATTTCCTCAAAAGGAGTTCTTATCCTCTTGGCAAAAGGGCCTTCCCTGTAAGCTAGGTATGGGAGAAGTGAATCTAGGTTTCCACTTTCCAGGGCATTTGCCCCCCACAAACACTAGTGGGGTGCCTAGAGAAGGAGTAGGGAAGAAGCTGAATTTTGTAACACTTAGCATTGTTTGAGGTGTTATAAGGGGCGGGGAGACAGCCTATACCATCGATAACTGTGGCCTCTGATTTGTAAAGAGTCCAAAAATAAAGGTAATCTAGGTAGGCCTCTGCCCAAAAGAACTGAACACAAAGACTCAAGCAGTTACTAATGCAAATGTTCATCGAAGCCTTATTTGCAGCAGCCAAGAATGGGAATGGCCAAGTGTTCATAAACAAAATGTGGCCTGTACATACAATGACAATAAAGAGGAATGAAGATTTGATATGAGCTACAACATGGATGGCACCTGAAACATTGAGAAGAGTGACATAAGCCAGACACAAAAGGACAAATACTCCAAGTTTCCATTCATATGGAATCCTTAGGAAGAAAGCAAAAGGACACTTCCGGCTACAGGAAGCAAGATATGAGGGAGGTATGATTTTATCTGGTGCTGAAGACTGAATCGAGGGCCTTGCCCATACAATTCCCTGTTCTCAAGTGAGCTACAACCCAGCCCAGAAAGGTGTTTAATAAGAACACACGGGCTGGAGAGGTGGCTCAGAGGTTAAGAGCACTGGCTGTTCTTCCCAAGGTCCTGAGTTCAATTCCCAGCAACCACATGGTGGCTCACAGCCATCTACATTGAGATCTGCCCGGGCATATATGTAGAGCAAATACTGTATACATAATAAATAAATAAAAAATGTTTAAAAAAGAAAAAAAAAAAAAGAACACATAAACTGCCGGGTCGTGGTGGTGCACGCCTTTAATTCCAGCACTTGGGAGGCAGAGGCAGGTGGATCTCTGTGAGTTCGAGGCCAGCCTGGTCTACAAAAGTGAGACCAGGACAGCCAGAGCTGTTACACAGAGAAACCCTGTCTCGAAAAACCAAAAAAAAAAAAAAAAAAAACACATAAAGTTTTGTTTGGCATGATGAAAACTTCTCGAAAGAGTGGTAATGGCTGACCAATAATTATCAGTGTGTTTAATGTTGGCTGGCAAGATGGCTAAGTGAATAGAGGTGCGTACCACGAAGTCTGACAACCTGAATTCAATCTTTGGGACCCACGTGGCAGACAAAGAGAGCTGACTCCTACAAGTTGTCCTCTGACTTCTAAAAGCACATGGCACCCCAGGATATGTGTTCTCATGTGTGTATGTGCCCCCCACAAAATAAACATTGTTAAAATGTATTTAATGGCACTGAATTACATGCCTTAAAAATGGTGTTTTTGTTGCTGTTGTTGTTTTGTTTTGTTTTAGGTTTTGGGTTTTCAAGACAGGGTTTCTCTGTGTAGCCATGGCTGTCCTGGAACTCAGAGATCTTCTAGCCTCTGCCTACCAAGTGCTGAGATTAAAGGCATATGCCACCACCCGCTAAGATGGTATATGTTGTCCCATGCTTATCACAGTTTTTAAAAAGTAAAGGGGATCCCTGTCTGCTGGAGATGAACTATTATTTTTCTTTTGTTTTAAGACTTAGAATTTACATAATTGTTTCTGTGAATTTGCTGATAAATTCTGGAAACACTTCTTCCTTTAGGCTTGTAGAAAATTGCCAAGGGAGATTTCAACCACAGAAAAGCCTGATAGTCACCCCCAGTGGAGTCTGTAGTGTCAATAAAGGGAGTGAAATTCTAGTCTAGAGGCTGCCGATGCCCACACAGGTATAGGCCAGATCCTGGGTGTCTGTTGAGCACCTCTATTTCCACAGCAGTAACACAAGCTGCACTAAAAGCAGCTTGGTGAGACATCAGTACAGGCCTACAAGCTTCTGGTCACTTAGCAACCAGGTTCTTGTGGCTGTGCAAGTGAAAAAGAAACATTTTACTTCCATGTCATTTAGGCTGGGTCCATGGTAAAAAAAAAAAAAAAAGATGGCTCAGATGAAATCCACAGGATGGGCTGAAGGCTTGGGTCCCTTTTCTCTAAACTCAAGAATCAAACCAAAGCTTCACACATCTTTGATGACTGCTCAGAAATGAGCCACAGCCCCAATATTTTTTTTTTTTTTTTTTTGGTTTTTCAAGACAGGGTTTCTCTGTGTAGCCCTGGCTGTCCTGGACTCACTTTGTAGACCAGGATGGCCTCGAACTCACAAAGATCCGCCTGCCTCTGCCTCCCAAGTGCTGGGATTAATGCGTGCGCCACCACCGCCCGGCAATATTTTTTTTTTTTAAGAAGAAAAGGAAGTGTTCTCAGAAATTCCACTCTTTTTCACATCTGGAACCGTTATCTGAGTGCTTTTAAATAGCAAAATAGGCCAACTGGTCTCCTGGTTGACCTTTCCTTTTCCTCAGCCTCTGGCTGCACAGCTAATAAGAAAAGTCCACATTCTGAACAGCCAGGTCAGCTAGTCCTCCCTCAGCCTTAGGTTCTGAGAAGGGATGGGATGCCCCATCATGTTAGAACCCCAAGACTGGACCCCAAAGAGTGAAACTACAGAAGGGCCTCCAGATCTTATAACCGTCCTCTAGAGTAACAACACCCTAGAAACAAGAGCCTGACCGCTAACTGTCCTCCCCTCCCAAAATGACCACAGTAAGACCTAGGAAGTTTTGGGGTTTGATTTTTGCTTTTGTTTTGTTTCATTTGGTGGAGGGAGGTGTTTTTTTAAGACAGGATCTCACTATGTAGCCCTGGCCATCCTAGAACTCACTATGTAGACCAGGCTGGCATCAAACTCACAAAGACCCACCTGCCTCAGTCTCCCAAGTGCTGGGATTAAAGGTGTGTGCCACCACTGCCAGCCAATAGTCAGGAAGTTTGACTTGGAAGAAATTATGGAATCAAGTGCATCTCCTCATCTTAAAGGAATAGGAAACTCAGTGAAGGTCTGTGTCAAGAGCCTCCTATTCCCCCTCACTCCAAAGTCAAAGCTGCTACAGTTACTGATGAAAAGGGACAGCATTTGTGACAGGCTGCAATGATGGCCGGGAAAGGGTTAGAAACAGGAAAACTTTTCTGGTGGAGATTTCAACTACGTAGACTCAAAGAGCAAGTTCTCAAAATGAGTAAGAACAAAACATCTCATTTCACAGCAACCTGGGGTGACCACAGTCCCTGGATTTGGGACGGGGTGGAGTGGTGGAGAATGAGTGAAAGGAGAATTAGACGTGTTGTTACTGTTCTCCAGCCTCAGTAGACCTGAGTGGTGGAGTCAATGACAGCTATCTGAACCCCTTACTAGGGATGTTGAGTCTGAGCCCCTCAGCATTCCCTGCCGCCACAGAGCCCCTGACCTCAGCCCCCATCAGCTCCGCTCTGTTCCCTTGCCAGTCACACACACACACACACACACACACACACACACACACACACACACTCCACTATTCACAGACACACCACCTAGACATTCTCCACACTCAACTTCTCCAGTCCCTATCCCCTCCCCCAGCAACACCTCCTAACTCCTGCTTTTGAAACTCTAATGCAAATCACAGGCTTTAAAAAAAAATCTCTTAGTGACAGTTTTATGAGGCTAGCTCTGTTCATCCATATGGTCTGACAGACTGTGAAACACCAGTAACCTGACCAATAAGAAAAACAAATCACAAACACCACCACACCTCATCCCTTCCCAGTCACTCCTGGCAACTTTCGAACTGGAAACAATTCATCCTGTGGGTCTCTTGCAGTTAAACAATCATCTCCAGGAGTTCTAGACCACACAGTGGTTTAATCCACTCACCCATCCCCCCCCCCAGGCCATTTTTTGTCCTTCTTTCTTAAATACCTTCAGAGTTAGACTATTTAAAATAGGGTCATGCTTATATAAGACTCCAGTTGGAAAATCGCAACAAGGTAAAAATAAATAAATAAGTCCGTGCCTGTGGGATTTTCTTGGCCTGAGGTTTGCCACATTTGGCTACATTTCTGCCTTCGAGTGACTTTCAAAACACTCAAAAACCACAAGTTACTTTGCTGAGGTTGGGATAATAAACAGGCCCCGAACCAGGGGCCTTTTTATGACCCAGCCCCCACCACTGCTTCCACCAACAGGGCTGTACTTTGAAAAATGGGTCTCAGCCTCAGTTTCTACCCTTTTTTGGGTACATACTTAGAATAAAGCATGATGATCTTACGTTATATGCTCGATCTGAGGGGATGTTGAGATGTTACAGCTTTTTGTGGATAAATCCGAATTCAGCTACCTGCATACTTTCAAAGAGTCAAAGAGATGTAAACTCTCCAAGTCAATCACCACGGAATTCCAGCCTGCTTTATGGGTCTCAGATGTCCCCCAGGAGGTCTGCAGACTGGACTGTTTTCAAAGGTTTACTCTGTAACAACGCCTCCACTTGGATTCTGACAGAAACTAATTTCCTTTGTGGATACAGACATCCCAAAATAATATTAATAAATAATGGATATAATTAATTATAAAACAATAATAATAAAAATGTGTGCTAATGAAGTTTGGACACTTTAGGGCTTTTTTTTATTTAAGGTTTATTTTATTCTGCCAGGCAGTGGCACACATCTTTAATCCCAGCCCTCAGGGAGTCAGAGGCAGATGGATCTCTATGAGTTCGAGGCCAGACTGGTCTACAGAGTGAGCTCCAGGATAGCCAAGGCTACATAGAGAAACCATGTCTCTAAAAACCGAAAAGTAAAAAAATAAATAAGGCCGGGCGGTGGTGGCGCACGCCTTTAATCCCAGCACTTGGGAGGCAGAGGTAGGCGGATCTTTGTGAGTTCGAGGCCAGCCTGGTCTACAAAGCGAGTCCAGGACAGCCAGAGATATTCAGAGAAACCCTGTCTCAAAAAACCAAAAAAAATTTAAAAAATAAAATAAATAAATAAAAGATTTTTTAAATTGGATTATGTGTGTGTGTGCACGCATGCACATGCACATTTATTCCTGCAGAATACACCAGGCCAGAAAAGGGTGTCAAACTCTCCAGTTTGTGTTAGGGCAGTTGTGAGATGCTCTATGTGGGTGCTAGGAACTGAACTGGGGTCCTCTGGAAGAGGCAAGGGCTTTTTAACTGGTGAGCCATCTCTCCCCACATCCCTTTTTATTTTTACACTGATGATTAAAGGCAGAGAGAGATGGTAGTACTCAAGCATGTATTAGCCTCAAGGGTCCTTTTCCATAAAGGACTGAAATAATGTCCATAAAAGGCTGCATGTTCACCAAGCCCCAATCCCACTGTTTTCCCTTTAGTCCCTACTCACCACCCCTTCACCAACCGAAATAGCCATGACAAGATTAGGACTGGGAATGTGGTTCCCTGCCCCTTCTTCTGAGGGCTTAACTGGCTGCCTCCATGAGAGTAAAGTCTGGCTTTTAACTTTCACGTGCCCCATACCACTTCAGGTTAGAACACACGTTATCCATATCAAAGAATGGATAGGGAGATGAAGACTTGAAGTCCATCTATCCACATGAGCCACGTTGGATCTTGGTTAAGTAAGCATCTACCTCTCTCAGAATTATGTCCTTAATAATAAAGAAGAGATATCAACACTTACCTCCAAGCCAGGGTAACTCTTTTCAAAGTAAAGTTTTGATGCAACTGTGTACATGTAGTCATAGTCGTAAGCATGACTAAATAGTTTACTTTTCTCATTGTTTATAATCAAATAATTACAGTATTAAAGCCGTAACTAGAATAATTAAGTAATAATAGCATATATTCCTCTCCAAGCTTGGAGTCATAAAAATAGACACATATGTACATGAGCAAGTCTGGCAGAAGGTGGCAGGCATTCCCAGTTAAGCATTACAAGCAGAGTTTCGATAAGTTATGGAGAGACTGTGCTGTTTAAAGTACTGTTGGCAGAAGGTGATTTACCTAAAGTAGAATATTGACATTAAGCCGGGCAGTGGTGACGCACGCCTTTAATCCCAGCACTTGGGAGGCAGAGGCAGGCGGATCTTTGCGAGTTCGAGGCCAGCCTGGTCTACAAAGTGAGTCCAGGACAGCCAGGGCTACACAGAGAAACCCTGTCTCGAAAAACCAAAAAAAAAAAAAAAAAAGAATATTGACATTAAATCTTACAATAAAAGCATTACGGGGCAGGAGAGATGGCTCAGCAATCAGAGTGCTTGCTTCCATGCCTGAGCTGAGTTCAATCCCCAGAACCACTTAGTGGAAGGATACAATCAACTCCAAAAGTTGTTCTCTGACAAAGCGTGCACATGCATGCACACACCTGTACACACATACTTATACACACCTAGAGACACTTGCACCAGTACCTCACCAGCTCAAGACACTCACATAAAATATATTTGTAAACAGGATCTCTCTCTATGTGGCTCTGGCTGTCCTGGCACTCACTATGTAGACTAGGCTGAACACCAGCTCACAGAGATCCCTCTGCCTCTGTCTTCCAAGTGCTGGGATTAAAGGTGTTCGCCCACCATGCCCAGCTAAAATAAGTAATTTTTTAAATTTAAGCATTTTATTTCCTAAGTATACAAAAATCAGCAATTACACAATATGTAACTTGCACACATGCCTTTACCAAGTCTATACATGTTCACTATGGCCTGTACCTGTGTGTTCAGGAATTGAGGATGACTCCAACAATCTGAACTCAGTGTAGGTGCTAACTTAAATAGCATGCAACACACATTTATACATCATACCTGCCCACCATACCTGCTTGGTTGTAGGGCCACCAGCTGAGTACCCTTTCTGGTCTAATCTGCCCAGGCAGCTTGTTTCTGCCTCTAACACCCTATTGGGCAGTAACAAGACGTTAAAGGCTACAACGGAGAAGCCAGACTGTCAGCTTCAGAGAGAAGGGGTGAAAGCAACAAGGAGTAAAAAAAGGGAGTTGAGAAGAGATCAAAGACAGCCAGGAAGAAAGGCAAACTACCAAGAAAGACTGTTTTCAGGTGCTTGTGACCCTATAGAAGACACCCCCTACCCCTCGCAAAGCAAAGAGATTCAAGTTGAGCCATCCAGTCACCCCGGTGAATTGAATTATTGAATGCCCCATATGGAAAAAAAAAAGGCATGATGAAAAAATAATCCATAGTCTAAGGCAGAGTCAGTCCTACACCGGTTTGCATGAAAAGAAACCTAAACTGGCTTTTTCCCAACATCGTAGCTACTGCTACTTATCCCCCAGCCCAAGAGGAAATTTTTGTGTGACCAGTTTCTGTAGGGGGCGTCCGTGATATTCCTTTTTAAGACGAGAGAGACTGCATGCACACAGAAAAACGCAGCTCGGGTTCATTGTCAGGAGGGGCACACAAGGATAAACACATAAGCTCTCCAAACCATTCTTCCCGCTCCTCCTTCCTCCCTGCGCCCCCCTTCCATCCCTGGATGTGTAGCTGCGCTTTGTTCTAATTTAACCCATGCATAATTTATTCACGTGTTTTGTTTCCTGATCAGCAACTTCTAAAAACAAATGAAATATATGTTTTATTAAACAAGTTGTTTTAATAATAATAATAAAAGCAGATGGCGTCCGTCTCCCAGTAACGATGAGTCTTCTCCTGTGTGCGGAGTTTTTAAAATGTCCAGGGTGTAAATAGCTTGGCCGATTGGGGTTATTGTTTACACCCTTAGCCCTCAGGGGAAGAGGGTGGGATCCAAAAGGAGGAGGTTAATTATAAGTGACCACTGGACTTCCTCCTAGGAAAGGCAAGCAGGAGTGTTGTGTGTGAGCTCCCGTGTGTGTGCCAAGACGGAGTTACAGATGCATCCCACGGCAAGTGTTTCCAATTATTAAGGAGTACAAGTGTAATTCAGAACTAATTCCACTAACCGAGATTGGCTACCTTCTAGCTTTTCAATCCCTTCCCCCATAACTCCCTATACTCGTATGCTTCCGTGTCAAAAAAAAAAAAAAAAAAAGTGGAACGATGTGGGGAACCCTGCAGCGTGGAGCTCCTGCACGCGCCCGAGCGTAAGCCCGCTCCCGGGCATCAAGGATGCCGCTTTCCCAATAAGGAACCCGTACACACAGCAAATAGATCTCTCTGACTTGAGTTTACCAAGCGGCATCAGCTCGCCTACGTGATTTCGGCTGCGAATGAGGAAATTGCAAATCAGCTGTGTGGGTTCTGGAGAAACTCTGGCATCAGCGGTGTGGCGGCGCGAGTCGGCGAGGACGCGGCGAAGTTACGCCCATTTATTCTGCCATAAAACATTTTCTCTCTTAGGTGAAACGCTGTCGTGAGTGCAAAGTAGCTGAGCTTCCGAGCGAGCACTGGAGCTAGGAACTCGCATCAAGCTCGGCCTCCAATTTCTTCTTTATGACAATATCTCGTGGAAACTCCGAGATCTGGGACATCCCTGCCCTACTCCTGGTTGCTGGCTGGTGCAAATGCACCGCGTTCTCTTTACCGGTTTCTTGGCACTAGGAATCCGCCCCCTCCCGCCGCCACCCTGCTGCTCCCCAAAGCGAACCACATTTTCGACTCAGAAACCAGGGGTTAGGACGCAGTAGCGCGCAGTTAAAGGAGCCAAGATCGACCACCGCCAGACATTGGGAAGAATTGGCATCAAACACCCACGCGCACCCTCCGACTCCCAGTGGCTTTCATCAGGGCGGGGAAGTCCTAGTACACCCGGCACCCACCCGGAGCCCACGCCGAGCTGCGATTCCTAGGGATCCACCCTCTGCCAACATCCCTGCCAATAGCGCCCCTTGAGAGCTACACTAGTTTTCCGAGGCCACCCCGGGTTCCGCGATCGTCCGCAGACTTGGCGGTTTTACATTCAGTCCATCGACTAGAAGGAAGGAAAGAAGAAAGGAAGAAAGAAAGAAAGGAAGGAAGGAAGGAAGGAAGGAAGGAAGGAAGGAAGGAAGGAAGGCAGCTCCGATCGGGGACCGGCCCCCGCGAGTCCTTGCGGAGCCCGCCCCCCTCCGTCCGCTCAAAGTCTCCCGGAGGCACCTGCCCCTTGCTGTCGCCAGAGCCCCAAACCGCCTCCGCCGCCTCGGCTTTTCACCCAGAGCAGGCAAGCACACCGTTCATAAGACCTGCAGCTTCCCTGACTCCGTATCAACCCCAAGTTAACCCAGGTCGTTAATTTACTACCGCCAGTTCTCCCACAAATACACAGACACACCGGAGACCGCCCGGAGCGCCTCCCTGATCCCCGGCTGCTGGAGTGGAAAAGCCTGGGGCAAGCACCTGGGCCCAGGACTCCCGGGACCCGCCGCTCCGCGCGCTGTCCTCCCAACTCCGGAAGGTTTGCACAAACTCCCTGCGAGAGCTCAGAAGGCAGAACGAACGCCCTGCAAACTCCGCAGCCGCTGCGGTCTCTCGGCCGGTCCGGGTGGACGAGCAGCGGGGCCGGAGAGCCTCCGGCTTGGAGCGCAGGGCTCAGCAGAACGCACAACGCGGCCCCTGCCCTGCGCTCCGGCCGGGTTCAACCAGCCCTTCGCGGCGCCCGGAGAAGCCAGAGACTCCGGGGACCGTGCAGACCAAAGCTGCTCGCGACCCTCGCAGCTCCGGAGCCGGCGCCGCTGCTCCGGGACCCCTCCCGAGCCAGGTCAGCCAATTAAGCAGAATACAAATGTAACAATTTTCTTTTTGTTAATTGCATCTCCTGACATTTCTGCGCGCTGGGAGGGAAAAAAAAAAGATGAAGAAGTAAGAGCTGGAAGAAAAGAGGAGCCCGGGCGCAGCGGGAGGCGTCTGCAAGAGCCCAGCGCCGGCTGCGCTCCGCAAGGCGCCTTTTTTTCATATTGAAACCACGCGGAATATGTACATTTTTTAGTCTTACTTACGCTTTCAGGGGGTTGTGAATGACAGTCGCCATTTTGCTACAATGTAACAGAATATTGTCTGTCTCAGAGTTCTAAAGGTTCGCTCAGGGGAAGCGGTAGGCCAATCAGAGGACGGGATACCGGCCTGCGGGCCAATCGGCGCGGCTGGTCGCCAAGTGGGCGGGGCCTGCGTGGTGGTAGTTATTAGGGGAGCTGTCAAAGCCCAGAGGTCACTCCCTTTTGTAGAGCCCGAGAGCTAGCAGGTCTTAAAGGGGCAGTACCGTGTTAGTAGCGCCTTTTCAGATTGGGACTAGCGGAGACACACGGGAGAGCATTCTGCCTTAGTCTGAGTCCCTACTTTACTAAATAACTGCAGAGAGTTTGAGCTCCTGGACAGGAATATTTACATAGTGCCAACAAAATCACTGATTCCCATTCATTAGCTTTGGGCTTAATGTATGACGGTTTTTAAGCCTCTCACCCCCAGCTCCCGGTACATCACCGTGTTTCAGTACAAAAGTTGGAAGGCTGCAGTTTCCTGCAAGAAATTACTACTCATGTTCCACTGTTTGCTAATAATGCTCTGGGTTCTGAGACTGTTTAACATTCTTGTCCCCGAAGTGTTTTCTTTATCTCAGCCACCTTCCCCGGTCGGTTTCTGGGAACTGGCGAGTCCAGGACAGCAACTCCCTTCCCCCTTGGAATGTCTCAGGGTCAGGCTCGCCCTCTCCCGAAACCACGGTTTTCTGTTACGTAATTCACGGGTGGTCACTCTGCTTGGTCCTCTACGACCACGGTTCTCCACTATCAGCGATTCACAATGATCGGACACAGGCTAGCTGGAGAGCAAAGCGAGATCTGGCGCTTTTTAGGCAGAAGGTTGGGGAAGATTTGAGGCAACTTTAGGAAACGCAGCTAGGGAAGCCGTAATTAGGTAGAAATTGTTAGAGCCTGAGGTGGGTGTTTCTGGAGTCCCCTCGGGGACCGTCTCTGCGGATTCCCGCGTCACCTTTCTGGACTAAGATAGGAAGGAGGTGAAAAGAATTTCCAAGTGAATATTCCGACGTGACTCGAGGCTTCCTCAGTCTGCGTCTGCTCAGAGTCTGGCGAATCCTTGAAGAAACTGAACTACGAACTCAGGCTTCCACAGGGCACGGGGAGGCTCAGAGTGGGAGAAAATGCAGGAAATCACATAGAGGGCAGAGGCGTCGTTAGCATATAGAAGCTTGGCTACAGCCACTTAGCTGTTTAATCAGGTCAAGTAGCTGGACGGGGGGGGGGGGGGGGGGGGGGGGGGGGGGGGGGGGGGGGGGGTAATAGGAGGAGGAGAGACGCTGAATTGCCAGTCCACATATTCACCTGCTCCTTCCCTTTACTAAGCTCAATGAATAAAGTAAAATACAATTACAAAGCCGTCCAGAACGTTCAGATTCCGACTCCATTCACTATTAGAGTTACAGATAAGCCCAGCAAATCTGAGTGAGTCCATATATACACACTGAAAATATTTGTCTTTGTTTGCCTAGTGGGTGATGTTCTTCTCCACCCCCTTCTCTCATTACAGGGTCTCCTGTATGGAAACCTGGCTTTGATGAGCTATAGAGAGAACCAGGTGTGATGGTGCTCCCTTAAAGTTCAAAACAGCCTTGACTACATATGGAAACCGCCGCACACACACACACACACACACACACACAAATCAATAGTATTGCCTTGGCTTTTGTACTTGATGGACTGCCATTTTAACTGTCAATACAAGTCTGACTTTATAGTCACTTTTTTTGTTTGTTTTTTGTTTTTTGAGACAGGGTTTCTCTGTGTAACAAAGCCCTGGCTGTCTGTCCTGTACTCACTTTGTTGACCAGGCTGGCCTTGAAATCACAGAGATCTGCCTGCGTCTGCCTCCAGAAAGCTGGGATTAAAGGTGTGTGTACCAACCCCAACAATTACAGACAGCTGTAATGTGAGTGCTGAGATTTGAACCTGGGTCCTTTGGAAGACCAGCCAGTGCTCTTAATCACTGAGCCACCTCTCCAGCCCCAACATATCCTTTTTTTTTTTTTTTTTTTTTTAAAGATAGGGTTTCATGATGTAGCCTGGCTGCCTCATGAGTGCTAGAATTAAAGGCATGCATTTTGCCCAACTTTACATTAACTGATTGTTGTTAACCTTCCCTCCAAATAACTGGATTATTTTATATTGATCACATGTTGAAATTATACTTAGGGTTTCCTAGATTAAATAAAATGTTAGTAAAACTAATTTCATGCATTTCATTTTACATTTTTAAAATGTAACTGCTAGGAAATTTCACATCACACATGTGACCCAGGTTATATTTCATCGTACAGTTTTATACCTGGGAAAGAAGGTAGGGCCCATTCTCAGTCTCATTAATTTCCACTTACACTGTTTTCTCTAGCTCTGCATTGATGTCAGTGAGCAAACCTCTCAGACACAGCTCAAGAGTACATCAAGCCCTGTTTTAGGAGTAAACACCCCTCTCTGGTTACTCCTAAAAAGTTCCTGGAGGTGGGGGGGGGACCTAGAGAGATGGCTCAGCAGTTAAGAGCACTGGCTGGTCTTCCAAAGGACCTGGGTTCAAATCCCATCACCCACATGGCAGCTCATAGCTATCTGTAATTGTTGGGTGTGGTGGTGCATGCCCTTAATCCCAGCAGTCAGGAGGCAGAGGCAGACAGATCTCTACGAGTTCAAGGCCAGCCTGGTCTACAGAGTTGAGTTCTAGGACAGCCAGGACTGTTACACAGAGAAACTCTGTCTCAAAAACACCTAAAAAAAAAAAAAGGTTCTGAGGCCATCTGCAGACAAAGGCAAAGCATAGAGATATGCTTTCATGGGAATACTTTTGAAAGAGTGAGCCAGGACTGATGGTACAAACTTATAGTTCTATCTAACCCCCATAAGATCCGGGAGGAAGATAGCAAGTTCATCATGGAGTTCAAGTCCAGCTTGGAAAACCCAGTGAAGCCATGGCTCAAAATAAATAGTAAAAGTAAGGGCTGGAGAGGCTGCTCTTGCCGAGGACCTGGCTCCATTTCCAGCACCTAAGTGTTAGCGCCCAACAGCCTATAACTACAATTCAAAAGGATCTTATGCCCTCTTCTGGCCTCCATGAATACTGCACATGATGCAAAGATAGGAAGGCAAAAGACCCCTACACATAAAATAAAAATAAATAAATCCTTGAAAAAGTAAGAATAGTGTTAGGGAAATAGCTAAGTGTTTAATGAGCATACACAAGACCCTAGGTTCAATCTTCAGTACTACCCCTAACCAAAACAAAATAAGTGTGCTACAAAAGCAATCCAAAATGAATATCACTCCTCAAGGGCTCTAGGAGCTGGAAGAATTTTATTAAAAATAAGAGCAAGCTCCCCTCCATCTCTTTACCCACAGCACAAGCAGCCATGACCTCATTAAGTGGTTTCCTGAGATCCACAACCAGCTCCATTAGGTTCTAAGCACTTAAAATTCCTTTAAAGAAAATGAAACGTGAGACTGGAGAGATGGCTCAGCGGTTAAAAGCACTGGTTATTCTTCCAAAGGACCAGGGTTCAAATCCCAGCACCCACATGACATTTTGAAACTATCTGTAATAGCTGGGCCTGGTGGTACATGCCTTTAAATTCCAGCACTTGGGAAGCAAAAGCAGGTGGATCTCCAAGAGTTCAAGTCTAGCCTGGTCTAGAGTGAGTTCCAGGACAGCCAGGGCTACACAAAGAAACCCTGTCTCAGGAAAGAAAGAAACCCTAGAGAGAGTAGAGAGAGAGAGAGAGAGAGAGAGAGAGAGAGAGAGAGAATGTCTCAAAAAATAAAATAAATAAATGAACAAACAAACCAAGCATGGAAACAACCCTCAAAATATAATTCCTATCCATCCGCAGAGAGAACAAAGATGGTAGGCCTAAGCCTACAAGCAAGCAGAGCAATTGCTGATGTGACTTAACAGGAAATAAGAGCCTACCGACCATCTTCCACTGTGGCCTGGTACACACAATCCCCAGGGTCATATCCTGGAGTGTTTATTGGGTGCTCCTACATTTTAAGATTGTCCAGGTTCAAAGTGTGGAGGTTTTTATACATTAACATGAGACAAAGAAGTGATAGGTGTCAAAAAAACCCAAGTGGACAGATTGAGTCATTCCAACATCAGGAAAGGGAATGACTCCATGAAGAAGATATCAGTTAATCTGGGCTTTGCTTAAGGAGACCTTAGAAATGAGACAAGAGGTTCTTCTAGACTAAAAGTATAACTCAGCAACAGATACTTTACACAGCAAGTTTGTAGAGTTCCTACTGCAGGCCCTTGGGGAACAGAAATCCAAGCACAGCCCTTGCATATAAGGAAACTAGACGATATTTGAAAGGCAGGGGAAGAGAATATCAGGCACCTGTGGTAAGACAAGAAACACCAACTAGGCCAGAAGATCAGGGCCATCCTCTTAGAAGAGGACATGCCTGCTCTTACTCTAAAATGACAATGAGGAGGGGAGATGTACCTTTAGAGACATTTGTAAGAGAGGATTGGGCTTATTAGTCATCCTTCAGGTGAGAAAACAGTTGCTTAGGATGAATGAGAAGGAAAACACTGGAGAGAGAGAGAAGGTGGGGTATAAATACTAAGAAATGTGGAATGTGCCCTAGAGGCAATTGACCAACAAACACCAAAAGATGTTAAGCTGGGGCTGCACATGAGGAGACTGGCTTTGTAGAAAAGAGCAGGGAAGTAGGTTACAGGGGGCTGGGATGAAGGTCCAGAAACCCCTTAGGAGGCTGAGATACCAGGGCTCAGGCCTGAGGATGATGGTAAGGGACAGAATCAATGTTCTAGAGAAGAAAAACTTGTTTGCCTTGGTCACCAGCTATCTAAGCTTGAAGGCTGTGGGAGAGTTCGGGGTGATATTCCTGGGCACAGACATCGGGTGGTTCCTGTTGACAAAAGGAATGACAGTGGCAGCCTTGACCTGGAGGCCTTAAGTGTGCTGAAACGTTGCTACTCTCTGCTGTTGAGTGAGGCTCACCTTACTACAAGGGTCTTAATGGTTCCTCTCGTCCACCATTACTGGAACAAATCTTTTGTACTGGGGTGATGGTGACAGAAGCTGGGGTTGTCTTGACTCTACTCTCCACCATTTACTTTTTTGTTGGTTGATTGGTTAGTATTTTGGGAAGGGGGCAGTCCCACTCCATAGCTCACACTGACCTAGAGCATACCAAGTAGCCCAGGATAGTCTTGAACTCACATCAATCCTACCTCACCTTCCCAACTGTCAGAATTGTAGGAATAAGATGTCACACCGCTTTGAACTCCACTTTCAACTGGGACCTCTTCCAACCCCTATCCACTCCTGCTAATCTTTCCCTTTACCTCAATGACACTTTAAAAGTTAGGGGGATTCCTATTGGTTAGCTTCTCATCTTAAGAATAGATTTTAGAGTTGGGCACTGGTGGCACAGGCCTCTAATCCCAGCAATCAGGAGGCAGAAGTAGATGGATCTCTGAGTTTAAGAAACAGCAAGTTCTGGGACAGCCAGGGCTACGTACATAGAGAAACTCTATCTCAAAAAAACAAACAAGCCGGGCATGGTGGCGCACGCCTTTAGTCCTAGCACTAGGGAGGCAGAGGCAGACGGATTTCTGGGAGTTCAAGGCCAGCCTGGTCTACAGAGTGAGTTCGAGGATAGCCAGGACTACACAAAGAAACCCTGTCTCGACAAAAAAAAAAAAAAAAAAAAAACAATAGGTTTTAGGGTTCTACAAACTGCATCAGCTCAGTGTATGCCTATAATCTCTACACTTGGTAGACAGGCAGGGAGATTAAGAATCCCTGGACAGCCTGCGCTACATAGAGGCCTTGTCTCTAAAGAAAATCAAACAAACAAGAATAAAGAAAAAACCCCCATGAGATACATAAAAACAGACACACCCCATGCATAAGTAGTGACTGGAATCGATCACAAGGAAAGAAAACAGATAGGACATTTTCCCCCATCTTTCTCCTTTCTGGTCATGCCCAGTAGCCCAGTCCTCATTGAGGACCAGTCCCTTCCCTTTTCCACCTCACTGAGGCCAGTCCAGCATGAGCTGGCCTTGGATCTTCTTTCCAGTGCACCACAGACTACCGAGCCCTTGTCGCTCTTTTTAAAATAGCTACTGTTCTCTCTTTACCCTCTATCTGCCAAGTCTGATTTGCCAAGCTCTTCCTTGCCCATGGACAAAATCCTGGGAGCTCTTACATCCTGAGTTTAAGCACTGGCAAGGACTAGTGCAGAGGGGGAGGAAAACACTGGCCACTGCCACCAAACCGTGACCCAAGATAGATGTGAAGCAAATTTCTCTACGATCATATCCACACATTGGGAGACAAACGCAGTCACTTCGGCCATTCCCTAAGCCATCTTCTCATCTGCAGAGGGAGCCCCCTCCAGGATCCCCTAAGAGAGCTCACTTCTGGATGTTGCTTTAAGTGCGGTGACACTCCCAGGCACCTGTTTCATTCACTCACCCCCACTTACATGACCTCAGGCTGCTCCGCTCAGACACAAGGTGGGAGTCATCCCAAAGTATACAAGCTAAGCAATGGAGGGTACATCAAGTCTTGTTGCTCTGTCAATATTTACACTACTATACAAAAATAGGTGACTACCAGCAGGAGAGATGGACAGAAGCCACGAGACCTAAAATGTCCTACACCCTGGCAAAGCCCGGGCCACAGGCCTGCTGGTCTTAAGCAGGTGTTTTCTATTCTCTGGTGGCTCAAGGCGATGAACTCTGACCTGCATAACTGCAAGAGGACCTCCACTCCATATTTACTCCAAAATTAAAAGAGAGGAGGCAACTGCCCTAAGCGCCAGGTGTGGTAGTGCCTCCCTGTAATCCCAGCATGCAGGGAGCTGAGGCAAGAGAATCACAAGTTCAAGGCCAGCCTGTTCTACATAGCAAGATACTGTCTCTAAAAGAGAAGAGAAGAGAAGAAAAAAGTGACACCCCGACTGACCACAACTCCTCCAGAACAGCGAACTGGGCCAGGACTCTCTTGATCTCACCTTCATCATCTACTTCTTGTATTCTTGGTTGGTTTTGAGAGGTCTAACTCCATAGCTCACACTGACCTAAAACTTACTATGTATACCAGGCTAGCCTTGAACTCACAATAATCCTGCATCATCACCTCCCAAGTGTCAGGACTGTAGGATACTTCCACTCTCATTCAGGGCCTCCTTCAACCCCTGCCCTCTCCTGCCAATTCTGCCCTTTACCTCCAGACACTCTAAAATGGCTTCGGGGGGGTGAGGTTTTCCTCCTCACACAGGGTTCTGGGACACAGGCCAATCCCATAAGACCAAGAACCCCGAAGAAGATGATGACCAGAGGAATTATACTGAGCAAATGTTTAAGGTGGTACTTTTGGAGTAATGGGCAAAAATGGAAGGTATTGGGGGTTTTGTTTGTTTTCTTTTGGGGGGGGTGAGACAGGGTTTCTCTGTGTAGCCCTGGCTGTCCTGGACGCACTCTGTAGACCAAGCTGGCCTCGAACTCACAAGAGATCTGACTGCCTCTGCCTCCCAAATGCTGGGATTAAAGGCAGGCACCACCATGCCGAGTGGAAGGTATTGTTTAATCATAATGGTAGGATTGTATAGGGCTACATCGGTATTGATCTTTGTATATTGATACAAAATTAAGATTATATTTGGCCACAATGGTATTGACCCT
>CAJQZJ010032322.1:2074188-2086011 GCA_907164525.1 Lophiomys imhausi | reverse complement strand
GAGTGGCCCAGATGATCCAGCCTTGCAGACTTCTTCAATAGCAGTTTCCTCAAAAGTCTATAACCACAACAACTCAAAATCGCTAAGATCGTTCAGCTCCACAGACTACTCCAGCCAGATCTTCAGTAAAGTTCTGAAGATCAGCTTCTGTCTATGAACTTCGTAGGACATCTAAATAGCTGAGCACAAAGGGACTGAACATCAAATGATTCTATTAACATTTTTAACCATTTTTCCATTCTTATTTGGGCCCCAAACAGGTTTACTACGTCCCAAATCAGCAGGAAGTCATTTTAAGAGAACAACGTCCCATCCCCAGAAGGTGGGGAGGGTGTTCTTCCCCTTTGGTTATTTGATAGATAATAGAAAATTTTGTTATTTAGGGGAAAAGACTACAAGCTGTTAAATGGTCTTGTTAAATGGGTTTTGGAGGTTAGACCCAGGGACTTCTCTCTTTTGCTTTTCTGTATCCTCCTTTCTCTCCTATATAGGAGTGAACAGACTTGAGAAAAATGGGACATAGACATAGTATAGGAAAGAACAAGAAAAAAGGACAGATTATTGAATATAGCTTTATACCTTTGTATACTGATACAAAATTAATATTATATTTGGCTAAATTGGTATTGATCATTGTATATTAATGCAAATTTAAGATTGTATAGGGCTACATCGGTATTGATCTTTGTATATTGATACAAAATTAAGATTATATTTGGCCACAATGGTATTGACCCTAGTATATTAATGTAAAATTAAGATTGTATTGGGCTACATCGGTACTGATCTTTGTATATTGATACAAAATTAAGATTATATTTGGCCACATTGGTATTGATCTTTGTATATTGATACAAAATTAAGGGTAACGCTTCTTAAAGGTATTGTTTGTAGTAATACTTAAAAATGAAATGTCAAGTTTTGACCTCTCGCTACCAACCGACATAAACTGTTTAGGATAATTAAGAAACGGAAACTAATAGTCATGAAAACGTGTCATTTTGTTAGTTACTATGACAGTCTATCACAGTTATTTTCTAAGCTACTCAGAAATCAAGTTGCTAAGAGACAAGCAATATTTGCTTATCTAAATATAAGAGATAGATAGGGCATCTTCAAAAACCTCAAGAGATCTGCAGAATATGGCATTCAAAGATGTTTTCTTAACTTAAGATTTTTTGATATCGAGACATGTCAGCTCCTGACAGCACCCCCTATTCTACTCCAAGTAGAAGATGAGCATCGAAGAATCTCCAGTGGGAGATGATTAAATTGGTGGTAAGCCATTCTCTTGGCAAGAAAAACCACTTGCTTCAACTGTAGACAGACTTCTGTCCAAAAAGGACAAAACTTGGAAGCAGGTAAGTCGACAGCCTAGCTCTGCCAAGACAGGGTAGGTAAGTCCTTCATAATTCCTGCTCTACAACCAATGTCTGTCAGAGAAATGGGGCCAAATGGCTGAAGATTGATGCTGTAATGTATGGAGAGAAAATGGGAACTGTCCAGGCAGCCACTGGTATGTCATTTTTTAGTTTTGGAAGCTGCAGGCCCTGCACTTCCTATATAATCAGATATATTTATCCCTCTCAGGTCTCTGAGGTGGTTGAAGAATAGATACCTAGAGTCTCATAGTTAAATTTTGAGTTGTTTAGGAATCAAGAGGGTGTTCTGGATCTAAGAAGATATTTTTAAAATTATGAGGCAAGTTAGTATGAAAGCTGAGTTAGATATAGAACTTTAAACTCATGGAGATGGTTAGATAGTAGAATGTTAAAGTCAGGTGCCAAATACATATGGACTGGACATTGGGAATGTATGCTAAGCCATATAACTCTTATAATCGTGGCCTATTTATTTCTGTTGTTTTGTATTGTATTTATAGTTATAAGAAAAAGAACCATTATTTGGACTGAAAGGGAGAGCTGTTGGGGGGAAAAATAAATACCTTAAACTAAAAAAAAAAAAAAAAAAAAAAAAGGAAGGGAAGAGGATGGGGGGTTGAGGGGGAGGAGGGTGGAAGGGTGGGACTGGAGGGGGGAGTAGGGAGGGGATTGTGATTGAGATGTAACTTGAAGAAATAAAAAATAAATTATTAAAAAAAAATCTGTAAGTGAAAGCTACTAAAAAAAAAAAAAAAAAAAAAGATTACAAAAGAAGTTTGCTTTCAATACCTGGTTCCCCATAGTCATCAGATGTCGGCTCCCACCGAGGATGACACGACTTGTTTTTACCTTGTACCTCAGCTAAAGCTGTGCAGCCATCTTGTACTAGTCGGGAGTGAGAGGCAACTGTGAGAGTCAAACTGTTTTCT
Organism: Lophiomys imhausi; assembly: GCA_907164525.1. Classification (NCBI taxonomy): domain Eukaryota; kingdom Metazoa; phylum Chordata; class Mammalia; order Rodentia; family Muridae; genus Lophiomys; species Lophiomys imhausi. The sequence continues at coordinate 2,083,700 of CAJQZJ010032322.1, read as the reverse complement.
AGATACAGGTGAGCTTGTTGGTTAATGACCCTAAAAGCTGCTGTGTTTCTAGAAGGCTTTTAAATGCAATTGATATTAAGCATTTTATATCTTGGTGGTGGTGTTGCTGTCTTCTGGTAGTCTTATATAGCCCAGGGTGGCCTGAAAGTCACTTTGTAGTCAAAGATGACCTTGAATGTCTGATCCTCCTACCTTCTACCTTCTAAATGCTGAGATTGTAGGCATGTGCCATTACATCCTGCAGACAGTAAATGGTTTTTGTTCTCGTATTTTGTTGCTGTTGTTGTTGTTTGGGTTTTTTGAGTAGCCTTGTGTACTCTGGGTAGCCTTGGCTGTCCTGGAGTTTGCTCTGTAGATCTGGCTGGCCTCAAACTCTCAGAGATCTGCCTGCCTCTGCCTCCCAAGTGTGTGGGCCACCGCCACCACCCAGTAGATACTAAATAGTTTAATATTGCTCATTTGGCAGATTGAATTTAAACCTATTGGGTTAAAAAGATCTCGGCTTACACACATGCTACTTTTGCCTCTTGCAAGTTACATACATTGCTCTGTTAAAATACGTATAATTTTCTGCAGCTGAGAGACGGCTCAGCAGTTAAGAGCACTGGCTGTTCTTCTCAAAGGACCCAGGTTTGATTCCCAGCTCCACAGTCTCTAAGTCCTGTTCCAGGGGACCCAAGGCCCTCTTCTGGCCTCTGCAACAGTGAAGGAAAAGTACTCTACAGACATACACACAAGTGGAATAAAAATAAATAATAAAATCTCTAAAAATATATACTTGTGATTTTCTGTTTCCCCACTGTACAAGACATGGAGGGCAGATATGGCTGGTGATTTGACATTTCCAGTCCTTGGCCACAGCCCAGTTACAGTTAACAACTGGTTAAAAGGTTTCAAAAAACCATAAATAACTAAATTTAATGATACTCTTACCCTACTTTTAAAAAGAAGTCTCTATTCACAGCTTTTAGGGATAGCTAAAATGATAAAGAAGCCAAACATGGTAATAGTCTCCTACAATCCCAGCATTCTGGGAGGCAAGGCAAGATGATAGCAGATTTGAAACCAACCTGGGCTACATAGCAAGATCCTGTCTAAAAAAAAAGTTAAATTCAGAAAACACATATTGTCAAAGATGGGAATAGCAGAATCCATACAATGATGGGAAGTTTGCTATACTCCTTTGGAAAACAGTCTTATCCAAATCCCAATCAAACATAGGATTATCGTACGACACAGTAATTCCACTCAAGAAAAATGAAAACCTCTAACTATACTCAGAGATTTATACTTGAATGTTCAAAGCAACATAATTTGTAACATTTAAAAGACAAAAACAGAGCCAGATGTGGTGTCACACAGCTCTCAGAATTTGGGAAATGGAGTTAAGAGGATCAGGAGTCCAAAGTCCTCTTCAGTACACAGCAAGTTCCAGGCTACCTGAGGTTCTGTCTCATTTTTTAAAATACATAGATAAAACAAAAAAATGGGAACAAATTGAATGGATATAAGCAGGCAAATGGGTGAATAAAAACCTGTGGGGTGGCCTAGAAAGATGGATACGGCCTTAAGAGCATCATTGTACTTGCTTTTACAGAAGATCTGAGTTCAGTTCCCAGACCACATCAAGTGGCTTACAACCACATGCTTACAACCACATGGACACATTACATCTGATGCCTCTGGCCTCTAAGGGAACCTACACTCATGTGCACACACACTATACATAATTTAAAATTTTAAATGTTACGGGGCGGTAGTGGCGCACGCCTTTAATCCCAGCATTTGGGGAGGCAGAGGCAAGCGGATCTCTGTGAGTTCGAGGCCAGCCTGGTCTACAAAGTGAGTCCAGGACAGCCAGGGCTCTGTTACACAGAGAAACCCTGTCTCAAACTCCCCCCTCAAAAAAAAAAAAGAATTACTAAATAGAAAAAAAAATTTTTTTTTTGGTTTTTCGAGACAGGGTTTCTCTGTTTAACAGCTCTGGCTGTCCTGGACTCGCTTTGTAGACCAGGCTGGGCTCGAACTCGCAGAGATCCGCCTGCCTCTGCCTCCCAAGTGCTGGGATTAAAGGCGTGTGCCACCACCGCCCGGCTTAAATAGAAAATTTTTAAATGTTAAAGGAATGTTCTTTTTTAAAAAATGGAGTACCACTATATGCCACAATGTGAATGGATTTTTTTTCTTTAGCTTATTTATTTCTGAGATAAGGTCTCATTATGTATCCCTGGGTGACCCGGAACTCATTAGACCAGACTAACCTTGAATTTATGGCAGTCTTGCTGCCTCTGCCCCACAATGCTGGAATTACATGTAAGCCCATGTCACCATACACGGATGGATCTTATGCTAAGTTGAAGATTCCAGGCACAAGGTCCCAGGCTGTGTGATTCCAGAAGGAGGAAATTCAGGGAGAAAAGGGCTCAGTCTTTTCTTAGGGCTGGAGGGACAGGTATATGGAAATAGAGGGTGACAGAGATGAGAGCACATGTTTTCTGCTTTTTTGAGACTTACTATCTTTATTTGTATGTCTGTGTGCCCATGTACGCACACATGTATGTGAAGACCTGAAGAGACTAGAGGAGTGTGTCAGAGTCTCTGGAGCTAGAGTTGCAGGTTTGAGCCAAGAGACTGTGAGCCACCAGATTAGGGTGCTGGGACCTGAACCCGGATCTGCTGCAAGAGCAGCAGATGCTCTTAATCTCTTAATCTGAGCCATCTCTCCAGCCTTCACAATATTTCTTCCCTAGAAGATTTTTTTTAAATGTTCTAAAAGTGATTGTGGTGATGTGGTGATGGTCACACATCTCTGAGTATGCTAAAAACCCATTGAACCATATACTGCGGGAGGAGGCTGTATGGTGAGTTCGACCTTGATTATGTTTCAAAAACCCCCTCCTCGTAACAAATGCCAGAGGCCCTGACCTGTCTATGGATGTTTCCTTTGGAACAGCACTGGGAATGTAGAGGACACTGTATGGAATTGAGTTTACCAGTCAGCGATTCTATACTCACCCCAGACTCTTGCTTCACAGCAGGTAAGACAGGGAGAAATTTTGTTCCCTGGAAAACTTAAGATATAGGGGCTGTAGCCATGACCAAACACATGAGCTCATTAACTGGGAGTATAGGTCATACCACCATGCCTGGGGGCCTCTGAGTTTCTAGAAAAAAGTCTTTCCATACAGCCAAGTAAACACATTTTCATCTTATATATTAGCCATATCTGAGAGACTCCTAAAGCAAAACTTCATGATACCAGGGCTGAGTAGGAGCCTGGTGTCCAACATGACCACACCCAGTAGTTTGTTTGCTCATTTGTACGCGTCTCAGACAGAACAGGCTGGCCTCAAACATGTTACAAAGCCAACGCTGACCTTGAACTTCTGACCAAACTGCCTCTACCTCTTGAGTGATTACAAGTGTGCGCCATATTGCCTGGCTTTTTGTGGTTGTTGTTGTTCTTTTGTTTTGAGACAGGTTCTCATTCTGTACCCTGATCTGGCCTCAAGCTTATAGCATTCTTCCTGGCTCAGCCTCCCTGGTGCTAGCATTACAGGGGTAAGCCCCCATGTCTAGCTCATGCTTGGCTTGTGGTTTAACAGAGAGTACAGGGGTGGGCAAATCATGAGAATTAAAGTCTTTTGTCAGTTTTAAGTCTTTAACTAGTTTTATTGTGAATTGTGGATTTTTTTAAATAAAATGTCCTGAAACACATTTGACATTAAAGAATATGAAAGTACAGAATAAATAGAAAACACTTTAAAAATAAATCAGAAGCCAGGCGTGGTAGCGCACGCCTTTAATCCCAGCACTCGGAAGGCAGAGGCAGGTGGATCTCTGTGAGTTCGAGGCCAGCCTGGTCTACAAAGTGAGTCCAGGACAGCCAGGGGTACACAGAGAAACCCTGTCTCGAAAAACCAAAAAAAAAAAAAAAAAATCAGAAAATTAACCTCTGGCAAGTAACTTAATCCTGAACCTCAGTTAATTCCTCTCTAAAATGGAACTATTCATTCCAGCTTCTCCATATGACAACGGTGCATAGAAATGTCATTGATAGGACCATCAAAATAACTCAGCAGACAAAAGTGCCTGCCACCAAGATTGACAACCTGAGTTTGATCCAGGGGCCCACAAAGTGAAAGGAAGAAACTGATTCTCACAAGTTATCCTCTGGCCTTCACATGAATGCCACGTGACCCTACACTGCTTAAGTAATTTCTTAAAAGACGATTGAATGAGTGAGTTGGGGACATGGCTCAGTGGTAGAGCACCCGCCTGGTATGCACAAGGCCCTGGGTTCAACTTCCAAAACCACAAAAGAAGAGAAGAAGGAAGAGGGGGAAGAAGAAGGAAGAGAGGAGGAAGAAAATGACCAGTAAAAGTAGGAGCCGTGGGACGGAGAGCAGGAGGATAGGACGGAGAGCAAGAGGAACTGACCCACAGTAAACTCTTGACAGCTACTTCTCCCTGCTGGTCGGTGAATGAAAGACCAGGGGCTGGTTGCTGGGAAGACCTAGGAAAGAAAGGAGAAAAGACAAGAAGTAGTGGAATTATAGGAACCAGAGGTCATCAAATCTGAACCCTAATAATCATGGGCCACAATGAGAGCCAAGTTCCCCCTCCCCACGACCCCCATGTGAAGGGAAAGAGGCTTCAGACCAACTACAGCCAAATGAGGGCAGTCTGGCCTGTTAGGAAGGGACCAGTCTCGCTAATGCTTTCCTTTTGGGGTGTGGATGAGATAGAGGACCATGGGAAGAGATTAAACACAACACTCAGGACAGACTAGTTACTCACTGTTGACAGGTCTTTCAAAAGCCTGATTTGTTGGAAAACAATGTCTAGAGCTCATCAGCGTACCTCTTCTCCCGATGTCCCACTGGGGAGAGGGTGGGGTGTCTTTACCAAAAAGAGTGAAAAAGAGTACCTCCAAAGTGGAACAGGCACACAGCTCCAGGACCCAAATTTGTTACTGGCAAATGAGCGCCCTCTAGTGTCGATGAGTGGGAAGACACATTTGTAAAAAAAGTTGAGAAACTCCTAGAAGTGCCAAACCGCAATTTCACATGGATGCAGATATCGGGGATAGGAAGGGATATCGATAAAGTAGAAATGTGGGGACGGAGAAATGGTTCAACCAGAAAAGGTCCTTGCTGCCAAACCTGATTACCTGGATATGATTCCAGGAATTCACGTAGTGGAAGGACAGAACTAATTCCTGCAAGTTGTTCCTGCGCAGGTATGCTGTCATCAGAAGGTGTTTTGGGATGTTTGGTTGGTTGGTTAGTTGTATTTTTGTTTTGCTTTTTTTCTTCTCTTGAGCTTTGGTGAGCCCATTTGCAAAATAGGAAATGAGTCTTACCTCTGAGAAAAGACTACCCACAGTATAGGAGGATCCGTAAGACCTACAGGATGTTTTTATCACATATGTTGGCTCCAGCAGAGAAAACATACATACACACTTCCACAGCCAAAGCACTGCTGGCATCAACCTAGTTCACAGTGGAAAAAACAAACAAATAAACCGGGACTACACAGGCACTTCCACCTACTTGCCGGTCCAGTTCATTAAGGTTGCCAGGAAGTTGCACTGGGTGGACTCAAAGATTCAGAAACAATTATTGGCTGGCTATCTCAGTGTGGTTTGGCCTGAAAAGGTAGGGGACAGGCCTAGCATGCAAATCTGCACTTTGAGCAGAGAGCCTAAATGGCTAGGATAGCTCACAATCAGAACCTGTGTTCTTCCTGCTTTGAGGGTCTGGAGACCCTTTGCACCCGAAGTCTACAGCAACCTTCTGTTTCTTCCTGGGTGGATGTAATACTGAAGTTCTGAGACTTGAGCCAGATACTGGTCAATTACCTGGAAAAGAATGTCCAGAAAAACAGCCTGAGATCTGTTTTTACAGACTAGGCCTACCAGAAAAACTCCAAAAGCCGGTCCTATGAATGGCCAAAGCTTCAGATGGCTATCGTTTGACATGAAAGTCACCAGGGACACCTTCATGTCTCCTACATTCCTTTTTCTAAACATTTATTTTCATTTTTAATGTATGTGTGTATGTAAAGGTGGCGGACATGTGTTCAGATGCGCACTGATACCCTGGAGCTGGAGTTAAGGGGCTGTTGTGAGCTATTTGATGTGGGTGCTGAGAACCAAACTGGGGTCCTCTGTTAGAGCAGCCTTAAGTGCTCTTAATTGCCGAGCCATCTCTCCAGCCTCCAAGTGTGGGACACTCTACAAGAGAGGTTCTGTATTAGTTAGGTTTCTGTTGCTATAATAAACACCATAACCAACAGTAGCTTGTGGAGGAAAGAGTTTATTTCAGTTTACAATTGTAATCTTTCATGAAGGGGAGTCAGGACAGGACCTCAAGGCAGGACCCTGAAGGGAAGAAGTGAAGCCATGGAGGACCACTGCTTACTGGCTTGCTCTTCATGGCTTGCTCAGCTTGCCTTCTTATATAACCCAGACCCACCTGCCCAGGGTGGCACTACCCACAGTGATCTGAGCCCTCCCATATTAACCATGAATCAAGAAAATACCCCCCCAAAGACTTGCCCACAGGCCAATCTGATGGGGGCAATTTCTCAATTGATGTTCCCCCTTTCTAGATAACCCTAGGTTGTGACAAGTTGCCAAAATGTATCAATAAACAAACTTCTAAAACCTAATGGCCAAAATAGAAAAGCTTGCATTAGGTAGCATTAATATTATCTAAAGTTTTCTAGGAGTTGACAGAAGCAATACCGGTAATAATAATTTCAGGAATTCCATTTGGGATTTCACTACAGAATAGTTACAACTACATGTGTAAGTAAACGGCACATGTAGCAATGCATTGGGGTGAAGTAGAAAGATTTTCTGTGATGGAAACGAATGTATTAAGTTCATTAACTCTTCACTAATTATGAATACACTATTGCTAGTGAATACATTATTGACTCTGTTGAAACCCGAAAAAAGCCGGGCGTAGTGGCGCACGCCTTTAGTCCCAGCACTCGGGAGGCAGAGGCGGGCGGATCTCTGTGAGTTAGAGGCCAGCCTGGTCTACAAAGCGAGTCCAGGACAGCCAGGGCTACACAGAGAAACTCTGTCTCGAAAAAAACAAAAAAACAAAAAAAAAAAAGAAAGAAAACCCGAAAAAAACAAAAACAAAAAACCCTAACGGCCACAGGTCCCCAGAGCATAGGGCGTATGAAAAAGTCAGTGGTTGTTTTTAATCTTCTTTCCAGGGCCAGGGGAAGAAAGAGAGAGCAGGTGCCTTGGGACATCAGCTGTATGAGGTACTCCTGAGAAGTTCCCAGCCGTCCCAGAGCTTTAGGATGTGGGTCAGAGCAACCTGAGCTTACTCATTTCCTTTGGTTTTTTGGTTTTTGAGACAGGGTTTCTCTGTGTTGCCCTGGCTGTTCTGGAACTCACTCTGTAGACCAGGCTGGTCTCGAATTCGCAGGGATGCGCCTGCCTCTGCCTCCAGAGCGCTGAGATTAAAGGCATGTGCCACCACTGCCCAAGAGCTTCCTCATTTCTAAAAATGAGGATGAGGCAGGAAGGCAAACAGAGTTGTCAGCAACCAGTAACTGTAACTGGCTTTTATTTTAGGCAAGAAGCCTGGACACAAGGTGGGAAACGGTTGAGTTCTGGATTTGCCCTGGGCAGCACAGTGGCCATCACTCAATGGCATTGCTCTGATTTCTCGGAACCCTCCAGGGGGCGCTCTCACAGTCATCGTTAGCCCGCAGGGCCTGCGTCTCCTGCCTCCTCTCCCCGTCTCTTACCCCTCCAATACCAAAAGTGCTCTCTTAATAGATGGGTCGAAATAGTTCAGGCAGAAATTGAGGAAGGAGGAAGAAGAGGGTAGTAACAGCAGGATTGCTCTCAGAACCAAGAGGGGTCACATGGGCTTTGGAACAGTGTGCCAGGATAAAACAAAAACGCCAAGTTCAATAGCAAAGCTTTGTCATTTATCTCCACACCATGATACGGTGACAGGACCTCATGTGTTGTTGCTGTTGTTTGTTTGGTTTTTTTTTTAATATGCATGCTTGGTTTTGCCTACATGTATGTTATGTGCATCACGAGTGTGCCTTTACTCTCAGAGGCCAGAAGAGGGCGGCCAATCCTCTATATCTTAATTATAACTGTTACAGATGGTTGTGGGCTGCCATGAGGGTGCTGAGAGGGGAACCCGGTCCTCTGTAAGAGCAGTCAGCGCTCTTAATCATTGAGCCATCTCTCTAACCCCCAGGACCTACTTTTAATTATTAAGGGGGGGGGGGAAGAAGACATCTTGAGAGCTGGAGATGTTGGTAAACAGTTCAGTTGGCTAAGAACTTGTCTAGAATGTACAAAGCACTGGGCTCAACCCCCAGCACTGCATAAACAAGGTATAGTGATATATGTCTGTAATCTCAGCACTCTATAGGTGGAGGCAGGAAGATCTGAAGTTCAAGTTCACCGATACATAGTGAGTTCAAGACCAGACTGTCTACATGGGACTTTTTCTTTTCTTTTCTTTCTTCTTTTAACTTTTTTTTATATGTTTGTGTGTGTGTGTGTGTGTGTGTGTGTGTGTGTGTGTGCACTTCTGTATGCTCATGTGGAGATCAGAGGACAATTCTCATTAGTCACCTCTGTCCTCCTCGCATGTGGACTCTGGGGATCAAACTCAGGTGTTCAGGCTTAGTGGCAAGCAGCTTTATCTCCTGAACCATCTCTCTGGCCCAACTTTTTCTCTAAAAAGGGGGAGAGGAGGGTAGGAGGAAGAGGAGGAAAGAAATGACAGCTGATATGAAATCTATGAGCTAGCCCAACAGCTGAGCTTACATCCTGGGGCAATCAGCAGTAGTCATACCTGGCTTTATTGTTCAGACACAGTTATTTAAAGAAATCGAAAATACTTAACAATCTATTAAATCCCCAACCCTCTTTATAAGTTGACTATCTGTAACCATTGATTAAATTTTACCCTCAAATAGAATTTAGCACCCTAGAGTTCACAGTCTCAGGTGAAGTACATTGTACATGGAGTAATTCAGACAGTGTTTCTGAATCTTTTTTTTTCTTTTTTTTTTTGTTTTTGGTTTTTCGAGACAGGGTTTCTCTGAATATCTCTGGCTGTCCTGGACTCGCTTTGTAGACCAGGCTGGCCTCGAACTCACAAAGATCCGCCTGCCTCTGCCTCCCAAGTGCTGGGATTAAAGGCGTGCGCCACCACCGCCCGGCGTGTTTCTGAATCTTAAAGGCCAGTTTAAGAAAAAGTTCCGTGGTGTTTCCCATGCAAGATGAGAAAAGATGAATAGCACCAAGAATCACACTTGTCTCCCAAGTCCACAGTTTGAAAGCCTTTTATCCTTGTGAGCATTTGTAAGAAATCTCAGCACCAAAGGAGGAGCCTCCTTTTGCAGCATCTCTGTTTGCACATGATTAGTGGCTCAAAGCAAACCCACCTATGGTGGTTTGAATGAGACTGTCTCCAACAGGCTCATGTATCTGATCACTTGCTTCCCAG
>CAJQZJ010032322.1:2060145-2074178 GCA_907164525.1 Lophiomys imhausi | reverse complement strand
GTCTCCAACAGGCTCATGTATCTGATCACTTGCTTCCCAGTTGGTGGCATCTCTTAGGTTCAGAAGGAACCTTCCTTACCGGAGTAACTGTATGGGACCCCACACTACTCCCAGTTTGCCATCTCTCTGCTTCATGCTTTTGTTGGAAGATGTGAGCCCTTAGCTTCTGCAACCACAGGCCAAGGGTAACTCTTCATTCGACAAATTGCCTTGGTCATAGTGTTTTTATCACAGAGAAAGGAAGTAACTAATACAGCAATGTAAGGAGCAGTCCCAACTGGGAAAGGGACCAAGCGTCCCAGTCTCTAAGTGGCACTCCAAATAACCTACTTATATGGAGATAGATTAATATAAATTAGATTTAGTAAATATTTAAGGGTTTCTGATACAGTCTCTTAATCTGGGGCATGAAGATCAACTTGGCTGTGGGCAATTAGCTCATCAGCTTATGAACTAAAAACAAGGATGAAGTCAAGTGAAACGAGGGGAGTCTCTATGGACTAAACAAGGAGGAAGCCAGGTGAAACAAGGAGAGACTCTATGGACTAAAAACAAGGTTTATGGCCTGACATTGTTTTCAGCTGCTAAGTGGGCAGAGCCCAGATTAAGCTGAAGCAGGTGGAACAAGGAGAGATCCTATTTAAGGACAAGTGGATGGAGCCCAGGGGGCCCCATGCTAGAGAGCTCCAATGCCAACCAGCCCTCATGCTAGAAAGGACGAGTAGTTTGTATCATCTGGTGGAGAAAGTGCTGGTGGATTAATGGCCAGATCTCCCGAGGCAGAAAGAAGCTGGTGAGCAGAGAAAGCCTCAGCAAGACAGCAAAAGGCCAAGGACTGAACCCTGTGGCTCAGCTTTTGCCTAGAGGGGTTTGACCTGTCCGAACAGTGGCCTGAAAGAAACTGTGGCCAGCTTTAAGGACTGAGGCAGAACAGCAGAGTTGCTGATACAAAGGAAATAAGTTGGCCTACAGATGGCTGAAGTCTCCCAGAGAGAAGAAAGTCTCAAGCCTTATTTAAGGTGAAGTCACCATAGCCAATTTACCCTGATGGATCTACATCTGGGTTATTCCAGAAGAAAGACTGCTAAGTGCATTAAAGGGTCTATCTCAGAGATTGTGTTCCTGACGACTGAGGACCTGCCCCAGAGACTGTATCCTTCTAAAAGGTTATGAAAATAGTTGTAATAGTTATCAATAGGTTTACTGGTTAGGTCTTAGGGATTGTAACATTTGTAGGGTTAGTATTTAAGTAAGTGTTTATATTTGTTATAAGTGAATATAGTTGCTAATAAATAATTGTTGAATAATTTTTAAAAGTTTAGTTTCACCTACTTTCAGGTTCAAAGCACAAAAATGAATGTTTACATGTCAGTCTAAAACTGGCAACAATGGGTTTGTGACATCACATAGTGCTATTCTCATTAGCTACCTACAATGCAAGGAGGAAACCACTTTCACAAACCAATAAACCATCAGGCAGTAGTGGTGGCATGCCTTTAATCACAGCACTTGGGAGGCAGAGGCAGGTGAATCTCTGAATTTAAGAGCAGCCTGAGAGCAAGTTCCAAGACAGCCAGGGCTACACAGAGAAACCCTGTCTCAGAAAAACAAAACAAAACTTCAAATCAACAGGCAGTACAAAGGGGCCCCCCACTGTGGCAGAGGCCTTCCTCCTTTTGACTTCAAGCTTTTCTTTTCTCGGCTTCTGTGTTTTCTTTTTTTTTTTTTTCTTTTTATTTTGTTTTTTAGGGAGGAAACTATGTTCTAGAAGTAAAGCTTCTGTGTTTTCAACTGGAGAGGATGGAGAATTCAACCAGCTTACTACTGCCCCGTAGTACATATGGGAGAAAACACGGTGCCAAGATCTCTCTCAAATCCCTACTAAGAGTTTCCTAAAGTTTGCCAAAAGCAGCAAACTATTCTGCTGACACAGGGAAGCCATCAGAAAGATGTGCTGTAGCAAATACAAGTGTGGCTTTAAACCGGGTCCCTGCTGCCCCATAATTTGCAATGAAGGTAATACTTTGAAGCAATGGGGGTTCTCTTTGCTCATTCGTTTCCATCCATTTTTCAAGCTGAGCCCCCTCAAGACAACTATAAATAAGAGTGTCTGTGTTACTGAGTCACGTTAAGATTTCGAGTTTCGGGTTTATTTGGTTTTTTGTTCTTTTACTTTTGAAGTGCTATGAACTTCTTCCTCTCCTTGGACATAAAAATAATACATGTCCATTATAAAGAACTCGAAAAACACATAAAGATACAAGGATAAAAATAAAAGTCCCTGAAACCTCAGCATCTTTTGTTTTACTTTGTTTTGTTTACTTTTGTTTGGATTCAGAGTCTCACTATATAGCCTTGGCTGGCCTGGATCTCTCCATGGCTGGCCACCAACTCAAAGATTTACCTACCTCCTCCTCCCGAGTGATAGAATTAAAAGCATTCATCACCATACCTGACCAACATCTTCTTTTCACATTTTATTTATTTAGAGATGAGGGGACATGCTTGTGCAAAGCCCCAGTATGGAGAACAGAGAACAAGACTTCAAAGTTGATCCTCACTGAATGTGTGGCACACACCTTAATCCCAGCACTCAGGAGGCAGAGGCAGGCAAATCTCTGAGTTCAAGTCCAAGCCTCATCTACAGAGTGAGTTCCAGGACAACCAAGGCTACACAGAAAAACCCTCGGGAAAAAAAAAAAGTGTTGGTTCTCTCTACCGTGTGGGCTCTGGGGATGGGTCTCAGGCCATCAGATTTGGTGGCAAGCACCTTTACACACTGAGTCATTTCAGTGGCCAAATCTGAACATCTTCACAAATAATAATGAAGTTAACATCCTTCAGTGCATAAATATACATCCATATTTATTCCAAACATACATATGTAAACTTTCCACAGTTTACATGAATGGGGTCCTATTATACTTGGTACTTTTATTATGAGCCCCTGCTCTCTCTCCCTCTCCTCCCACAAGATTAGTAACCTATAGTTATACACACGTATACATACATACATGTCTTCATAGACACCAATAGTCATGGGGAGAATTTTGGTTTTTTTTCTAATAATGAAATCCTATTACCTTCATTTCATATCTTACCTTCCTCATTGGTGGGCACCTCTCAGATCTTGGCAAGGCTATAACTCACTCCATTGAATGGCCATATAATATGGTAGAGAGTAATATATTTTAACTTTTTTTCTCTGATTAACAACCATCCACCATGATTCCAGTTATTGGCAGCCACAAACAGAGCTGTAATAGACACAGTCACACGTGTGGCCTGACCAATAAGCACTGTCTGGCTTTTTTTTCTTTTTAACTTTTTAATTCTTTGTGAATTTCACTTCATGCACCCCAATCCCACCCATCACTCCTCATACCTGCCCTCCGCCCTTGCAATTCTCCCCAAAAAGAAAAAAAACTCTCATTGTGGAAGCTGTAGTGTGTCACAGTGTGTCCAACAATAAACCTTTTTGTTCACATATCTTTAACTGCAAATGTACATTGCAATGAGTCATCGGTCTATTTCAAGGCCTCTGGCTTCTGCTACACTATCAATACTGGATCCTCACCAGGACTCCTCTTGGACTACCTGTTTTTGTCCTGTGTCATGGAGATCTTGCAGCTTTGGATCTGCAGGACTGGTTCCTTCATGTGCTACAGTAGTTTCATTGATGGGGTAGATGTTGGGATGGGCCATCTCAGAGCCCTGGTTCTGGGTTCGGGAGTTATCTGAGCGGGTCAGCCTGCCAGCTCTCCTTCACCCACACCACCAGGACCAGCTCGCCAGCACTGCCCTAGGTAGCTCATCCAATGCCACAGCCAGGAAGGGGCGGAGCCACCTCTCCCACTCCTATGCCCTTGGATGTGGCTCAGCCATATTCATGCCAACCTGGTCAGGTGTGATGCCCAGGGAGGTCCAAGATTCGCTCCCCCCAAGTGTTATAGCAGGTGAGGGACAGGACCAGCTCTCCCACCCTCATGACCTCGGGGCCAGTTCTCCTATGCTCACACCCTAGGGGTTCACCTGCAACCCCACCCCCACAGACAGAGCCAACCCTACTCTGATGCCATTTTATGGAGGAGATTCCAAGGAGTGAGATTCGGGGGTTAAAGAGAATTATGTATTTTCTATTTTAATAGATGCTGCCTGATTGTCCTCCAAACAAGGCCAGACTGCCTTAGAGACCCCTTGGCAGTGCATGAAAGCATGTTGCCCTCCCTCCCTCCAGCAGCAAGTGTGATGGCTCTTAGCGCTTTTTGCCAATCTAATGGCTGAAAAGCAACGTTTCACAGTTAGTTTGCATTTCTCTGCATCTGGGTCACTGAACATGTTGTGTAGTTTGTGTGGCAGGTAATGCCACCGAAATCCACCCCACAAGTGGCTCTCGGCACTCAGGAAGCAGAGGCAGAAGGATTTCTGTGAGTTTGAGGGTGGCCTGGTCTAGATAGTGAGTTCCAGGACAGCCAGGACTACATAGAGAGGCTCTATCTAAAATAAATAAATAAATAATAATCCAACAAACTAATAAAAAAATAAAGAATGTACATTACCTCCTCATGCTGCATCCCCTACTTATGGCATACATTCATGCTTTGGATTTTTTATAATTTGAGCATCTCATTTCCATTTGTTCATCAGCCTTCTGGTATGGGAAACAGTTCTCTCACCTCTTCCTATATTTGCTCATCCTACAAGGTTTACAGTATAGATATGGCATTTATTTCCCACTTATTTCGTGGGTTAAATAATCCATCACTATCACTCTTCCTTCACTTGATGTGCAAATATTCCCAAATTTTGTCAATAGCTACCCCAAACTTATGCTAGAATTTCCCTACCTAACCCTTGAATCAGTCACTTCCCAGAAAACAAGAGCAGCAAAATCTCTGTTTCCTTTCAGAAAAGAGTATTTAAGAACCATTTTTTTTAAAAGATTTATTTATTTATTATGTATACAGTGTTCTACCTGCATGTATCCCTACAGGCCAGAAGAGGGCACCAGATCTAATTATAGATGGTTATGAGCCACCATGTGGTTGCTGGAAATTGAACTCAGGACCTTTGGAAGAGCAGCCGTTGCTCTTAACCTCTGAGCCATCTCTCCAGCCCTAGGAACCACTTTCTAAGCACAAATGCTTACAGCCAGTGATAGGTTCCTACCTCCAAATCCTCTCAGGGGCCAGAGTGAGGGAACAGAAGCCTGTGAGCATGCTCACATTTGCACCAGCAAGTGGGACATAAGCAAATATCTGAGCAGAACTACACCCGTGAATTCCCTTGAGCATCTTGGTTCCAGCTCCGTGTCCTCCTAGATGTATAGCTCCCTTCTGTAACAGCGAGAACTCTGACTCTTGGTCATTCTCAATGTACTTACCTACTAGGTCATGTCACAGGCTGAATTTCATCAACCCTGAGGGGAAAGAAAATCAAGGAAGTGCTGCTAACTTCAGGATATATTTGGGTATGGGGTCTTGATTTAAATTCATTTATCTATCTATCTATTTATCTATCTATCTATCTATCTATCTATCTATTTATTTATTTATTTATTTATTGTTGGTTTTTCGAGACAGAGTTTCTCTAAATAGCCCTGGCTATTCTGGAACTTGCTCTGTAGACCAGGCTGGCCTCGAACTCAGAGATCTGCCTGCCTCTGCCTCCTGAATACTGGGATTAAAGGCGTGCGCCACCACTTCTTCTGGATAAGAGGCCTTTAAAGAGATGAACAAACTAAAGTGGGTGCTGATTCAATTTAATCAGTGTCCTTTTTATTTTGTTTTCTTTTGATTTTGGAGACAGGGTCTCATGTAGCCCAGGCTAGTCTCAAACTCATTATGTAACCAAGTACGTCCTTGAACTCCTAACTCTCCTACTTCTACCCCCAGAATACACCACCTTGCCTAGTGATGCATGGAATCCTACCCAAGGCTTTTGAGCATGCCCGGTGAGCACTCTACCCGCTGAGCTACATCCGGAGCCAAATCAATGTGGTCACAAAGAGACACCAGGGTTGTCTGCCACCGAGGAAAGAAAGGCCAAGCTGCAAAGCCAAGGGGAGAAGCCTCGGGAAAAAGAAAAAGCAAAGCCAAATCTGCCAAGGACTTGAACTTCTACCTTCCTCTAAATGTGAGAAACTTAGTTTCTGCTGACTGCCATCACCCAGTCTATGGCATCCCGTTAACAGCAAACTCATGCAGACCCACTCAGCCACAGGCAGACACATGTAAATCCAGCGCCTCCTAACCATTCTGTGGAGGTCAGGTCTGCCTTAAGCAAGTTGAATGTTGTATATAAATTCAGGATTCTTGGCCAGCCCTCAGTCCACAGTCCAAGCACCTCCTCAGGCCGGTACAATCTCACAGTGAAGAGACGGGTGGATTTTGTCACACATTGTGTATATGTTGTTCCATGGTGAACCCAACCCAAGTCATTCTGGGGCTGTCCTCAATGGCTTAACCAATCTACATCACCTGCAATGCATATTTACTGAGCAACAGCAAAGGAGATCTTGACCTAGGACACCAGCTCGAGCTTGGCATGTTCTTGAATGGGTCATTGCTCAACTGGCAACTCTCATAGGACCTCTCTGTACTTTCAATTTCACTACCCTAGTTCCTGAAGGTACTCAAACTTTCAGAAACCTAAAAAATGGTTCTAATCACCCTGGCCCAACACACACACACACACACACCTCTATCTCACCCAGTTTTATTCCTCTAGGAATTTATATCCTGACTCCACAAATCTGAAAGTGATTACTCCAGCCTCCCAACCTGCACAGTGTGCGTGGGGCTAGGAGGCCCAGCTGTGCTTTCTCTGCCTCTGATACCTCCCCTGGCAATAAACAGAACTCTGCTGGGGTTTCTCTAATGATGCCTACAGCAATGGGCAACAGTGCAGCTCATTAATGGTAGCACTCATGCTATGGGGCTAGTGGGAACAAAGGCTTATTTAGTTCCAGAAAATGCATCAGCCTCCCTCCCCCATTAGAAATTAGAGGTAGCGGGAGATGCCATTTATAGAAAGAGAAGCTTATATTGCTGGAACTTCCACCCTGGAGATAAGATGCCTGAGCTTCAGTGGCAGGGGAACATGGTATGGCTTAATTTTAGTCTATGTGCTGAAAGAATCATACTCATGACTCCGGGTGGGAAAACAGATGCCAGAAACTCCCACTGGGACATTCTCCTTCACTTCCCTAGCCTGTTCTCATGGGGTCCAGCTAAGCTAAACTAAGCTATGCCTGTAAGAAAAGCTCTGGGGTCCACATCAAGGAATTAGTGAGTGCTCGCCCTGGGCTTCGCCCTGTTCCAGTGGCTTCGAGTGATCAGTCTAAGGGTGTCTGGTCCTCACAGTGAGGGTTTACTATCCTTGGCTTTCAAATGGGAGAACTGAGGTCCGTGGAGGTTAAACAACATGTCCGCGGCCCACGATTAATGTGAAACTATGAAAGAACAAGAATGTGGGGGCTAGAGAGATGGCTCAGAGGTTAAGAGCACTGTCTGCTCTTCCAGAGGTCCTGAGTTCAATTCCCAGCAACCACATGGTGGCTCAAAACCATCTATAGTGAAATCTGATGCCCTCTTCTGGCATGCAGGGGTACATGCAGATAAAAGTTCTCATATATATGCAAAATTAATTAATTAATTAAAAAAAAGAACAAGGCCGGGCGGTGGTGGCGCACGCCTTTAATCCCAGCACTTGGGAGGCAGAGGCAGGCGGATCTTTGTGAGTTCGAGGCCATCCTGGTCTACAAAGTGAGTCCAGGACAGCCAGGCCTACACAGAGAAACCCTGTCTCGAAAAACCAAAAAAAAAAAAAAAAAAAGAACAAGATGGGCTGGAGAGATGGCTCAGAGGTTAAGAGCACTGGCTGTTCTTCCAAAGGTCCTGAGTTCAATTCCCAGCAACCACATGGTGGCTCACAACCACCTACATTGAGATCTGGTGCCCGGGCATATATGTAGAGAGCAAATACTGTATACATAATAAATAAATAATGTTAAAAAAAAAAAAGAACAAGAATTTGAGCACAGGCCAGTTGGCTCTTTGGCACACAATCTTAACTGCAAGGCTATGTATTGGGTGATGGCTAACAATAAGCCTTCCACCTTCCCCGTTTGTTTGTTTGTTTAATGGGGAGGGACCTGTGCGTGCCACAACAAACTTGCAGAGGTCAGAGGACAAGTCGGCTCTCTCCACATAGATTCCAGAGATAAAACCGAGTCAATCAAGGTTGGCCGCAATTATCTTAGCCCACTGAGCCTCCAAACCCAGCTTTTTTGTTTGTTTGTAACAATGGTCTCATGTAGCCCTTTCTGGCTCAAGCTTGCTGTATAGCCAAGGATAACTTTGAACACCTTTCCTTTTGCATCAAGCCCTCCTCTCAGATGGCACTAGCTTGTTAGGTCAAGTTGACATAAAACTAGTCAGCACATATTCCCAACTGTAATCAGTGGAAGAGCCCTGGAAGAGGGACCCTAATTGCAATGAATATGAATAAAGTTCGAATGTCAGCTTCCAGATCCCAATCTCCGTTAAGTGGGAGGAAGGCTCCAGAGAAAATAACTCATTCCAGACTTGGTGCAAAGAAACTACAGCGTGAGGTTGGAATATAGTATTATGAAACATAATGGCCCATGCCAAGAAGTGCCCCTGAGAAATTACTCCATGCAACAGATCTGGTGTGAAAGGGGTTTATTGGGGGAGGGGAGAAGAGTGAGGTCCTGGGGAAGGAGTCGGCAAGTAAATAGGCAGATAGACAGGAGAGCCTTGAGGGCACCCTCCTGCTTACTGAGTGCTGAGATCACAGCCCTGCACTGCCACGCCCAGACTGAAGGTTTAGTGTGTTGTTGTTTTGTAATTGTTTGCAGTGGAGATCAAAGCCCAGTGCCTTGTCTATGATAGGCAATAGCATATATTTTCAGCTCTTAAGCATACACAAACCCGGGCTGGAGAGATGGCTCAGCGGTTAAGAGCACTGGCTGCTCTTCCAGAGGTCATGAGTTCAATTCCCAGCAACCACATGGTGGCTCACAACCATCCATAATGAAATCTGGTGCCCTCTTCTGCCCTGCAGATATACCTGCAGACAGAACACTGTATACATAATAAATAAATCTTTAAAAAAAAAAAAAGCATACACAAACCCAGTGAGACCCTGTCTTGAAAGAGAGAAAGAGGGGGGGGAGGGGAATAATGAGCAAGCAAGCATCCATCACTGTGGTGCGTGTATTGTTGCACATGCATATGTGAGAGACTATGAATTAGATGCCCCAGTAGGCAGACAGACAGGGAGAAGAGCCATGACAAAGTAATCAAGGTGGCAAACTTCCAAGACGGCCAACTGCTTCCCCAACCACCTGACTGAAGACAAAGGCCTGACAGCTTGAAACAAAGGTCCCGCAGGCTGTTTTTCTCCTACCTGCAGGCCCCTTGCTGATGAACTAGTTCAACAAGTTTGTTCCAGGCCTGATCAGGACAGGCTATGCAACAGTTGTGGGCCAATCAACCATCTTATCTTTCTCAAACTGACCAATTAAAATTAGGGGAGGAAAATTCTTTGGCTAAATAACCTTGGCCCCCATGAAGGGACTGCATTTTTCAGCTTCCTGAGTCCTCCCCTCTGCAAGCAGGAGGTCTTTATCTTTGTGTGTCTGCTACATATGTATGTCTCCTCCCTTCCAGTAAACACCTTCCTTCAACGGGTGGTTCTGTCTGTCATTGTCCACCTGTTGCCCTTGAGAATTTTTCTGCC
This sequence comes from Lophiomys imhausi, assembly GCA_907164525.1. Taxonomy (NCBI): domain Eukaryota; kingdom Metazoa; phylum Chordata; class Mammalia; order Rodentia; family Muridae; genus Lophiomys; species Lophiomys imhausi. The sequence goes on along the minus strand of CAJQZJ010032322.1, from coordinate 2,064,413 downwards.
TCTTAATCCTTTAACTGGCAGCAAAAACAAACCTAACCAAGACCCATAACCTGTACCACATATGTATGGAGCCCAGAGGTCAACTTTGGTTATAGCACCTCAGGAGCCACCTACTTTGTTTTTTTTGAGGCTGAGTATCCCACTGGGACCTGGGGCTGGGGCTTGACATTTTTGGGTTAGTGTGGCTTTTTTTTTTTTTTTTTTTTTTTTGAGACAGGGTTTCTCTGTGTAGCTCTGACTGTCCTGGACTCACTTTGTAGACCAGGCTAGCCTCAAACTCACAGAGATCTGCCTTCCTCTGCCTCCCAAGTGCTGGGATTAAAGGCATGTGCCACCACCACCCGGCCCCAGGGCATTTTTTTATGTAGAAGTATTTAATACTGATTTATTATAGATAGATTTTTTTCAAAGAAAAAATTGCATTGGTTTCAGATTCTGGGGATGAATTTTTAATTTTTTTTTTTTTTTGAGACAGGGTTTCTCTGTGTAGCTGTGACTGTCCTGGACTCGCTTTGTAGACCAGGCTGGCCTCGAACTCACAGAGATCCGCCTGCCTCTGCCTCCCGAGTGCTGGGAATTTTTAATTTTTATAGTTTATGGCTGTTGCATGTCTGCGCACCATCTGCATGCCTGGTACCCATGGAAGCCAGAAGAGGGCGCCAGATCCCCTGGAACTGGAGTTCCAACTTTGGCTGTTCTCCAACTTCCAAACCCAGCTTGTACTCCAAGTCTACTCCTCCATCCGTCCTCAATAAACTAATTAAGAGACCAACTTAAAAGCGGAAAGTGGAAAAAGGTGATTTTTTTTTCCCCAGCGTGGCACATAGGAAAGAGGGACAAAGTTATGGAGCAAACTCCTCAAGTCTGTCTTCAGGGTCCTGAAGTGAGATCGAAGCTTAAACTGAGGGCCAAAGAAAGATATGTACACTAAACAGTCTATCACTGCGTGGTACTGCCCATCATGACCCGTGAATGAAAACTGTTAAAAAGAAGTTGTGTCAGCCGGGCATGATGGTGCACGCCTTTAATCCCAGCACTCAGGAGGCAGAGGCAGGCGGATCTCTATGAGTTCGAGGCCAGCTTGGTCTACAGAGTACGTTCCAGGATAATCAGGTCTACACAAAGAGACCCTATCTCAAAAACAAAAACTACCCCCCCCCAAAAAAACCCTAATAATAATAACCTGTGTGTGCAGAGACTGATCAACTGATTTAGAGTTTCAGTCCTGTGGAGAGACAGGAATGTTGCAGGTCCAGAGGCTAACTATCTTATCTTGGGCTACTTTAAGCCCTCCGGGAACAGACACTCCCTGCCGGTCTCTGCATCAGAACTAACTTCCTGTGACTAACAGATAAAAACCCTTTAGAATCTACCAACTCAGCAAACCATTAGCTTCCAGCCCAAAAGCTCAGACAGCATCTTGAGTCTACAGAAAAGTTTCCCCATCTCGCTGTGCCTGCCTCTCCGATGTAACTTGTCCTGATTCATGACTTTCTTTGTTCTGTAAAACTACAGAAACGTCATTAAACTGCTTCCACGCTGGAACTTTGAATTGGGGGTAACCTAAATCTGTGTTCCTAGCCCGTGGTCACTCGCAAAGGCTCCAGGGTAAAACTAACTCTCTCTTGTTCGCTTCAACATGAGAGCTGTGGATTTCGCTACTGTCTCATCCTGTAAGGTTGACAAGTGTTGTGACAGTGTGACATCTCTTTCCAGGAAACAAGCCCCCCTCTGGCTGATGCCTATTCTCACTCCCAGCATGAGGTTCCTGGGGGGAAATTCCCATTTCTTTGGGTTCCATTGTTTCAACAGTTCAATAAAATGAGAGACACAGTTTCTCTTTAGAATATTCTCATTTCTGCCTGCTATTGCACTGTAAGCCGCCATGTAGGCCCTAGGAACCCTGGGTCCTCTGGAAGAGCAACCAGTGCTCTTAACTACTAAGCCAACTCTCCAGGCCCTGGATGTGAGGTTCGTTTTTTGTTTTATTTTGTTTTGATGTGTGTGTATGTATGTCTTTTTACATCTGGATATTACATACCATCTAGACACGAAGTTAATTTTGTAACACAGGGTGCTTAGTCACTGGAAGCCATAAACCGAGCACCTGATCCTGGGTCATGGCCTGTATTTACTCTCCATGACTTCCTTTTTCAGCGTTACACCCTATCCTCACTTTGCCTGAGAGAAAACTGAGCCGGTATTGCCACATGGCTTGCTTCAGGCCAAGTTTCCTTTGTGTGCTGAGTATATATTGCAGGTTTCCAAGGCAAAGGTGGTGTCCACCCAGTTCCCGAGCTGGATATACAGTGGAGCCTGCCAGTGGTGCCAGTTGTCTCTTATGTTTTTCCTGTCCTGTGGCTGTTGCCCAGCCGCAACCACGAAGCTTCCAAGTTCCGCCAGCCCAACCAGTAGCTGGAAAAGGCTTCCAGACACTTAGCCTGCCAGTTTGAAACTCCCCTTTGTCCTCTTCAGGCAGCTAAGGTTCGGGAAGTTGTACCTCTCTCTTCTCATTTCCCTCAGTACCTAGGGCTCAGCACTCCGGCACATACTTATAATCTTCTTGCTAAGGACTGAAATATTTTCACTGGTCCACATCTATCACCAATACCTAGCTTCTAGTGAGCCCAGCACTCAGGAGCCCGGCTTAGGAAAGCTCACTGATGTCATCAGTGGGGCACTCTAGGGTTGCAGGAATGGATTCTTTTCTCCTCCAAAGGCAATAAGATCAAGTCTGTCAGTGGTCCCCACCTAGCTTGACCTATTTGAACCAGCTCTCCTCATACTACTACCACTTCTGACGTATCACAAACTTTATCTTCCATGTGGTGGTACACCAGATAACACTCGAGAAATATTGCCTAAACAAACTTTGGGCTGGGGATCACTGAATTAGAATATTTGCTCAATTTAATTGTTACAGTGTAAGAAATTTAGGCACGGAGAAGTGAAGGGCGCACCCTAAATCACATAGCAAAAAGGCAACACACAAAGATAGCGGCCCCCGGCACCTGCGGTCACGAAGGCTCTCTACCTATTCTTTTTTCTCTTTCCTCCTCCGAGCCTCCTTTACTCTTTCCACAACACAACCATCTCTCCTCCTCCACATATCCCAAGCCGAGAGAAGTTCCTCGGGATACGATCTGCGGCAGGAGAAGACGCCCACTGTCTGCCAAGAGGGTGTCTGGGACTCCAAGGTACAAGTAGTGATCTCTAGCCCCGCCACCAAACGCACCAGGCCCCGCCCCTAAGCGCGCCAGACCCAGGCACGCGGGGCTAGGATGAAGCGGAAGTCTCAAGTCCCGCCCTCTGCATAAGACCGCCCCTACTGACACGAACAGGCAGAAGCTTAATCCAATCAGAAGGAAAAACCGGTCGCTTTAGTCTTATGGCTGCTGCAACACAGAACACAGGGGTCTTCGGGTCCTCGCACGCCTCTTTGTAATCCACCCGGACCTAGCGGCCACTGAGGGCGGTCTGCGCAGGTAAGGCTGTCCCGATGCATGCGCGCCCCTGGGCGCCGACGGAGGGTGCCGCTGCACCCACACGGTGGTCCGGGAAGGCCAGGCTATGGACAGGAGGAATGAGCGTGGGCCCGGGCCCGTGCCCCGGCCGGGCTAGCGGCGTCCCGCGGAGCCGCTCCCTCTGTTGAAATTCGGCTGTGATGGAACACCAGCCCAGTAGTACTCTGTGGTATAAATTTTGGAAGAGGTTCTTGTGTTTGTTTTTCAAGGCTTACTTGTGTGTACGGGTATTGGCTTGCATATACGTGTGTGACTGCGAACATGCCTGGTGACCATAGAAGCTAGAGAGGTCTGTCAGAGACCCTGGAATTACAGATGGTTGGGAGCGCTGTCTAGGGTTCTGGGAATTGAACCTGGGTTCTCAGTGTTCTTTTTCTTTTCTTTCTTTTTTTTGTTTTTTGTCTTGTTTTGTTTTTTTGGTTTTTCGAGACAGGGTTTCTCTGAATATCTCTGGCTGTCCTGGACTCGCTTTGTAGACCAGGCTGGCCTCGAACTCACAAAGATCCGCCTGCCTCTGCCTCCCAAGTGCTGGGATTAAAGGCGTGCGCCACCACCGCCCGGCTTGTTTTTTGTTTTTTGAGACAGGGTTTCTCTGTGTATATCTGGCTGCCCTGGAACTCACTCTGTAGACCAGGCTGGCCTTGAACTCACAAAGATCCTCCTGCCTCTGCCTCCCAGGTGCTGGGATTAAAGGCATGCGCCACCACGCCCGGCTTTTTTTTTTTTTTTTTTTTTTTTTTTTTT
>CAJQZJ010032322.1:2048117-2060045 GCA_907164525.1 Lophiomys imhausi | reverse complement strand
TTTTTGGTTTTTCGAGACAGGGTTTCTCTGTGTAACAGCTCTGGCTGTCCTGGACTCGCTTTGTAGACCAGGCTGGCCTCGAACTCGCAGTGATCCGCCTGCCTCTGCCTCCCGAGTGCTGGGATTAAAGGCGTGCGCCACCACGCCCGGCCTCACAGAAACGTTTTTATTTATTTATTTATTTATTTATTTATTTATTTATTGGTTTTTCGAGACAGGGTTTCTCTGTGTAGCCCTGGCTGTCCTGGACTCAATTTGTAGACCAGGCTGGCCTCGAACTCGCAAAGATCCGCCTGCCTCTGCCTCCCAAGTGCTGGGATTAAAGGCGTGCGCCACCACTGCCCGGCTCAGAAACGTTTTTAAAGAACTTTTTTTAATTATATGTGTAGGTGTGTGTACTTGTCTGTGGAAGATGAAAGAGACCAAATGTATCAGACTCCTGGAGCTGTAATTTGAGACATTGTGAACTCCCATGTGGGTGCTGAGTATTTGAGTTCTCTGAAGAGCAGCAAGTGCCCTTAATCGCTGAGCCATCTCTCTAACCCTAGCAGTATCTTTATCAGACACAGAGAGGTTAAGTGATGGCATGCCTGAGGTTTTGTGCAGACAGGTATTTGAATTGTTAATAAGCCCTGGGGTGGATCAGCCTCTATTCCCTGACACATCAAGATGTGCATTAGTGAGAAAGACAGTCTTTCATACAGGCTCTTCAGAATCTGTACATTTGTGGACTCCTTAGAGGCTTTGAGGGCCACGAAACTCCCTCCACCTTGGATGTCCACAGACAGTCTTTCTTGTGTGTGGAGGAGGGCAGTAAGAAGGAAAACAAAACAACTAAGGAGTCAGCTACTGGAGAAGACAAAAATCCCACTGCCCGGAAATCAAGTCGTAAATAACAGTGGAAATTAACTGAGGTGGTGTCCTGTGCGAGGTTAGCCCAGAAGTGGCCCATCTCTAATTTGACATTGTTAGCTCTGTAAGCCTCAGTTTCCATGTTGTACAGTGGGGCTTAATTTTATTATTGTTGCATGTGATGCATGTGGAGGTCAGGGGGCAACTTTTGTGGAGTTGGTTCTTCTGTGGATTTCAAGGATGGAATCCATTAGGATGGGTGTGCGAGAGAGAAGGTTGCTTGTTCGTGAGTGCCCTCGAAGGCCGGAAGACAGTGTTGGATCACTTAGAACTGAGTTACAGGAGGTTGGGAGCTACCTGATAGTGGATCCTAGAACCCAAACTCGGATCCTCTACCAGAGCCGCCAGTGCTCTTGACTGCCCAGCCATCTCTCCAGCCTCTTATTCTGTTTTTTGCACTGGACAGAATTCCTCATGAGCTACCTGCATTTTCCCATTTCCCTCCATTGTCCAACGGTGGTGCACACCGTTGAGGGTGGGAACCTGATTGAAAGGGCCATTTTATCCTCGGTTTTTACCAATCAGTGGGAACCTGATTGAAAGGGCCATTTTATCCTCGGTTTTTACCAATCAGTGGCATTAGCATTTTGCATCTTCTTATGTCTTAGAAATCAGAGTCTTACTGAATTTTCCTATGATTGCATTATTTCTCAATTTATTTATTTGATCTTTGTATGTGAGTGTGGTTGTGTGGAAGTTAGAGGACACCCTGAGGTGTCGTTTGACACCGGCCTTGTTTGAGACAGGGTTTCTTTTCTTGTTTCCTCTTAGTTCATTAGGCTAGCTGGGGGAGCTGATGAGGAATCTCCTGCCTCCACCTCCCATGGAGTGAAACTGTCCCATATAAATGTCAAGTGCAGTCCCCAGCCCTCACTGAATATCGAATCATATCATAGCATGCTATTTTATAGTACATTTGCAAGGTTGCACAGCCGCTGTTACTGTGTAATTCCCGAGTATTTTTATAGTGACCCCCACACCCCGACCTTCCAGCCATGTGCTGGGGTAAATTGGTGAGACAGTTCCAGGACCTCCAACTAAGAGAAGATGTCCCCCAGTGCTTGGGGTCTGTCCTTGGGCAGCAAAAGCCAGAAGCACCGAGCCACCCACCCAGTACGCTCTGTTGATTTCACTGTGCTCCCAGCCCCGGGCCCTAGGATCTGCTGCTTGGGCAGCGCTTGCTGCCATACACAGCCCCAATAAACCCAAGCCTTTTGCCAGGACCTTCAACGTGAGGAATACTAGGACCAGGCCTGGAAAGGTCCGGGAGGAGAGGAAAGGGTGAATTTGGGCTGCTGGATCTTCAAAGCACACACAAAACCTTAGCCCTTCATTTGTGGGGTAACTACCTGATAACGGGAAAAAATGAAAGAAACAAGTAGGCATTACCCAAGCCCCAGATGTAAAGCAAGGCTTGGGAAGCTGCAGACAGACTGGGTTTGCCAGAGTTCTGGACCATCCACAAGGAAGGGTTAAGAGATGGCAAGCCAAAGGAGCTGAACCTTTGGAAGCACTGTAAAAATGAAATGAGGTGACCTCCCCATGACACAAGCAGCAGAGAGTGGAGAAGCCCAAGCAGTTCCCCAGATGATGGAACATACCGACTGCTGGGCTGATGGCGGGCTTGTACCCTAGTACCCTGGAGTTCCAGGGGGAAGTTTAGGGCCAGACCTTGACCTCACTGTGTAGCTACTGGTGTCCTTGAGCTTCTGATTACAAGCATGGGCCTGCCTGGCTTTGGGTATGTATCTGGTACAGGGCAACTAAGGATGACAAAGATTAGGGGTAAAAAAATTTTTTTTTTTTTTTTTTGAGATAAGGTTTCTTTGCGTAGCCCAGGGTATCCTGGAACTCACTCTGTAGACCAGGCTGGCCTTGAACTCACAGAGGTGTAAAACAATAATTTTAAGCACACTACTTCACATTTTCATCTCATCTAAGTTTCACAGCTTCATAGTTAGCTTGTTATCTCAAAATGAAATGCCCCTGAAAGTAGCATTAATTAAAGGAAACTGGTGAATGGAATTATGGGTTATAAAATACTATACTCCCAGGCATTTCAATACCCTCCATAGTGATGTGTGATCTTTTTCATAATTTAAGATTATGGATTTCAAGCAAGGCGTGATGTTCCACATCTTTTTTTTTTTTTGGTTTTTCGAGACAGGGTTTCTCTGTTTAACAGCTCTGGTTGTCCTGGACTCGCTTTGTAGACCAGTCTGGCCTCGAACTTGCAAAGATCCGCCTGCCTCTGCCTCCCAAGTGCTGGGATTAAAAAGGCGTGCACCACCACCACCCGGCTGATGTTCCACATCTTTTTTTTTTTTTTTTTTGGTTTTTCGAGACAGGGTTTCTCTGTGTAGCCCTGGCTGTCCTGGACTCACTTTGTAGACCAGGCTGGCCTCGAACTCACAAAGATCCGCCTGCCTCTGCCTCCCAAGTGCTGGGATTAAAGGCGTGCGCCACCACTGCCCGGCAGATGTTCCACATCTTAAACACAGCATGTGGAGGGGTGAGGCAGGAAGAATCACTTGTTCAGCTGTATAGAGACACACCTCTTCACTCCACCCCACAAAAGACTGTAGATTTCAAACTGTTTGATGTTGGTATCCTTAAATGATAATGCTATCATAAGTAGATTTTTATAAAAAACAAAACATAAAACAATTCCCATTTTAACTTCTTTTATGTTGATGCCAGAAAAGATCCTATGTAGTTATTTTATCATTCTTATTAAATATAAATATAATTTTGCTGGACGCACACCTCCAGTTCTCAGGAGGCAGAGGCAGGCAGGTAGACCTCAGAGTTTAAGGCCAACCTGGTCTATGGACTGAGTTCCAGAACAGCTAGAAGCAGAGGAACCCTGTCTCAAAACCTGTAGTAAAGAAGCCAAGTTCTTTTTATTTAAAAAAAAGGGGGGGGGTGCCAGGTGTAGTGGTGCACTCCTTCAATCCCAGCACTTGGGAGACAGAGGCAGGAGGATCTCTGTGAATTCAAGGCCAGCCTGGTCTACAGAGCAAGTTCTAGGACAGCCAGGGATACAGAGAGAAACTCTGTCTCAAAAAAGAAACTCAAACAAACAAAAAAACAGATATGGGGGGGATACAGAAATCAGTATTTGAATTACACAATAACCTTATCCCTACAGGAATAGCAACCATTCATAACAAAAGACTTTACTGGGAAGCCTAAGCTTGGCTGTTCTAAAGATTTCATACACAAGTTATCCTGAAAACGCCTTCTGTGTCAGTTTTTTTTTTTTTTTGGTTTTCGAGACAGGGTTTCTATGTTTAACAGCTCTGGCTGTCCTGGACTCGCTTTGTAGACCAGGCTGGCCTCGAACTCGCAAAGATCCGCCTGCCTCTGCCTCCCAAGTGCTGGGATTAAAGGCGTGCGCCACCACCGCCCGGCCTGTGTCAGTTTTTGTTGTTGTTGTTGTTGTTTGGTTTTTTTGTTTTATTTTGTTTTTTGGTTTTTCGAGACAGGGTTTCTCTGTGTAGTCCCGACTGTCCTGGACTCTCTTTAGACCAGGCTGGCCTTGAACACACAGAGATCTGCTGCTGGGATTAAAGGCGTGCACCACCACGCCCGGCCTGTGTCAGTTTTTTCACTTAGCATGTTTTCACCTTATAGCATGAATCCACACTTTACTCCTTCATTTTGTTTTATCTCTTTCTGTGTGTAGGTGGTTTGCCTGCAAGTGTACCTGTGCATGCCTAGTGACCAGGGAGGCAGGAACAGGGAAGTCAGATCCCCTGGGACTAGAGTTAGCAGACAGGTGTGATCTGTCACGTGCCCTTGGTTGTGAGTGACTTGATTTAGACCCCATGATGTCTGCTGGTTTTTTACATTACTATCAGGCAAAATTATCTCTTTGTGTTGAATTTTCACTCTGTGTGTTGGGGGACCTTGGAGGCACATTGGTCTTTGTCACCATGTGCCAATGGCTTTCAGATCTGTTCCTTTAGCTTTGGCTCTCCAGATTCCCAGGTTGCATCTAGATACTGCTGCATGCTTCTTGAGATCAATTGTCCAAAATCCTTGGTCTCCAGGCCCCTGATGCCAGCAGTTACTCACTTCTTGTTCCCAGTTCCTCTCCTCTGCAGTCCACCTGAGTGCCACCTCTCTAGTTCATGAGTCTGTCCTGCAGCAGTGTCCTGTCTGTCCTCTGCATCTCTGACAGGGGTACTCAAGCATCTGCCCTAGCACCTGAGCCTGCCTCCAGCCTCTTCCTGCATCCCTTGTACCTGACTCTGATGGTACCAAATGACCCCAGTCCTCTACCCTGTCCACACAGGGCAGTTACTCCTTGCTCTCCTGCCAGGATACAGGTGGTGTCATGAGGCAAGGGCCACAGCCCTGGCCAGCCACTTTGCAGTGCCAAGTCCACTGCCTGATGCTGGTCGGGTATTTTGTGACTATAAAACACCAAGGGACAATATCCAGCAGGAGGGAGCTACTTAGGGTTTAAAGTGAAGTGGGGCCAGAGAGATGATTTGGTGGATGTCAATCACTCCTTTGGATCAGAGGGGGAACACCTGCCAGTGAAAACTGGTGTTATCTCTTCCGAGCAGAGATAAGAGGGGGCCATTAAACATAAACTAGACGGGCTGGAGAGATGGCTCAGAGGTTAAGAGCACTGGCTTGTTCTTCCAAAGGTCCTGAGTTCAATTCCCAGCACCCACATGGTGGCTCACAACCATCTACATTGAGATCTGGTGCCCAGGCATATATGTAGACCAAATACTGTATACATAATAAATAAATGTTAAAAAAAAACATAAACTAGACATCTGCGATGTCCACCTCACCCTTCCTTGGGGACATCTAGGTGGGGAGGGTATCTTGGAAAGGTATGGAGACAGATGTTTATTTCTCCAAAACAACAGTAAGAATTCACACGAGTATTTGTGGAGAAGATACAGAAGGAGTTATTCACATCTTCTCTAGGACAGAGAATTATAATGTCTGTCAGTAGTGGGAGGGGGACACTGGGAAAATGCTAGAAGCAGACTTTAGGGAAGGCTTGGGTGGTAGCCTCACCAGTGACCATTGTGAGCATGGTGGAGCTGCCAGGCAAGTGGGAGAACACACAGCTGGGGTGTCATATGTTCTTGTTTCTCTTGTAGGAACAGAAATGGATGGGAGAACCCGGCAGAGTAGAAGAAGATGTGGGCGAAGCCGCGGCCAGCAAAGCCCTGCCTTCAGGCAGTGTGATTCTAGCAAGAGGCAAGTGTGCAAGTTTTGGGAACCAGCTTTCCCAGCGCTGTTCTGTCGTTGTCCAGTACAGCGCTCACACAAGCACCTGCCTCTCAGGTTGAGTCGGCAATGGGGCCAGCAGGCTCTAAAGCTTGGCATATTACCATCGGCCCATGACCCTGGGAAGTGAGGCCACAGCCACATTGTGGCACGATAACAGTGCCTAGCGTCTGACCAGAGTGTCTGTCGGCCATAAGACTACCGGTAGAGTTGTGTGACACAGCTGGAGACTTTTTTGAGACAGGGTTTCTCTATGTAATCCTGGCTCTTCTGTACTCACCTTGTAGATCAGGCTGCCCTTGAAGTCACAGATCCACCTGCCTCTCCCTCCCGAGTGCTGGGATTAAAGGCATGCACCACCACGCAATCTTTATGTGAACTACAAATCTTTTTTTTTTTTTTTTTTTTTTTTGGTGCGTGTGTTGTGGGGGGTCCTCTCTCTACATAGCTCTGACTGTCCTAGAATATGTAGAACAGACTGGCCTCGAACTCATAGTGAGGCACAGCCACCCAGCATACTAAGCCTTAATTACACAAGAGTATACAAAGAATAAAGCAGTGAATACTCTGTGCCTACCCATCTTAGACTATACTTAAAGTCATTTCCCACATTAGGTTAATTATCCTGCACGAAGGAAGTACAAACATTCTAGTCTCCGTACTAGAGCCCATCCCACCCAGTCTCCACCCTTGTCTCAGGTACAATGCCTAGGACTTCTGACAGCAGGAAGTCTTCACGCAGCTCTCAGGGTCACAAGCTGCTCCCTCTATACAACACATGTGCCAGTTTCAAATTCCTACCACATGTTGGTCCTACTTTTGTGTATTTGGTGTTTGTGTATGTGTGTACACCAAGGCATACAAGTGAAGGCGGGGAAGTAGAAATCAGCTCTTTCCTTCACCATGTCCTTCACCATGCCAGCGCCAGGGATCAAAGTCAGATCACCAAGCTTGGCCACAAACACCTCTACCCACTTAGCTGTCTGGCCAGCCCAGCCCTCCTTTTACAATAGATGCATCTGGGAGTACTGAGATTTTTCTTTTTAATTTCCAAATACAAGGTCATGATGTCAGATGTCAAGGCGCCTCTCCAGAATAGATTAACACCAACAGCAACCACGCCCTTCAAAGATGGAGAAAGAACAGACAGACCTGCAGCCCCAGGAGGTCCCCTTTCTTCTCCAAAAGTGCTCTCTCCCATAAGCCACCCTGGCTCAACTGTCCAAAAGCCCATAATAGGCGGCCCAGCTCTCAGCACACAGTGGGTCTCATTGTGTGTAAATCTCCAATTTGACCTATGCTCTAGAAAGCCGGTGTTGCTATGTTTTGTTAGGATAGCCGTGGACACTTTTGGGCTCCAGGCCTTCCCCACAAGCCATAATGGGCAGCAAGATATGATCTGTGCAGGAGTCCCAGCCCAGTTTTGGCAGAGTGGCCTGGAAATCTGCTGGGCACAGCCACCTTCTGGGTCCCCTGGGGAGTGGAGCAGCAGTCCTTGGATGAGAAAGACCAACATTTGTCATGATACTTAATCATCCTCTTGCTCATCACAGATGGGCTGCCTCAGAAAGCTCTGGGCAAAAAAGAGAAAATACTTTTCCTGCAGCTGTGCACAGCATGGGTATTGAAGGGATGCGGGCTGTTCTTTGCTTCCCTCAGCCTAGCTTTGCAAACTTCCTCTTATTGTGTGTGAGCAGAGAGGTTATCACCCCACATTCCAGCCTATAATTGCCACAGAGGCCACTGGTGGCTTTACAAACACAGTAGTGTGTCAGCCATGGCTCACCCTAATATTACTGAGGAAATTACCTCTGTTCGCTGAATCCCAGTTTCTCCATCTGTAAGGTTATCTAGCCAGGTAGAATTTAAACTCTTCTGCTGCTGGAGGCAATAATGAATGAAGCTCATCTGGTTTGTAAATTCTGCTAAGCAGACAGAGAGCCCAGCTGGTAACATTCTTACTGGCAAAGATCTCTGGTTTTCTTTTCATCTTGGTAAATTCCAAAAGACCTGGGGGGTCGGGGTGGAGGAGTGTGAAATGCACAAGTGAGAAGATAAAGACTTCCTGTGACAGGGAAGAGAGAAAAACTGTGTGTGTGCGCGCGCACACGGAAGATAAAGACTTCCTGTGACAGGGAAGAGAGAAAAACTGTGTGTGTGCGCGCGCATGCGCGCACGCACGCATCTCAGTGGGTATCCTCTTAGGAAAGGAAGGAGGGATGTGAGAGAGTGTGTGTGTGTCTCTCTGTCTGTCTGTCTGTCTGTCTGTCTCAGTGGGGGACCAGAAGAAGGACAGGTCAGGGCAAGACTAAGATGGCAGGTAACACACCACGGGGCTGGGAAGTAGGCCAGGCCAGTATTGTCAGTACTGACAGCTTTAGTGCCTGAAGCTTTTCATAAATATAAAGGTCTGCGTGTTGTTATTCAGAACAAGAGCAGCCACAGACAAACCTGCATTTACAGCTGAGAACTGGGACTAGGGAGGTGGCTTGGTTTGTAGGTGGACTTGTTTGATTCCCCAGAGCTGATGTTTAAAACCAAAGTGTGGGGTCGTGAGCTTGTAACCCTAACACTTGGTAAGCTGAGACGAACATATCCCAGGGGCTCACTAGCCAGCCTAGTCTATTTTGTGAGTTCCAGGCCAGTGAAAGAGCCTGTCTCAAAAAGATAGTGCCTAAGGACTGACACTCAGGATTGGCCTTTGGCCTCCATGAGCACACACATTTATATTGCCACGCTGTATGTCAACAGGCACCCCACAGGGGCATTGCAGAGCCCCCAAGATTCTGGCCATCATGATGCTGAGTCCCCATCGACCTCATCCAGCAGAGCTGGAGACTCTTCGGTGCCAGGTAGGCAGTAAGTAAGGCTCTTGGTCTGCCTGAAGGGAAGTGAAGCCTCATCCTGCCTCAGACCAGGTAGAGAGCCTGTCCTGGCTGCCATTGCTCAGCCAGGCATGGATGTGTCACTTCGAGCCCAGTCTTCATTTGAGGGAACTCTGGAAGCAACTGATCCACTGAAGGGAGGAGCCAAGTATCAGGAATGGTGATTCTGGGGCAGGCGTCTCCCCATTGCGGAAGTCAGTGACTGACCATGACTGTCACTCAGGACAGCAGAAAAGATACACTGACTCTTTTATCATTAGGTGGGCTGTGTTTTAATTTAGTCAGTTTAATTGTTTTCCTTAAAGATCTTCCAGGTTTTTACTTCAACCCTGAAAAGAACCGCTACTTCCGTTTACTCCCTGGTCATAACAACTGCAACCCCCTGACAAAGGAGGGCATCCAGCACAAGGAGATGGAGAAGAGAAGGCTGCAGCTGCTGCAGCAAGAGGACAGCCAGCGGAAGGTGCGCCTTCAGCCTTGGCTGCCCAGTGCCCTCTACCCCGGGAGCACCATCTGCTGCTGAAAGCAGGTTGCCAGTCCGGCGCCTGGTAGGAACTCAGTGAAAGCATGTCAGGGGATGTACTGTCACCCCTTCCCTGGCACCGAAGTGATGAAGAGAGCAGGCAGGAAACCCTATTTCCCACTGCTCTTTCTGTTTGCTGACGTGTGGCCTTGCACTGCACACGTCAGCCTGTTGCCTATCACCGAGCCGAGCAGACGTGGCACACACTCTCGGCAAACCCCTAGCTAGGGCTGCCTTGTGCTGGGTTTTTCTTCCTGCCAATGAGGGGGGACTTTCAGAGGATGCCATCAAATTTCATTCATTGAGTTTCTGTCCATTTAATACCTGTTGCCCCCATTGTATCCTGTGGAACAGATACCTCTGTTACCCAAACCATAAGACACAAATCTCCAGTGGCTTTTTGTTTTTTGGGCAAGATTGCTCTTAACTCAAGCTGGATCATGAAAGACTTGAAAGCACTGTGTGTCCAGGGATGGCTTCGAACTGGTGTCCAGGATCTTCCTCCCCACTGCTAGAACTCCAGGTCTGTGCTACCATGGCTCCCTTCACTGAATCTTCCTGTTTTGTTTTGTTTTGAATTTATAAACTTAGAGAATTACCAGAATGGGATTTAATGCATCTTCCATCCTACAAAAAAACCAGCTGGGTTTCCTCAACTTCACCAGTTATTGCCGGTAAGACGATACCTTATTTTCTCTTGAATATTCTTTTTTTTTTTTTTTTTAAAGATTTATTTATTATGTATACAGTGTTCTGTCTGCAGGTATATCTGCAGGCCAGAAGAGGGCACCAGATTTCATTATGGATGGTTGTGAGCCACCATGTGGTTGCTGGGAATTAAACTCATGACCTCTGGAAGAGCAGACAGTGCTCTTAACCGCTGAGCCATCTCTCCAGCCCTTGAATATTCTTTCCTGTCCTTATATCTGTAGTCCACAAATCTATCTAGTCAGAAGAGACCTTATTCTACACTGTGAGGAATCTTCAGTTTGCTCTCTGCCTTCCACATTTTAAACAGCTCTGAGTAACTGTTGCTGTTCTCAACAAGGGATGGGGACTCCTGGGAGTCAAGTGAGAGAGGAAAAGGGATTTAGAGAAATTACTCAGGACTCTGTGATCCTCATAATGACTTCATTCTGGAGACCTTTCTAGTGATACATATGGCATTAAGAGAGTATGGGTGTCTCAGAAAGCGTGTGGTAGGAGGCCAGGGACATAGCTCAGTGCAGAGTAGTATTTGCCTCCCGTGCCTGATTCAATCCCCAGCATTTCCAAAAGAAATTACATTACTTCTGTGATGCCTGCTATAATTCTAACTGGGTCTTGTAAGATAAGTTGATCATTCCCTCCCATTTTCTAGAGAGGAAATTGAAGTTCAGAGTGGAGTGACTTGCTCCGGGTAAAAACAGAAACAGGATCTGTCTGACCTCGGCCCCTGATCCCAACCCCTCTGCTTCCTCTAATGTATGTGAGCTGGACAAGTGCCCACTTCATGGAATGCCAGCCGTGTAGGGGTAGCACACAGCTTCCTACATTTCCTTCCCAAGAAGGGAGAAGGGTCTACATACAAACAGCTCCTCTGCTTAAACTGGAGAGGAGGCTATGCTGTGGATGAGGAAGTAGAGCACCCCAGATGGGCTCTACTAGTCCACTCTGTGCCCTTCAGCAGCTTGTTCATCTCTCGGACACATTCTCTTCATCCCAAGAGAAAATCTGCATTAGGTGATAGTGAAGCAAATTGCCCTTGAATCTAACTGTCCCTTTGGTTTGGGGAAGGGCTTCCACTCATTTAGTTGTCCTTAGCATTGTGTATGAGAACTGCTGTGAAGTTGGGTGTGGGAAGGGCAGAAAGCAGTTGTTGCCTTTTTGTGGTTGAAGCATGACTCCTTACTGTGCAGCCCAGACTGGCCTTAAACCTCTGAACTCAAATCATCTTCCCACAAAGCTGGTTCTACACAAATGCACCTCTGCACCAGGCTTAGTGTCTGGTTGTGGGGTCCATGCCCCCCTGTCTCTGTCCCTCTTCAGTGTGTCCCATGAGCTTCGGGTGAGCTGCATGGAGAGGAGGAAGGTAGAGATCCAGAGCGCAGATCCCTCTGCTCTAGCAAGCGACCACTTTAACTTCATCCTGGTGAGTGAGTGTCTGGGTGCTCAGACATGGCGGACAAGGCTGCCTCTCCTGACTTAGAGGTAACTGAGCCTGGCTAGCAAGAACCCGCTTACTGTGAAAACAGGTGTCATCCTTTTGGTTTTTGGTTTGGTGAGGTGGGGTGTGTGTGTGGGGGTGTGTGTGTGTGTGTGTGTGTGTGATCGATCACTCACGGGTGGTGTGTGTGTGTGTGAGTG
>CAJQZJ010032322.1:1986363-2048107 GCA_907164525.1 Lophiomys imhausi | reverse complement strand
TGTGTGTGTGATCGATCACTCACGGGTGGTGTGTGTGTGTGTGAGTGATCAATCACTCACCCTTAATTCCTGTCCCGTGACATAACCCTGGGTCTAGCCACACACTCAGAACATTATCCTTTCCCTGCCTATGGAGTGTGCAGATGAAAAGGTGCTCAGTGTGGCCGAGTGCATGTGCCATTAGCTGCAGCACAGCGAGTTCCTACACTGGATATCCCTGACTTAGTGACTGGCCCTGCATATCTCCAACACATTGTTTGTAGGATGTGGAAAGTCTCTATTGACTGAGACCTGGGCTGGAAATCAAGACCAGCTACTAGAGCCTGGGGTCCATGGAACACTGTCAAGAAGCAAGAGCATGCCCTGCACCTGAAGGATCCTTCCTCCATGGGTCTTATGAGTGCATGTCTTGCCTGGAAGGCCACATCCTTCCTGGAGGCCAAGGGAAAGCCTTGGAGACTGAGACTAGGCCATGGAAGCAGTGATCTCCTGGTGGGGTGGGAGACTAAAGCCACAGCATGACCCTGAGCAGATGTTGAGGTCTCCTGGCCCAGGGACCTTGACAGCAGAGCCTATCCATGAATCAGGCCCAGATTCTTTGCTGCTGCAGCTCTGGTGATTGGCGTGTGGTCTGAATCAGTAGGTAACTGATGCAGCCCCTTCCCTAGCACTAGTGTGCAGTCTGCTGTGATAGAGCAGGGGCCCACCATCACACTTGACTGGCTGGCTCACATGGCCAGAAAACTGAGAAGGCAGTCTCCACATTTGATTCTCATCACTGATAGGTTCATCCAGGTGCAAAACTCCTCAAACTTGTAGAGTAGGAGGAATCTCACCAGCATGTGTCTTTGTGTGTGTGTGAATGAATACTTGTGCACAGGAACATACAGTTACATACAATGAAAAAATATAAATATGGAGATTTTAGTTTAACAGTGTTTTGTTTGGAGTTCTATAAGAGGGAACTTGATTGGGTTTGTTGAGACAAGGGGACTCGGTACCCTAGGCTGGCCTCAAACTCAGTTCTCTTGCCATAGTTAGCTTCCTGAATGTTGGGATTATAGGCACTGTGTTGTCCCAAGAGCTCTCCATGGCTTTCATGGTGGCCACATGGTATAATTAGTCCTCTGGGGTAGCATTGATCCTACCAGACTTCCTGGCCATGCCCTATTTTTGCCATCTTCATCAATGCCTCAAAAATGGCAGAGCAGACTGAGCTTTGCTGGAGACCACTACACTGAGCAGGATCTAAGTTAGGTCCCTGCCATATTTCCTCATGGAGAGAAGCTCAGGCAGCCCACACTTGCCGGCTGTTTCCCTCTAGGCAGATACTAGCAGTGACCGCCTCTTCACAGTGAATGATGTCAAAATCGGGGGCTCCAAGTATGGCATCATCAACCTGCAGGGTCTGAAGGCCCCCACGTTCAAGGTGCACATGCATGAAAACCTGTACTTCACCAACAGAAAGGTATGTCCTGTCTCTCCACCCTTGTGGCTCTTGCTTTTGAGCCTAGGACACTGCTGTCATTGGTTAAATGTAGAGAGGGAAAGGGAAAAGAGCTTTGTGAAGAATGCAGGAACCAAGTGTTCTCTCTTTCCCAAGGGACAAGTGACTTGTTAGTTCCTGACAGCCCACAGGAAGAGGAAGGCCCAGAGCGTCTTAACATTGGAAAAGAAATTTAGTTTAGGAGGGGGGGGTGGGCTCAAGGCAGTGTGCTTTCACTGGCAGTCAGGACACTGTCATGAAGGATCAGAACTGATCTGCTGATGGGACATGGTTCCTGGAACGTGGACTGTACTCATAGCCTGGATGGAGTCCACCCCTGTGAGTCACAAAATGTCAACTGCTCTCTATCCAAGAACAGCCTTCACGCTATGTCTAAGAGGCTGCGGCTTCCTCTTCAGTAGGGCCATGAGCCACAGGACAGATGGTGGTGAAGATGGCTTAAGGAGCCAAGTGTGGCAACTATAATCTCCCTCAGCACACAGCAGGCTGAGACTGGACGGTCTGTTTGCTTGATGTTAGCCTGAGCAACAAGCTGAGCCTTGCTGTATTTTTCCCCCTCTCGGAGGAGGCAGAGGAAAGAAAGAAAGAAAGAAACCCCTAGTGGGTGAAGCAAGATACAGGACACCTTTGGTTAAAAGTTAGGCTTGTCTCCCGGGCCTCTAAAAATAGAGAACTCGGGTCTGGCTTTGTGGGAGGAAGATGTTGCCAGATACCTTACAAGGAGACCCATGCTGGTGTGCAGGGACTACAGCCTGGAGTTTACTTTCTTCTCTGAGCAGGGAGCTCCACTATCTTCAGGATGCTCCTTCCAGCCCATTCTTAGAGCAAAATCTGAAGACAGATATCACATGTCAGATTAAGGGGTAATTTAGTGGAAGAATCCTTGCCGAGCGTGTGTGGAGCTTTGCATTCATTCTTAGTATTGTGGGGAGCAGGCATGCCCTGTGTCTGTGTCCCTACAAGTCTTTTATTTTTTTTAATTTTAAGGGGTGTGTGTGTGCACACTTGTGTACATGCATGTGCACATGTGTTTGTGTGTGTCAAAAAGGAGTTGGTCCCCTGGTGCTGGGACCCAAACTCAGGTCCTCTGTAAGAACAGCAAGTGCTGAGCCATCTCTCCAGTCCTACCAGCCATGTTCTGGAAAAGCATGTTATCGCTGTTCTCAAAGAGCAGCAGTCAACCTAGTATTTCTCTCTCGCATCCTCTCCAGGTGAACTCTGTGTGCTGGGCCTCACTTAACCACTTGGATTCACACATTCTGTATCCTTTGGCAGGTGAATAGGGTTAGTGGACATCCATGTCCTGGTATGGACCTGAGCATCTATGGGGATGGTCAAGGGTGGGCCGTTCTGCACCCGTCTCACATTTGGGAAAGGACTACACCTGGGTCACAGCACGGAGTGTCCATAAGCAGCTGAGTTCCAGAGGTAGCTGTTTCTGAGGTGATGATCAAGTTCCTATGTGTGAGACATCTGGGACTTAATGGTAATTGCTAGAGACTGCATTGGACTTCAGAAGTCTGGCTTCACAAACTACCTGCTCTACCACTGACATATATCTTCAGGCTCTTGGGTCACTAGACAGATCCAGCATCCCTGCCAGGGGTGTCAGTGCCCTAAGAAGGTACCCAGCCATGAGGTAAAAAAGCAATGATTAGGGAAACACTGAGAAGGCCATGACGGGGGTTCTTTTGACACTGAGCATAAGACTACATCTTAGGACCTGTGGCTGCAGAATATACTGATTTCTGCCCTCCAAGCCAGCAGGACTTTTCTCTAGGGACACTGTAGCCCACTGTCATGGTGCTTGGGCTTTCCATGTGTTTCATATACGTGTTCATGACACTTGTTGATTCATTCCTGGAGCTGGTGAGTTTTGTTTTTTTTTAAGATTTTATTATGTAGCCGGGCGGTGGTGGCGCACGCCTTTAATCCCAGCACTTGGGAGGCAGAGGCAGGCGGATCTTTGTGAGTTCGAGGCCAGCCTGGTCTACAAAGCGAGTCCAGGACAGCCAGAGATATTCAGAGAAACCCTGTCTCAAAACCAAAAAAAAAAAAAAAAAGATTTTATTATGTATACAGTGTTCTGTCTGCAGGTATACCTGCTGGCCAGAAGAGGGCATCAGATTTCATTATGGATGGTTGTGAGCCACCATGTGGTTGCTGGGAATTGAACTCAGGACCTCTAGAAGAGCAGTCAGTGCTCTTAACCGCTGAGCCATCTCTCCAGCCCCAGCTGGTGAGTTCTTAAGCCTGCATGCTGTCATTGAACTTGAGAAGTTCATCATGTGCACAGGTAGATACCCGTGTGGGCATGTTATACCATGGCCTTGTCAGATTCAGTTCACCTTGAAAACCCCAGTTCTCTGGTAGAAGACGGGAAACAGATCGCAAGGGGCTAAAAGCTTTAGCTGTGTGTGTGACATTATGTTCCTGAACAAACTGAATGTGGAAAGTGTAAAAAGTGTTACGTCTGGACAATGTTCTCTGCCTTACTTGTGTTTTATGATTTCCTGAAGGACACTGATGGCCATTCCTCTCCCAGAGGATGGCTCTGTCCCTACCTGACTGTCCTTAACAGATTTTTTCAATCTGTGCCTCATGGGCCTTGCAGAGACACCAGGCTGCGCCACCTTGCTCCCAGCATCTCTGTTTGTCAGTAATCACCAAGGTACAGAGTCCTTTCCTTGGTCTTGGAAAAAAAAAAATAATGCGTTGAGGATGTGCCATCTGTCTCCCAGGGCGGGTCTCGGAGATGTGGGTGCCAGAAGCTGGGTGGACCCCAGTTTATCACATGGGTTGGGAAGGACAGCACTTGAGGGAGAGTTCCCAAAGTCTTTCCCAGGACCACTGAATTTTAGAGTTTGCAGCTTTTTATAAAGCAGGGCAAAGTACATGGAACTAGCCAGTGCAAGACATCTAAAACTGGCTTGCACGGCGTGTAGCAGTCATTCAGAAGCCATTGATTACGCTGCCATGTGTGAGGCGTGCTGGCTGACTAGAAGCAATTTGCTCCTTCTGGCAGACTTCTGTATGCTGTCTTCAGATTTTCAGAGAGCTGGGATCTGCCAGACGGGGTGGGGTCAACTCCAGGCAGAGCAGGCCCAAAGCCTGTGCTACTCCATTCCCACATTCAAGCCCATTGCTAGATCTTTGGAAGATGGAGGCAGTACCTACCTCAGCAGGTTCTTTGTGGTCTCACTGCCCACCATGTGGGGCATGTGTCTTACCACTTTACACATTAGGAAACTGAGGTAAAGAATGGGTCAAATTTTGCCCCAGAAAATTAGTTTTTTAGTGTTAGAAGTTTTTTGTTTTTTGTTTTTTTTTTTTTTTTTTTTTTGGTTTTTCGAGACAGGGTTTCTCTGTGTAACAGCTCTGGTTGTCCTGGACTCGCTTTGTAGACCAGGCTGGCCTTGAACTCACGGAGATCCGCCTGCCTCTGCCTTCCAAGTGCTGGGATTAAAGGCGTGCGCCACCACCGCCCGGCTCAGTGTTAGAAGTTTTGATACTAATTCTCTTTGGGAAATTCATGAAGGGCAGACCCTGGAAAGGGCAGGCTTCTGGGATACTGGCATGTCTTAGTTCCCAGCCTGAGTGGTAGGCACATGGCTGGATTTACTCACTGAGTATGTTGTCAGTTCATAGTTTTCAGTGTTGGACTAGGGCACACTATTGGTGTTGGAGTCAGGATTGAAACCACGTTCCCTGTGACACCACAGCTCCCTGCACCAGCTGTCAGCGCTGTGAATGCCTCAGTCTGGACTGTAAAGTTGTCCCTTTAACAGACATCTCAGCTAAGTCGTTCTCTGGTTACCACAAAATCCAGGAAAGGTCCTTGTCTTAGTTCTAGAGTTCTGGGGGCTGGGAATTCCAGCATGAGCCAGTCTCTGAGGAGGGCAACCCATTACTGCTGACATCTTTCTGTTGGAATTCCATCATTGCCACTTTGGAGCCCCTGCACGACCTGACCAAATCATAGTCAGTTCCCAGAGGCCCCATCCCTGAAGTGTGGCATCATATGATGTGGGGGTAATTGTTGCAAATGTGAACTCTAGGAGACACCTAAACCATGGCTGGCCTCTGAACAACTTTTCCCATTGGTGTCCCAGATCTGGTGGTTGCTAGCCTGGCAACAGGGTCTAGAAGGCAGCCGAGTTTCACTTTATTTCTTTTAGCAGGTACAGACCAGCCTGGCATGCTCTGCAGTTTCCGGATCCCTGCTGCCTGGTCCTGTGCCTGGTCCTCAAATGTCCAGGCAGATAACTGTTTCAGTACGGGTGAGACATGGCCCTAGGTGTCCAGTACAGAACTCCATAGACCTGAAGGCCCCACCCAGCAGTCCCTCTTCCCTAGACTGCCAGAACCCCTGGTCTCAGGGACCCATTTCTTATCTTCCCCAGGTTTGTCCCGGAGGGTCCTGCTGACCAATGTGGTGACAGGACACAAGCAGTCATATGGGACCAACAGTGATGTCTTGGCCCAGCAGTTTGCAGTCAAGGTTGGTTGGACTTGGAAGAGTAGAATAGAACATTCCTTAGAGTAGAGTATGGGAGTGAAACTGGATTACCCTCGTGTAGCATCTGGGCCACTGCCTCTTTTACGAGAAAAAGAACAACGTGGGGAAGGGTCAATGGGCTACTTTATTTTGTTTGGAGTTTGTTGTTGTTTTGTTTTTATTTGTTTTCTTTTTTTGAGACAGGTTTTCTCTGTGTAGCCTTGGCTGTCCTAGCTTTATAGACCAGGCTGGCCTCAAACTCAGAGGTCTGCCCGCCTCTGCCTCCCCAGTTCTGGGATTAAAAGTGTGGGCCACCTTAGCCGGGCGGTGGTGGCGCACGCCTTTGCGAGTTCGAGGCCAGCCTGGTCTACAAAGCGAGTCCAGGACAGCCAGAGCTGTTAAACAGAGAAACCCTGTCTCGAAAAACCAAAAAAAAAAAAAAAGTGTGGGCCACCACACCCAGCTTGATTTGATTTTCTTGAGACAGTCTCATTTGGTAGCATTGGTTGGCCTGGAACTCACACATAGGAGGCCAGACTATACTTGAATTCACAGAGGTCCCTCTGCCTAAGCCTCCAAGGTGCTGAGAGTAAAGGTGTGGACCACCAGGCCCAGCAAGATTATTAGGCTACTCTGAGAATGGGTTTGATCTGAGCAAACACTAGCTGATAAAGGACTATCTCCCAAGCTCTTTAGCCAATTTTCTCTTAAATGAGTTGTATCCATAGTCCCAATTTAGAATTTTAAAAATGATCTGTCCTTCTGGCTAATCCAATATGCAAGAACTGCTAACAACTCATTGGTGGAGTGTCTGTCTAGCATTCCATCCCAGGAGAAAGTACAACTTACATCTCTAACCCTAATCCACAGCTCTTGACTAGTTTCATATATAACCACAAGTTACACATTTAAAATTAAATTGTCATCATAACTATTTCATGGACTCACCTATAGAAAATGATATCTTTTAAAAGGGTTGAAAGAGGGAGTCACCTGACCTGCTTTGGGGAGGAGTACACCTGACCAGTCAGACCTTCATCCACCCGTGATAAAACCACACACTTCACCTAGCTGAATGCCCTCACCACACATCCATCACCCCAGATCTCACCAAAGCCTTAGTGGATACAAGGAGATATCACTTGGCCTTAGAAAGGAAGCCTAAGGGGACAATGGAGCTACCTCCAAGCACCCACAGGCAACACAGGAGGAGACACAGGGTCTGCCATCTCACAAGAACTCAGCCTCCCTTCTAACTCCACTGAGACCCAAACTCCTACAGTGGTAATACCAGGACACACACACCCTAGCCTTAGGGACAGGTAAAAACTGAGTGCTGCCTCTCTCTCCACAGACTCCTTTGCTGTTCAATGGCTGTCGTTCTGGAGAGATCTTTGCCATTGACCTACGTTCTCCAAGTCAAGCCAAGGGCTGGAAGGCCACCCACATTTTCCATGACTCAGCAGTGACCTCTGTGCGGGTCCTCAAGGAGGAGCAATACCTGCTGGCATCGGACATGGCTGGAAAGGTAGATACTGACCTCAGGCCTCAGGATGGCATAGTACAGGCCAGACCACACAGAGGAGTAAGAGACCCTGGTACCGAGGCAGCAGGGCAGGGGCTATCCTGGAGCTCCCTTGCTGCACACCAACTTAATCCTGCCTAGACAGAAGTGCAGAAGGGCCTCTGATGGACTCAACTCTTGGAGATAGAGGCATCAGTCTTCCTAATATGAATCTACCACATACCTGGTAGTGGTCATGTGCCTGCTAGACTCTTCCTGAGTAACCCTTTGTGTTTCTTCCTAAAGATCAAGCTGTGGGACCTGAGGGCCACTAACTGTGTGAGACACTACGAGGGGCATGTGAATGAGTACGTCTATCTGCCCCTGCATGTGCACGAGGAGGAAGGGCTCCTAGTGGCAGGTGTGTAGGACATGGGGGATTCCATCCATCAAATGCTACCTGTCAGGGCTCTTGCATCTTAAAACAGCAGGGGGTGGGGGCTGGAGAGATGGCTCATCAGTTAAGAGCACTGGCTATTCTTCCAAAGGACCTGGGTTCAAATCCCAGCACCCACAGGTGCACACCTTTAATCCCAGCACTCAGGAGGCAGAGGCAGCCGGGTCTCTGTGACTTCAAGGCCAGCCTGGTCTACAGAGTGAGTTTCAGGATCGCCAGGGCTACACAGAAACCCTGTATCAAAAAACCAAGGCATAATTAGCCTTGCAGAGAGGCAGGCACAGGGTGTGTGCCCAGCTGCAGCAGTGAGCCACTGTCCCATGTACACCATCTGCCAAGGCCACACTATGGGCCTAGAGTCACCAAGTGGTCAGTTGAAATGTGACTGCTACCCCCACAGATCTCTGGGTACACATGGCATCTGGGCTGCCATAACCGAGGGCATCCCATGCCACATCACTCAGAACTCAGGAGTCCTGCAGATTTTAATTTGAATTCTTCAGCCAGAAGTAGCTGTCACATCTGCTCCGGGAGGTCTTCCTGGCTAGGATGTTCATCTAGATCAGATGGGTGGGACTCCCACTTGACAAGAGTCCTGGCGAGGCCACCCAGAGCATCCTTGTCAGTATGAACACCTGCAACTAGTTAGGGTTCTGGAGCAACTGACCAACCCCATGGTCTTAATTTTAAGAAATATATTAGCAGAAATACTTTCCCCCAGTGCAATGATCCTCAACCTTCCTTTAATACAGTTCCCCATGTTGTGGTGACGCCCAACCATAAAATTATTTTCATTACTTCATAACTGCAATTTTGCTACTGTTATGAATCATAAATATCTGTGTTTTCTGATGATCTTAGGTGACCCCAGTGAACGGTTATTGAACCCCACAAAGGGGCCTCCTCCCATCAGTTAAAAACTACTACACCAGTGGGTTTCTGTTCGGGCTTACTGTAATCACATTCGACCTTGAGAGATCCTGAGAAACCATGCCTACATACTATAGCTTTCTTTGCATTCTCTGTCTAACCTGCTGTCTTGCCTTCCCTCTCTCTCAGTGGGACAGGACTGCTACACAAGAATCTGGAGCCTCCATGATGCCCACCTGCTCAGAACCATACCTTCCCCATGCCCGACCTCCAAAGCCAATATTCCCAGTGTGGCCTTCTCTCCTCGGCTTGGGGGCCTACAGGGAGCCCCAGGGCTGCTTATGGCTGTCCAGCAGGACCTTTACTGTTTCTCCTACAGCTCCTTCTGTCCAGGCAGCCTGGAGGGCAGGTACGAGTGAATGGCAGCTTCCTTCTGTTTCTAGTGAGGACACTGTAAGTGGTGCTTGATGAGTTCAGGTGGAGTCCTTCAGCTTCAGAGGGCAAAATGCAAAGTGGCTGACATGGGGAGCTGGCGAGGTGGCTCAGTGGTTCAAGCACTGGATGCTCTTCCAGAGGACCCAGGTTCAACTACCATCATCCACATGGCAGCTCACAACCATCTCAAACTGCAGTTCCAAAGTATCCAACACCCTCCTCTGGATTCCTTGGCACCAGGCATATATGTGGTTTACACGTAACATTCAAGCAAAACACCCACACACATAAAATAAAAAAATAATTTTTTCAAAGTAGTTTATGTGCAGTAACTTCAATAGAGGTATAGTTAAATTGTGGGCTCAGAGTATGAAAAGCCTTTTCATAAAAGATGTATTCTTTTTCTATTGAGTTCCACAGACACTACCCTCTTTATTAGCAAAGCAGACTCTGAAAAGAAGGCTGTCAAAAACAAGACTAACTAAAGCTCTGTCCTCACCAGAAACCGCCCAGTGGTGAGGCCACCTGAGTTCAGAACTGCAGTTCCAGGACAGTGCATCTGCCCCAAGAAGGGCGGCTGGGGTACAGGGGGAAAGGCAAGTGGGCTTTGTGTCTGAGGATTCAGGACCAGGTTTGACACATTACACACAGCCTTCTGCTGGGTGGTGGCACACGCCTTTAATCCCAGCACTTGGGAAGCAGAGGGAGGTGGATTTCTGTGAGTTCAAGGCCAGCCTGGTCTACAAAGTGAGTCCAGGACAGCCAGGGCTACACAGAGAAACCCTGTCTCAAAAAAATAGAAACAAAAAGCCTTCTAAAACAGTACCAACCAACAGGCCCCGGGCCATTTAGTTACCATAGGTATACCTGGGAAGGTGGATCTTCGCAAGTGCCCTGGCTCTGAACAGCCTGAAAATGGCGTCTCCCAGGCTAAAGGGGCAGTAGCCTCTGTGATGGGGACTTGAGTGTTGGCTTTCTGTGGTCTTGGAGCTGCAGTTTATGAAATCTTTATAATGTGAAAAACAACTTTCTATCAACCAACCAGTAAAGTAAAAGGCATGTGTGGTGTGTTCTGTTTTTTTTTTTTTTTTTTTTTTTGGGGGGGGGGGGTGTTCCAAGAGAAGGTTTCTCTGTGTAACAGAGTCCTGGCTCTCACTGACTGGAACTCTGTAGACCAAGCTGACCTCAAACTCAAAACTCAGAGATCTACCTGCCTCTGCCTCCCGAGTGCTAGAATTAAAGGTGTGTGCCACCTAGTCCTGCTTACGGTCAGCTTATTAGTAGCTTGCTGGAGACCTTCTGGTTGCCCTTCTACACCCTCTGCCTTGCTCTGCTCATGCTCCAGGAAGTTGAGCCTTAGACCTCCCCATCCTCCCTGTCCCCAGCAATCAGTGGGAATTGTCAGTGAGAAAGCAGAGGGCCACAGAGCTCCTCTGGCTCCCTTCTTGACTATTAGTGACTGAGCAGAGCCATGGCCTTTATTGGAACACAGCTCTCTGGGTTCTAATGACTTTCTATTTGTCTCAAACATAAATTCCTGATAACGATGCTCCCCAATTAAGCAATTAACCATGAGTATTCATCCCCCCCCCACAGGATCAAAAGAGTAAATTATCTTTAATCCCACCGCTTGGGAGGCAGAGGCAGGCAGATCTGAGTTCGATGCCAGCGTGGTCATGGCTCAGAGAAACCCTGTTTCATGTCAATGGGTGAGACTCCTATATCTATTTTCAGTGTCTCACATTCTATTTGATCCTTGTGACAATTCATAAAGGAGTTATGGAATAAATAGTAACATAATCATCAGTGTCATCTTACAGGTACCTTGCTCAGTGTTTGACAAGCACAAGGCACCAGCTTCAGGTGAAAATCTGTTGCAATTCTAAAGTGTCCTTCCTCTTCAGAGGCCATAACCTGAGCAAAGACACAAAGATGACAGTGGCTGGGAAATACAGGCTCTTTTAGTTGTGGAATTGAGGGTTGGGGTGTCAGGATAAAGTAGCAGTTTAAAACATGGCAGAAGGGGCTGGAGAGATGGCTCAGCGGTTAAGAGCACTGGCTGCTCTTCCAGAGGTCATGAGTTCAATTCCCAGCAACCACATGGTGGCTCACAACCATCCACAACGTGATCTGATGCCCTCTTCTGGTTACAGATGTTCATACAGATAAAGCGCCCATACATAAAATAAATAAATCTTTAAAAAAAAAAATCATCAGATGGCTCTGGTCACATTAGTGCCTAGGTCTATGTCAGGTACATAGGGGAAAGTAGCAACAGGAGTTTAACAAGGGTGGGTCATACAGTATATATTATAAACAGTAGCTGGAACTCATTCCATTAATGAGAATATACAAGGTACAGGCACAGATTCAATTTCCTCCTTGAAGGTGATTCTAAATCTGGAAATACAAACATGATTGCAAAAGTGCAATTACGACAACTTTTTCCCCCAACACCTGGAAGCCTAGCTCTGTGTTCCCAACCACAACAATCTGTGTACCTATGCCAGACAGTGGCTGGCACAGAAAGGCATCACTGGTCATGTGCCATGAACCTTGGAACAATGGAAAAGATTAGACTGTTGTGCCCTTCTGATATTAACGGACATAGGTTTTCTAACTTTCCTCTTAAGAAAAAAGGTGTTGGCCGGGCATAGTGGCACACACCTTTAATCCCAGCACTCAGGAGCCAGAGGCAGTGAGTTCAAGCCCAGCCTGGTCTACAAAGCAAGCCCAAGACAACCAGGGGTGTTAGAGAAACCTTGTCTTGAAAAACCAAAAAAAAAAAAAAAAAAATAGGAACTGACTGACCTGGAAATGCAGACAAGCTTTGATGCTTTGAAGGGCTTGGGTGCAGACACCAAGTGGCTCTGCTCTTCTGAACCTGAGCCTCATGCAGCTGTAAAACATGAACAGTGCCACACAACCTCCAGGTTGGTGGGGAACTCAGCTGGCAGTGCAACAGGCAACTAACCAGCTTTTCCAACTCCCAATACACTAGCCAGCTGAGAAGCCCAAGAGACACAGAAGGATCCCTGCTGGCCACTGCTTACACCACTTGGCCACAAGGAGACCTCTGACCACAGTGCTCATGTTGAACAGCCATCTTTGCCTATCAGCTGGTTTTGTGCAATTAAAGCCTGGATGAAGCACCTGGTGAGGAAGGCGGCAGAAGTAGCCTGTGCTGCTGGTGTCAGGACATTTGTCTCTGAGAGGGGCACTCCAGCCACACTGTTTATTTTGCTTGTTTGCTTGTTCTGAGACAGGGTTTCTCTGTGTAGCCCTGGCTGTCCTGGACTTGCTTTGTAGACCAGGCTGGCCTCAAACTCAGCAATCCGCCTGCCTCTGCCTCCCGAGTGCTGGGATTATAGGTGTGCGCCACCACACCCAGCGTGGGCCTTGCTGTTTCTTTTCTTTTCGAGACAAGAGTTTCTATGTGTGACCGCTCTGGCTGTCCTGGACTTGCTCTGTGGACCAGGCTGGCCTCGAACTCACATTGATCCGCCTGCCTCTGCCTCCCAAGTGCTGGGATTAAAGGCGTGTGCCACCACTGCCCGGCTTCCTTGCTATTTCTTGATCCAGTTGCTGGTTGGATTTGTGGCATCCAGCTGGAGAAAACAGTTGAAGTTTCTTCGGGTCCGTTTCAGCCTGCACTTCTTAGCCTGCAATTTCCTCTCCTCAGCTGTGGCTGGGATTCCATTTTTGACTGAGAAAAAGGCCCATGCTTGACACCAGTGCACTTCCTCTCTCGCAATAGTCTGAATAGCATTAAAAGTTTTGTAGATTTTCCTGTGAGATCTCCATGAGAGGAGCCTAAAATAGGTGGGGGTCTAGGAGGCTATAAATGTCCCCACCACACAATCAGCAGGATTCACAAGTGTCCTAACAATGACAGAACAGCGTCTTACACGGGCTCTTTTCACCTCTCTTCCTCAAGCCCTCCCAAAATAAAGATAGGAGTAGGAAAGAATAAAAGACAAAGGAAAAGCTTCAGACCCAAGTGTCAGCAGCCACAGAGAACTGGGACATGATGGGCGATGCAGGAAGGAGAGGCTTGGAGGTGCACATGCCTAGGACATACAAGGCCCTGCCGAAGCCCAGCATCACGGGTAACTTCTCACTACCTCCAAAGATCACTCTCTTCTGTTTGAAACAACTGAAGCTACATATCAGGAGTAACATCCAAATGACACAATGACAGAGGGAAGCCCAAGCCAAACTGCTGCCACCAAGTTACAAACCACCAAAGTCAGCAGGCCAGCCTCATTTGGCAGGTCTGCAGCTGTCCCTAACCCGGAACCCCCACCCCTCTGTGACACAGTTTAAGGAAGGATGACAGTACCCTGAGAACTTACCGAGTCCTCTGGTCACTACTAAGAATTGACCACCATTCACCTTCTCAAGTAAGGGAATATTCACAGCAATCACAAAGATGTGGTCCCACTTGTCAATCTAACCTGGGGCATGCTAGATACTTAGCTGGGAAATGAGAATGAGGGAAGTAGGTCAGCTGGAGTGCTTGCCTAGTGTGCAGGAAGGCCTGGGTTTCATCCCCACACCACATAAAGCAAGCATGGTGGTACACTCCTGTGATCGGAGCACTTGGAAGGCAAAGATGATCAGAGTTGAAGTCTGACCCTGGAGTACGTGAAAACCAGGGAACCAGGGATGGTGAGAGGGGGCTGGGGGACTGTTAGGAGGTTGTTTAAAACACACTGAGCTTAGGGAGGTGAAGTCCCAGCCACTTGGGAAGCTGAAGCAGGAGGAAGACTTGAGCTCTGGAGTTCAAGACCAGCCTGACAAATCGTCAGACCTTCCATCTTAAGTGTGTATATAAACAAGTGGGTTTATGGACCTATATCTAAACAACAAAAAAAAGCTATCTGAATAATAAGCTGAAGTAAAATATTACCTCTGTTGCATATGCATTTCTTGACTTTACTCTGCTGCTAGCCACCAGCTATGTTCCTATCAACTGGAAAGGAGATGCCAGAGCAAAAAAAGAGCCAACTCAGCCGTATTCAGCAGGAAAATTCCTTTATGGTGGTGAATGGATGATAAAGCTCTAGAGGAGGGCCTCGGAGGCAGAAAGCAACAGGTCTAAGAAGGACCATTCATTCCAGGGCTCACGCTACCGGATACATGCCCCAAGAATGACTGCCCACCTACTTCCCCAAGGCTCCACCCACCCATCAGTTCAATCAATAAAGATGCTGCTTTAATTCTTCTTTTTGGCCATTGAAGATAAACTGCACCCTGACGAGTTCAGCACAAGTCTTTCCAGTCATGATTGATATGATGTCCAAACTCTTGAGAAACATTTGTTCATTTAGTTTCTCTTGCAAGAACCAAAGAGAATTTATTATCTGTTGAAATATATATATATATATATATATATATATATATTTTAAAAACACAACTAACAGTCCATTCTGTGCAGTTTCCCTGGAAGGTTTCTCGTGACCACCCCTCCCCTTCTAATAGACAGAGGGGTTGTATGTACAGGAACAAAGAATAAGATACTTTGAGCAATACAAATCCTAGTGTGACACTCAGAAGCAGACAAGGACTGGGGGCAGAGGGGAGGCACTGGACTCTGGCTTAGGAGCAGGGTATGGCCTTCTAGGAGAGCCTAGTGGGGACAGAGCATCAAGGAGCAGACATCCTGCTAGGAGACCTCCTTCCTTCTGGACTCCCCAACCACAGAGCCATAAGCACCTGCATTTTGACTTTTATGTCTCAAGACCCTACCCTGTGACCCTCTACATACACCAGTGGCTTACACACAAAGCCAGATCTCTGCCTAGAACAGACTGGAACCAAGAACCAGGGTTCACCCTGGGAGAGCTTAGTGGAACCCCTTAGCCTGCTTCAAGCAAGACAAGGTTCAAACCCAGGCAGCCAGGGAACAGAAGGGGAGAAGGGGCAGGACAAGGTGCCACCAAGCTCTGGGAGAAGCGGCAGGAGGCTGACTCTGAGTCTGGCTCGCTTCAGGAGGAAGACTGGTTCCCAATGCCACCTAATCCCTGTGCCAGGGCACACTGGGTAAATCTTCAAAGCAGAAGCAGTCTTGATCACTCTAAACTCCCTCCAGATATATATGTGGAGATATAGATACTTATTTTTAACTGAAATAATAAAATGGACTCTGGGTCCATTACGCTCTACTGAGACCTGCTCAGTCCCCTGCCCTGAGGGGGTCAATGCCTTCCGGTCTACTGCCAGGCTCACCTCCACTGAGGGAAAGTGGATGTGAGGGGAGAGCACACACCACAACAGGTGACCAGGAGGACTAGCTACCTCAGTGAGACTTCTGTTTCTAACCCTGAGAACCTAAGGAATTGTAAAGGAGTCGGAGAGGGAGCTGGGGTTAAAGGTCACCGGGCTTTTTATTGCAGTTGAAGCAGACTCGGACTGGATGGTCCCAGCCACGAGAGGGGACAGCCCTTCGGTCATGGGAGCACTCGTCACAGAAGCCCTGTCCGCAAGCTCGGCAGTGGTGCTTGGACAGCTTGATGCTGAACTCCTTGCGGCAGCTGTGGCAGTGCAGGATCTCATGGTCAGGCACCCAGTAGGCTGGCCTGGCAGCGTCTTTCACCAGGCCTACATCAGGGAAGGAACATGAAGAGTCAGGACACTGGAACCCTGAGTCCCTGTGACATTTCTTGCCTTGTCATCCCAACTGCACACAGAACCATTACTGTGCTGTGTTTTTCTGTTTATTTTTATTCAAGTACTTTATGAGACACATAGTGCACGGTGGCCTCAGACTCATTGTTGCTGAGGATGACCCTGTTCTTCTGATCCTTCTGCCTCCATTTTCCCAGTACTGGGATTAGAGGTGTGCTCCACTGCATTCAGTCTATGTAATGGATTAAACTTAGGACTTCAGGAATGCTATCCAAACACTCTACCAATGGGCCACTCTCCCAGCCCTGCTCCAGTGTTTTGTGTGGAAGTCAGGGGTAACTGTGTGGAGTCTGTTCTCGTCTTCCACCTTTATTACATGAGTCCAGCGATAGAACTCAGGGTTCTGGGCTCACACAGCAAGTGTCTGTAACAGCTATGCAATCTCACCACCAAGCCTGACTTCAACCCCCAGGGCTCACATGGTAGGAGAAAGCCAACTCCTACCAGTTGTCCTCTGACCTCCATGTGTATGTGGGGTGCACATACAAGTGTGTGCACCCCACACAGAAACACAATAGATAATTATTTTTTAAAAAGATGCCAGGCTTTCACCCTTGACCACAGGACCTGTGACTGAGCTACTGATGCTTCTCTGTCCACCACACACCGAGTGCTATTACAGGGAAGCTGGACTCAGCCTGACTGAAGGAACCACAAAGAAGTCTTGTCTCTGCAGTCAGACATTCAGTGGAATCCTGGCACCACTGAGCATGGTGGCCGTGGGACTAAGCAAGGCTACGTCACCTCTCAGGTGCTAATTTACCTTCAATGACACTTTCTAAAGCTGTCATCAACAAGAAGTAATAAGCCCAGGCTGTAGAATTGGCTCATTAGTTAAGAACACTTGCAGTAAACCGGGTGTGGTAGCACTCTAGAGGCAGAGACAGGCCAGAGTTCAAGGGCAGTCTGGTCTACAGAATGAGTTTCAGGATAGCCAGGGCTACACGGAGAAATCCTGCTTCAAAAGGTGTGGGGGGGAGGGAGGAAAGGGAAGGAGGGAGGGGAAGAGGGGGTAAGGGGGGAAAGTAATCTGAGCTTCAAGCCAGGCAAATCCACCTATTCCTATACCATTGAGTCAAAAGCTCAGAATCTGTTTTGTGGTCTCTAGCCACATTGGTCTCTCTCCCTTACCTTTCACCAAAATACATCCCAGGCCTCACCTATCCTGCCAAGTCCTCCCTCCACCACTGGCTTCCCTCTGTTTCTTCCTACTCTGGTTATAAGTCTGCCTCACAACTGGAGCACAGCAGGAATCTTAAATGCTGAGTTAGCAATAGCTTGGCCAATGAGATGCCTCAGCAGGTAAAGATAAAGATGCTGGCCCCCAAGCCTGATGACCTGGAACCCACACAGCAGAGGGAGATAAAGTTGTCTTCTGACCTCCACACTCAGGCCATGACACATGCACACAAACTTCATGACTACATTAACAAGTTCCCGGCATGCTTTCCTTGAGAGTCCTGCTCCCCTTCCTTGAATCCAAGCAGCCTCTGTAACTGCAACAAATTATAGCAGAGTACTTCTTGCCTCTCCACACTAAAGCTGCAGCTGCTGCAGCTTCTGGTTTGTTTTCTGGTTTTTTTGAGACAGGGTCCCTCTATGTATCATCTGTGGCTGGCAGAGAACTTGTTATACAGACCAGATTGACCTCAAAGTCAGAGGCCCACCGCCGGCATGTTTGTTTTTTTTTTTAATTAAGATTTATTTATTCAGCCGGGCAGTGGTGGCGCACGCCTTTAATCCCAGCACTTGGGAGGCAGAGGCAGGCGGATCTTTGTGAGTTCGAGGCCAGCCTGGTCTACAAAGCGAGTCCAGGACAGCCAGAGATATTCAGAGAAACCCTGTCTCGAAAAACCAAAAAAAAAAAAAAAAAAAAAAAAGATTTATTTATTCATTTATTCGGGTATGAGGGCACATGGAAGCCTCTGTATATGTGTGTGTATGTATGTGTGTGTATGTGTGTGCATGTGTATCTAACATATGTACACACACACACACACACGAAAGCCCCAAGAGAGTAGAAGATCCCCTGGAGTTGCAGTTATAGGTAGCTGTGAGCTGCCCAACGTGGGTGCCCAGACATGAACTTAATGTCCTCTATGAGGGCAGCAAGTGCTCTTAACCACTGAGCCACTTCTCTAGACCCAAAACATTAGCTTTTGAAACCCTGAAATACCACTGTGGTTCATCTACTACCAGAGACATCACGTGGAGAGGCCCAGAGAGTACACAGAGAGGAAATAGAACACTCCGCTGAGTCTAGCTTCTAACTGTCCTCCTAAGGTCAGCTTGGACCTTCCATCAGTTCAAATGCTATCCTGCTATTCAGACAGTAACTCCAAGCAATGACACTAGAGGAATAAGCAGATCTGATTGCCAGACACATACTACTTTAGATAAAATAGCATGGAGCTGCATTTACATACAGCAACAGATGGTGGGGAGGATGGCCTCCAGGAATAAAGTGGATGCTACTAAAGGATTCAGCACAAAAAAAGCAAATGCAATGCTTTGTTTCATTCCTTGCTGCCAAACTCAATGCAGTTAACAAGTCAAAATGACCATCCAGGGTACCCTGAAACCCCTCATGCTACATGCATTACCCAAGACAAGCACCGCTCAGCCCACCTAATGGTATGTCAATAGCTGTCACGACGGCTCCCAAGGTGTTCTGCACGGCCTCGCCCACCTTCCGGGCAATCAGCGTCCCACCTTCGTCATCTGCCTGCGCCTCAGTCACATCTGTGGACAGTAACAGGGGAAAGCTGTTGCCTCTCAATGGTCATTTCTCACATGTGGGTTCACGGAGCCACACTGCAACACTTCTGGATTCCCAGTGAACCAAAAGGAAGTGACTTGTAGGGCCAAATAGTTCAGACCCTGATATTGCCCTGGGCATCTCTTATCCTTTACCTCCAACTCTCTCCAATAAAAATTTTATTTTTCAGGTCAACCAGATTGGTTCTGGGAGCAAGAACGAGAACTTTCTACAGAGAGAGGACTCAACTCTCAGAAGCACCACTGAGCTCAGAGCTTGGGCAGGCCAGGTTCAATCCTGCCTCCCAAAACTCCCCCCCAAGGATCAACAAGCACAGGAGTTCACAGATCACCTATGCTAACTAGGAGTTCAGGATGACTAGCCTCAGGCAGCAGCCAGAGGAATAGCTGCTCTCAGAGGTGATACGGTTGGCCCAATATTTAGTGGGTGCAAAGAAGGTGACTCTACTTCCACCCTTGCAACTCCTGAGACCCGGGTTACCTAACTGGACGTTCCTGGCATCGTAGCAGTTGTCACATACACGGACAGGTGCAGGTCCCCAGCCCCGCTCAGGCACTGGCCGGGTCTTAGATGAACAGCTATCGCAGAAGCCCTCACCACAGGCCCGGCAGTGATGCTTGGTGTCGTTGTCCTTGAAAGATGTTGCACATTGGTTGCAGCTCTGTTCCAAGTCCAAAAACAAAAGAGAGAGGCAGAGATCCTACACATCTGCTCAGTTGGGGAGTGGACATGATCCAGGGGGCAACCACAAACTCCTGAAGGTGGGTTCCAGCTCAGTCAGGACCCAAGCTTTCTAGTAATAATAATTCCCTGAATGCAGAAAGGAGAGGGACAGAATGTTTCCTATTACAGGTGTTTGGGGAGAAGCAAATTCCAGGTTGTGGGCACCCTAGAGAATTGTGGATCAAGCCAGGAATGGTCTCAAAAAGGCTCCTTTCTGCAGATTCTGTGATTCTGTGGCGCTGCCTGTCTTGGGTAATGCATGTAGCATGAGGGGTTTCAGGGTACCCTGGATGGTCATTTTGACTTGTTTGTTAACTGCATTGAGTTTGGCAGCAAGGAATGAAACAAAGCATTGCATTTGCTTTTTTGTGCTGCATCACAGAATCCTTTCTGTGATTCTGTCATCTAAGCAATGCTAATTGGCTCTCACAGGTCCTGAAACAATACCCCCTCCCCAGAGAAAACACACACAGGACAGACAAGGAACTCCAGAAGCAAAGAAGCAGCCAAACGCTGCGCCCTCCCAAGACTCAGCACTAACTCTAGGAGGGGAAAATGTGTGTGCCTCCCTCCTGGAACCGGCTTAGCACCAGGTAACACTATATGATCTATGTCAGGACTCAAAAGGACTCCTACGTCATACCAGAATCTGGGAGTTGGGCCTCCAGTAGGCAGGGGCAATCTGGTCTGTGAGCCAGGAAGTCACAGCCTTAGTAGGTCCAAGGCTCAGCTCAGACACTGACTGAGCCATAAAGTTCATTCCATCCAACAGACGCTGGGCGGCATTGCTGTTGTCCTTCAGAAATGCATCGGTCTGCAGTGAGAACACAGGGGCTCAGTGATTCCTGAGTAACGTCAGGGAGGAAAAGATCAGGGCGATCTGGGACCAATTCAGAACTGTAAACCACCAGGCAGGGAAGAACAGAGACAGACTGACAATCTTCCTCGCTGCTTGGCAGATCACACACATCAATCAGCACTGACATGTTTTCATCATTTTGTCAACTCAGGACTAATCTTGCCCTGCAGTACAGAGGTGATGGCATCCCACAGGAAGCACACGGCAAGCTCAGTTAGGAATCCTTTCCTAATCCAGTTCCCCTAATACATCTAAATAGCTATTACATGGGCATCCGAACACTGCTGGACTGTGGACTCTGGGAATAGTGACCTACCTTTTTCTAAGTATCTAGCTCAATCCTGGACACACAGAATGCGAAGTACGCTAGCTTCAAAGACTAAGAGGATTGAAGCTGAGGAGCTCTTTTCATGAGACAGAAACTAAAGTCATCACTTTACTTTCTAGCTTTCCAAGGACATGCTAAATCCTTCAGATAGGACAACCTATACAATCAAGGCCAGCGAGTCAAGGAGGTAGGTTCCAAAAAAGATAGTAACAAACAACAGTAACAAATTTCACAAGTCTCAGAAATTCAGTGAGAAGGGGGACAAACAGAAAATCCTCAACTCTGTGTGCCTGTGTGATGTAAGAAAGCTCGAAGGTGGGTCTGTAGAAAGGACTGGCTGTGGTTCGGACCTAGACTGACATTTAAAGGCCCATGTGTTTGCTCCCCAACTTGGATCTATGAAAGGATGTTAGAAATGAAAAAGATAAGACCCGTTGAGTTCTAGATCATTAGGGACATGCTCCCCTTGAAGGGGACTGGGGGATACTGGTCTCTTCTCTTTTGATTCCTAGCCTTGAGCCCAATGGGTTCCCTCTATCACACACTCCCATTATGATGTATGATTTTACTATAGTCCCAGCAACCCAGCCAATCAGTCATGGGTAGAAACCTCCAAAAACTATAAACCAAAAGAAAACTTTATTCTTTCTACGTTGGTCATCTTGGGTGTTACAGAAGGACACTACCATGAGAAACTGAGCAGTGGTCAATACAGAATTAAAGTACTAATTGTATCACTGTCTCCTAAATAGTTCTGGTTTTCCCACACCCCCAAATTCAACAGTCAACGTGGAAAGCAGTAAGAGCGTCCTATGGTAATCCTACTAAGCTAAGCCATGTGATACATCTGTCATCTTAGCACTTGGGAGGTGAAGCCAGGAGGATCACAAGGTGGAGGCCACCCTGAGCAATACAGTGAGACACAGTCAGGAAACCCTGCTGCCAAGGTCGAAGTCTGACATTACTGGAAAGCCCCTGAGTTGGGTGCAAAATGACAGACTCCCTTTGTCAGTGAGATCTCCTCTTCTCTACCTGGGGTTCCCAGACCGATAGACTCCACTCTCTCTACCTGAGGTATGTCTTGTACGAAGTTATAGGTTTAACTACCTTTCTCCTGATTAGAACCTGTTCAGCAGCACCTGAGATTCCTGGAATGCCCCTAAGCATACCTGGAGTGTAACCTTTGACATAGTTCCCTGCTAACACCCCCCTCCTATAGGATACTAGGTAGAGTGTTCTCCTTCTTATGACAGGACCATGCTGCCAAATGTAAATGAAGCATCCCTAGCATTGCTAGCTCCAGCCAAAGGATTTATGTCCACCCTGGAAACTCCCATCGACTCCCCAGTAAAAGTGATCTGCTTCTCTGTAGCTGGTCCTGAGTTGTCTTAATCCATTATATTCACACCATCTGAACATGCACTGGTTGTCAACAGTCACAGGAAAAAGAGGAGACCCACAGTTACCTACCCCCAGATCCCATTTCTTTTTTTCCCTTTTTTTTTTTTTTTTTGGCCTTTTTGAGACAGGGTTTCTCTGTCTAACAGTTCTGGCTGTCTCAGACTCACTTTGTAGACCAGGGTGGCTTCAAACTC
This sequence comes from Lophiomys imhausi, assembly GCA_907164525.1. Lineage (NCBI taxonomy): Eukaryota > Metazoa > Chordata > Mammalia > Rodentia > Muridae > Lophiomys > Lophiomys imhausi. The sequence continues at coordinate 2,025,862 of CAJQZJ010032322.1, read as the reverse complement.
ACAGAGATCCCCCTGCCTCTGCCTCTCAAGTGCTGGGATTAAAGGCATACAGCTCCATAAGACCCCATTTCAAAAAAAACCTTCCACTTTTTAGAATGTACTTCATTGAAATTTCCTGCTCTGGAAGATGGCTCAGCAAATAAAGATATTTACTGCCAAACCTAACAATATGAGCCCAATTCCTGGGGCCCACATGGTAGGAAGGGAAAACCAACTCCCACAAGTTGTCCTCTGACCTCCGCATATGTGCTGTAGCATGACAACACACACAATTTCCTAGAACACAGAAATAGCTTTCCCACACCCAGATAGTCATGTGGAAAAACTAAAAATTTTTCATTAATAAGAAACCATAAATTGAGCCAGGCGTGGTGATGCACGCCTTTAATCCCAGCACGTGGGAGGCAGAGGCAGACAGATCTCTGTGAGTTCAAGGCCAGCCTGGTCTACAAAGTGAGTCCAGGACAGCCTGGAGCAGAGAAACCCTGTCTCGAAAAGACCAAAATAAATAAATAAATAGAATAGAATAAATGTCAAAAAATAGGTAAGTCAAACTATAGCACTCAGTCAAATAAACTATCATGAGAAAAAGGCAGGAAAAATGGCATGTAAACTATATTGAACAAGGAATTCTGGGACATGCCTGAAGTCTCAGCTACTTAGAAGGCTCGAACAGGACATTACTTGAGACCAGGAACTCAAGGCCAGCCTGAGCATCATAGTACAGCCCCGTCTCTGCATAAATAAATGAACAGTAAGGACATCCACAAAATATGTACATATGGAAAATGAGTATGAACATACAAGATGAAATCTTTTTGCTACTTGAGAATGATAGAGGAATTTTCATCTATTTCATTCAAGTTTGTGTTCCTGTCACTTATATAAGAAATAAGAAGCAAAGGGCTAGAAAAGAATGGGCTGTACAGAGCATGTCTTCTTTTTTTTTTTTTGGTTTTTCAAGACAGGGTTTTTCTGCATATATCCAGCTACCCTCGACTCTCTTTGTAGACCAGGCTGGCCTTGAACTCACAGAGATCCACATGCCTCTGCCTCCCACGTGCTGGGATTAAAGGTGTGCGCCACCAAGCCCAGCGAGGATGTTTTTCTAAATGACTAATGTGGTGAAATTCATGGTTGACCTTCCTCCTGTAAGCAAGCTCCACTCTCCTGACACAAACACATGATAACTGAACAGGGCAAGAGAGGGGAGGGAATAGTGAGCAGTTCTTACTCCAGGCCACACATGTACAATCTCAGTCCGCACCACTGTATCCACAGGATCTTGGTTCCCAAACCAGTACTGCCGGCTCCGGTAGACCACGCCACAGTTAGGACATTCGATCACATACCTAGGAGGAGACAAGCCAACAGTGTTACCCTCTGCCAGGTGCTAAGAAAATAAACACCAAAAAACTCTCTAGCTGTGTTTGTTATTAAACTCACCCAGACCAGGCGTACTTTGCAAGACCCATCCAGGGAGAGTCAGTGGAAGCAGATGTTTTGGGCACCACACTGACTTCCTTGCCTCTCTCGTAGCAGGCCTGAAATATGGATTACTCTGCCAGTTTATTCTAGACTGGACCCCATGACCTCCTCACACCCTCACCCCACAAATCATAGCTGCTGAGGGGTACATGCCTTGAGCTTAACACCTCAGAAGGAAATTAGTTTCTCTAAAGAAACCAGTGGCCTCTATGACAAGGAACTTCGTATTAGTCTGGGACCAAAACTATGTTCTAGCCAGGCGTGGTGACACACACCTTTAATCCCAGCACTTGAGAGACAGAGGCAGGCAGATCTTTGTCTGTTCGAGTTCGAGGCCAGCCTGGTCTACAAAGCAAGTCCAGGACAGCCAGGGCTATTACACAGAGAAACCCTGTCTCAAACAAAACAAAACAAAACAAAACTATGTTCTAAATTACATGCCTGCCACAGACAGAAGAGATCCATCTACATCTATAGTTTCCTGAGAAGAAGCTGTGCTCAGAAGTGAACTGAACAGATGACCCTCAACCCTGAGATCCGCAGGAGGGATGAATAAGCCAGTGAGAAAAGGCCCAGAATGAAGTGTGAGCACTGTCAGATCATCGTTTGCCTATCCTGACCATCGAAGCGTTTCTAGGCCTTTCCCTGTTGGAGTGAGGAGTGGCTCAGCGGACTCACCTTACAGGTATAAACTCGGTTGTCATACTGGTGTGAGTACCTACAGCGGCTCTTGGCTTCGTGAGGCACCCCTTCCTTGCCATGGTTCATGCTGTTCTTACATCCCGCCCTGAAGGAGGCCAAACACAACAGTGAGAGGGCTAAGGAGACAGTATCACTTATACGGAAGTGTCTGGCTCTGAACAGGCGTGTGGTCCAAGACCAGACCAGGTTCCTAAGAACACAGAGTGGTTCACCCACAACCCCTCTGCAACACTCATAGCAATAGCTCAACAGAGAGCAAGCAACTATTGCCCTGAATGGGGAAATGGGGAAAAAGAAAAATCAACATGGCTCCTAAGTAGAAATGGAAGAGATAGAAGACAACAACTTGACTAGAGATGAAAGCTGAGCAGGTCTTAAGAAATTAAAAATTCAAAAGAGATGAAATGGAAATGTGGCAGCTTAAATGAAAATGGTAACAATATGATCATATGTTTGAATGCTTGGTCCCCAGTTGGTTTAACTGTTTGAGAAGGATTAGGAGATGTGGCTTTGTTGACCAGGTGGTTTTTAAAAGCCCACACTATTCCCACATAGTTTGTTCTCTCTCTCTCTCTCTCTCTCTCTCTCTCTCTCTCTCTCTCTCTCTGCCTAATGCATGTGTCTCAGGATGTGAGCTCTCAGCTACTGCTCCAGCACCATGAACACCTAGTTGCTGCCATGCCCCACACCATAATGGTCATGGATGGACTCTAACCCTTGCAATAGAAAAGCAACTAAGACAGGAAAGTTAAACCATGTGGTTGCCAAAATATAAAGATAAAAAGCAAGCCCCCAAATCTGGCAATGTATCCAGGGGAAACTTAACACTGAACCACAAAAACTTTCAAGTGAACATCAAGCTCTGCCACGCTGACAAGGCAGAAACAGAGATCGGCACTTTAAGAGTTTCACTGTGGTAACAGAAAGTTCTAGAAATCCTATAGATGCTTGGAACGAAAGGTGATGATCCAACAGTCCTTAATCCTCTCCTGCTGGACTCAGAGCAAAACGATGGGTGAGTCACACTAGAGATTAGAAATTATTACCTCTTCTCCCTTTATAAGTGGGACTCCAAAAATCTCCCTTGCCCTCTACTGTGAAACTGAAGACCTTTGCACCCAATCCAGAAATGGTTCTGTAGCTGTTGGATGGGGTGCAGAGTCCAAGGGCAATGGCCATTCCTAGGAGTGGGTTCAGGTCTCCGCCTGTAAATGGGCAAGAGTGGAGGAGATAGTATATAGATGGTGGCCCTGTTATGATCGAGACAACTCAGAGGTGAAGAGAATTTGAAGATGTGTCTACAAGACAAGGAGACTGCAGCCTGGTCTTAACACACTGTGTTTAGACTCACCGGTCCATCAGGCAAGTAATAAGACTGGGATTTAATTGCCCCCCAACATCTTAAAGTGGTACAGCAATCCTCAAGGTATGGTTCCACAGGAGTGTTACCCTCACCTGGGAGTTGTCAGAACCACCAACTTGAAGGTTCTTTGCAGATCTGAAACAGGGCTACCAATCTGCTTGGCACATACTGAGTTCCTCTGACTGACGCTAAATAAAATCTGTGAGTCGAATCTAATCCCTCTGTGGCCAAGTGAGGTTCGCAGACCAGAGCACAACATCACCCTGAGATGTTTTCAAGACACAAGTGTATCTCAGGCACCATCCAGACCTCCTGATTCAGAGCCTGGACTGTAACACCAAAGGTGCTACAGGTTAAAGATGGAAAGTTATTCTAACCCAGTGCTCTCAGTTTAAGGTGCCATTTCCAAATACCCTGAGGAGCCTTGTAGATAGAAACACTAGTGCTAAAGGCACACCCCAGATCCATCCAGGGAAAATCCCTGGATGTGGGGCATCGGCCTTGATTCTGAATGCTCCTTAGAAAACTCTACTGTGTTCTCAGGATTGTCCTTATAAAGAAAAATAACCCCTAGGGTTAGCCCTATCACAGAACTCTGTACATGGCAGGCAAACTACCCACACCAGAAGCCAATCAACTCAGATTTACACACCAGTCTTCAGGCCATTTTTCCTGACATATTTATTCCTAAAGCCCTTACTGCCCACAAAGGGTGGTCTCCAGACTGGCAGGATCACCTGGAACTTGTCAGGAATGCACCATTAGGCCTTCCCCTGGGAACTTATTGAGCCTTTCCTCTCTGAGCCATCCCGCTGGCCCCACCCTATCACATTCTATAACTTAACACTCAGGCACTGGCTCCAAGCTGGAGGATGGGCATGGCTTCTCTCACTTACCCACAGCTGAGGCAGAGCGAGGAGCAGGTGAAGTACTCATCTGGAAAAAATGAACTGTGCGCCATCTGGTCATCAGGGATTTCACCGCTGAAGCGGTCGCTCAGTGCCTGCCAGGGAGGAAAGGGGATCTGTGAAGGCCCTCAGGAAACCTGGGCTCTGGCTCTCCCTCACCTGCCTTTTCTGCCATTTCTAGGGATGGCCCACTTGCTCCTAGAAGATTTCTTGAGAATATCACAGTGGAGGAGGGAGCCCCATACGTGAACTCCTTACTCTCCTCCCGTGACCCACCCTGCACCAACTCTCACCACAGGAAATTGGAGAAAGCAGCCCACTGCCCAGGAGGTCAGAAATAAATGGTTGCCCTTAATTGCCTTAGAAATCACAAGCACCTCACACACATGCAGCATTTTATTCAAAACCATCACAGACACTGACTGATGTTCATTTCTATTGGGAAAGAACTCAGAGGGTAGGAGCCAAAAAAGCTGGGAGTGTCCTAGGCTTCCCTTCCCCTTTCTAACCACTGGCTCCCCCATGAATGTGACTAGGCCATAGAACTACCTCAGCACAGAAAAAAAAAAAAAAGCAATGTCCAAAACAATTAAAAAAAAAAAAAAGAATCTCCCAGTCATATATCAATTCTATTAGCTTAGAAGTCCGCAGATGGCCAAAGCAAACACTGAAGGGAAAGAAGAGCTCCCGAGAGACAGAGAAAACATCTCATGTGGAGAGCTCAAATCCAGACTCCACTAATGATACAAATAGCAACAGGCTTCCCGGGCTTGGACCCTTCAGTGTCTTCTGAAGGCTTACTAACTTCAGCATTCCATGTCTGAGGCAGCCACACACTTCACAGGGAAGGAAAGGGAAAACAGTTGAACACAAAAGCCCATGGTGTTATTACTTCAGTGAAGGACAGGAGAAATGTTGGGATGAGATCTAGAGAGCAGATGAAGTGGAGTTTTGGTGGTGTTGGTGCTTCAACAGACTCTCATATAGCTAAGGTTACCTTTGAACCCCTGACACTCCTGCCTCCACCTTCCTCTCACTGGGATTACATATGTGTACCTATATCTGGCTCCAGGTTAGGTATTAAACTTCAACTAGTTAGCTATTTGTTTACTGGGGTTTCATGTTATTTTGTTTTTTGGTTTGGTTTGTTTTTTTCCTGGCAAGTCTGGAACTGGCTATGTAGGACCAGCATAGTCTCAAACTTATAGAGCTCCACCCGCCTCTGAGGGGTACGCCACTTTATAAAGACTCTCACTTAGTGAGAACTTATTTAAGGATCCTTTCCTCAACTAGATTGTAAGTTAGGGACAGAGCACTTGCTTGGAATGCATTAGGGCCTAAATAAATAAATTCTAACCCAGCACTTCAAAAGACTAAAATAGGTTTTTTAGTCTCTTCTTTTTAATAAAACTTTATCCTGAGCTGCAAGATCAGGGGCCTACAGCAGCATGTGCTGCCAGTGTTGAGTAAGGTCAATATAAGACCAGAGTAAGTAGGGGCTCACACAAAGCCATTCAAATTAAACCCTGCAAGGACAGACAGCAGGGAGGCCCACAAACACCATTTGTAAGAGATGGCAACCAAGTGGCAATCACTGAGTCAGGCTAACAACAACTTCACAATATTAGTCCTATCCTGCTTGGGGACTTAACAAAAGCACAAAGACCTGAAACTGAAAATTAACAGAGTGTGGAATCATATGAAAATAAAATGAAAACCAGGGCACATGGAACCACTTGCTGATCCTGACTCGTCCATCAGGGAATGTGTTGATCTCACCTCACCACCTTCCTAACCACTCAAGAACACATCGTCAGTCTTCTTGAAAGCACCAATTGCACCAGACACTTGAACTAGGTACTAAGCAGGCTGAGGTGGAACACTGTGGATATTTCATGTGTTTTCCTCCTAGGTTAGGTAACACCGTGAAAATTTCCTCTGCAGCCTACTCCAAACCCTAGCACAGGTCTTCAAAGGCAAGCAACCAAGTCCTTTAGGGATGAAGTGACAGCATCAACCTCTGAACTCCTAAAATCAACTCCTAACCCCCACACCCCACTTCCTGGTCCTGGCCTAGCCCCAGAATTTATCTCATGCCCCCTCTCAAATTTTTTTTTTTGGTTTTTCGAGACAGGGTTTCTCTGTGTAGCCCTGGCTGTCCTGGACTAACTTTGTACACCAGGCTGGCCTTGAACTCAAAGAGATCTATCTGCCTCTGCCTCCCTAGTGCTAGGATTAAAGGCGAAATTTACTCTTTTAACTGGCCAAATTTTTGATAACTCTTAGGCTGTGTACTGGCTGGTTTTGTGTGTCAACTTGACACGTTAGAGTCATGAGAGAGGAAGGAGCCTCAGTAGAGAAAATGCCTCCATGAGATATAGTTGTAAGGTATTTTCTTAACTGGTGATTGATGGGGGAGAGCCCAGCCCACTGTGAGTAGTGCTATCCTTGGGTTTGTGGTTCTAGGTTCTATAAGAGAGCAGGCTGAGCAAGTCAAGGACAGCAAGCCAGTAAGCATCACCCCTCCGTGGTCTCTGCCTCAGCTTCTGCCTCCAGGTTCCAGCCCTGCTTGAGTTCCAGTCCTAACTCTCTGCAATGATGGACTATGATGTGGAACTGTGAGCCAAAAAAACCCTTTCCTCCCCAACTTGCTTTTGGTCATGGTGTTTGCTTGAAGCAACAGAAACCCTAAAGACAGGTTGTGTTTCTTAAGCATGATTGGCATAACTTTGAGGATAATGGTGGGAAAGTGGGTCATCATCTTCCTATTAAATCACCAAAAGATTTGGGAAGTTATTTTTATATTTTAAAAACCAACAAAGGGCCGGGTGGTAGTGGCGCACACCTTTAATCCCAGCACTCGGAGGCAGAGGCAGGCGGATCTCTGAGTTTGAGGCCAGTCTGGGCAACAAAGTGAGTCCAGAACAGCCCTGGCTACACAGAGAAACCCTGTCTCGAAAAATCAAAAAACAAAAAAAAAAGAAAAAGAAAGAAAGGAAAAAACCCAACAAAGACATAGGATAAAAGTATGATGGCTCATCTTGGTTGTCAACTACATCTGGAGTTAATTAAACCCAAGCAGCTAGACACACCCGTGAGGAATTATTCTTGGATCATCTGAGTCGGAACCCCGCCCTAACCCTGGGTCACACATTCTGGTGGCAGTCTACAGAAAAGAACAGAAAAGGAGGAAGCTTTTGCTTTTTGTCTGCTTGCCCTCATTGGCAAGTCCATCTACCCTGTCCCTGAGTCATTCCTTCATTGATGTTAGATCCTATTCCTTAGGATTAAAATGTAGACTGAAATACACAGCTCTCTAGGACTTCCCTGGGAGCCAGCACCAGATTCTGACTGGTAAGACATCATGTTTTATGAAAACTACTGGATCTCTGGTGTATCCCTCAGGAGACAGCTATTGTTGGGACGACTGAGAACACAGCCCGGATGCCACTCTAACAACAAATCCACATGTGTGTCTGTGTCTGTACATACACATGTTCACTCTATCAGCTCTGTTCCTTTAAAGAGCCCTGATACAAAATGTATATCAAAGCCCAGGGCCTGTAAGTCATATCAGGGTGTAGGTGACAGCTCTGCGCTGCCTGTATCTGTCCCCTTTATCTAGCATGGGTTATGCCTGCACTGCTGTCTTTACTAGATCTCACAACAAACACTAAGCATCGAAAGGTGCCCTCCGTGTGGGACATGTGGGACACCAGCTGTTGCTGCTAACACCTTGCTACTGGTTCTTATGCTGGGATTGTGTTCCTTTCTTCCTAACGTTCCTAACGGCCTAGAGCAGACAGTGCACAGGACCTAAGAGCCTTTCTGGGCTGTACGCTTATCATTCCAACCTGAGAGGTGCAGGCAGGGGACCAGGAAGTCAGGGTTACCCTTGTCTACATAGTGAGTTTAAGGCTAGCCTGGGCTAATGAGACACCGACTCAAACAAAACAATGGAAAAGAGCCTCTGTCCTTACTGGTCTTCATGGCTGCTGGCATCTGCAGGTGAACACTTTCCTTCAAGAAAATGTTTATCTAATGAAGTGTCACAGAAATACAACAGAAAGGGCATGGTGGCGCACGCCTTTAATCCCAGCACTTGGGAGGCAGGGGCAGACAGATCTCTGTGAGTTCAAGGCCAGCCTGGTCTACGAAGCAGCCAGGACTACAAAGAGAAACACTGTCTTGAACCCCTCCCCCCAAAAAAAAAGAAAAAAGAAATAGAGCAGAAAGACCATGAAGGAACATGGAGACTGCTACAGACGGCATGGGAGAAACCAAATAATAGCAATATTATAGTCTCGGAGGTTTCGCAACAGACATCCCAAAAGCTAATTCAAATACTTGTTTTCTTTTAGCGTTCTGAGACAGTCTAATGTAGCCTAGGCTGGTCTCAAATTCATTATGTGGTCAAGGCTGACCCGCACTTGATTTCCCTACCTGCACCTCCCAAGCCCCAGCATAAAGGATGCCATATACGCTGGCAATACTTGTTCCCTTAAAGAGAAACACTATCAAATCTAGCTAGCATGAAATCACCATCTGGGTTGAATTCAAAGGAGGGACTTTTCACCCAGTAAACTGACAGAACACTTTTCTATCACCCCAAATGGTTCAATTCACTACTCTGAAAGTTCTTTAGACAAATGGAGGCATCTGCCACTCCTGGTGGTGCACACTTTTAATCCCATCGCTCTTGAGGCAGAGGCAGGTGGATCTCTGAGTTCCAGGCCAACCAAGGCTACATAGTGAGACCCTGTCTCAAAACAACAACAAAAGTATCTCTTAGCTCTTCATGAAACAAGTGGTGGTTTCCCCCCATGGTACTCATGCCCTTAGAAGTGCAGCCTTCTCTGACCCAGACAAACTGCTGGCTTATGCTGTAAAAGGCAACAGTAACCTCTTATGACATCAGAGAGAGAACTCCCACGCAAACCAGCCAAATCCCTCCGGAACCAGTGTGCCACTTCTTTCCCAAGTCACAGGCTGACAATAATATATATGGGTCTGACATGCTTCAGAACAATTTAGAAACATCAAACATATGGGAAAAGAACAGTGACTATTAAAAAAATAAATCAAAGGTAGCATATTTTAGACACAAGGATAGGGAAAAACATCCTCCTTCCACTGTAATTTTTTCTAGTACAGGCATAACCTCCTACCTGAACCACTGGCTCAGCCAGTTTAAAATCCCCAAGCCCAGGTCTGGGGATATACAGGCATGAGGTCCTAGGTCCACTCCCCTCACTAAAAAAAAAATTTCCAAACCTCACATCATTCCATGGTTCTTAGTCTTTCCTCCTCCTCGGGTCTCAAGCTACAAGGGAAAGGCAAGGAAGGGCTTCTCTTGAGGATGCCTGTGAAAGTATTCAAGGCAAAATTGGAGACCTGGTTGCCTGGAAACCAGATGATCTTGAACTTTCATTTCCTTGGCAACAGTAGGGCCCTCTCTATTGTGCCTTTAAGGTTAGCCCCAGTTATCAGGAGCTAGCAGTGGAAGGCCTGGTTCCAAACGGATATTCTTCATATCACTCTCCAGCAATAACTTCATGGATATTTAACAGATGTTTCCTAATGTGATGGAATTGGAAAGTCAGAGTTTCTACATTTAAGGATTGGAGGCTAAAGAAGGTATCACACGACACCTACGTGGCTTCCACCCAAAAATGGCTTCAACCTGAATGCATTTCCTGATTATTCAGAACTGTAAGTATAGATATCCACAGTTAATTCGATTTTCAGTTCCCCTTTCACTCAATATATATTTATTGCCTACTGAAGTGGTACTTGGGTCCCTGTGGAGGTGTGTTTATAGGTATCTAGGCTGGTGCTACCGGACCTTACAGAAAGGAGTAGTCATCCCAACTAAGAATGGTCCTGGGGCCTGGAGAACACAGTATGTGCAGATGGCAGGACAAGAGTCCTGTGAGCAGGTAACTGTTTTCAGGCACAAATGGGCAAGCCACCAGTGGCCACAGACGTCACTGACATGCAAGTCCCAGTCAGTGTGTACTCCCAATGCCACATTTCTTCTCATAAGCGACATTTCTAAAGCCATTCTTCCCGCTGAGTGATGGACATGAGCTGAATATGAACAGTGAGAGCACTTGCCTACTGTGCCTTTAATCCCAGCAGAAGCAGATCATCTCTGGGTTATTAGAGGCTAGCCTAGTCTACAGAACAAGTTCTAGACCAGGCAGGGCTACATAGTGAGACCCTATCTGTCTTAGTCAATGTTTCTATTGGTGTGAAGAGACACCATGACCGTGGCCACTCTTGTAAAGGCAAACATTTAACTGGGGCTGGCTTACAGATTCTGTAGTTTAGTCCATTATCATCATAGCAGGAACCATGGCAGCATGTAGGCAGACATGATGCTGAGGAGGTGGCTGAGAGTTCTACACCTTTTCTTTTTTTTTTTTTGGTTTTTCGAGACAGAATTTCTGTGTGTAGCCCTGGCTGTCCTGAACTCACTTTGTAGACCAGACTGGCCTCAAACTCACAAGAGATCTGCCTGCCTCTGCCTACTGAGTGTTGGGATTAAAGGCATGTGCCCCCACCATCAGGTCGAGAGTTCTACATCTAGATCTGAGGGCAGCAGGAACATTGGGCCTGGTTTGAGCATCTGAAACCCCAAAGCCCAGCCTCAGTGACAAACTTCATCCAACAAGGCTACACATTCTAATCCTTGTCAACTTGTCAATTATTGCCACTCCCTAATGACCAAGCATCCAAATACATGAGCCTATGTGGGCTATTCTTTTTTTTTTTTTTTTTGGTTTTTCGAGACAGGGTTTCTCTGTGTAACAGTCCTGGCTGTCCTGGACTTGCTTTGTAAACCAGGCTGGCCTGGAACTCACAGAGATCTGCGGGCCTCTGCCTCCCAAGTGCTGGGATTAAAGGCATGCGCCACCATGCCTGGCTTTTGTGGGCTATTCTTAATCAAACCATCACAATGACTAAAAAAAAGAAGAAGAAGAAAAAGCTAAGTGGTGTGGCACAAGCCTTTAATCCCAGCACTCGGGTGCAGAGGCAGGTGGATCTGTAAGTTTTGTTGTTTTTGAGATAAATTCTCATGCATCCCAGGCTGGCAACAAACTTACTATATAGTTGAGACTAGCTGTGAACTCCTGAGCTCCCTGCCTCTACCTCCCAAGTGCTGGAATTATGTATACCATAGGTACCTCCATGCTTAGCTCCCAAGCTTGTAAATTATACAGGTTTCTCTTTGTGAAGTTTTTTGAGGGTTTTTTTTTTTTTTAAGTTTTATAGACAGAGTGTCAATCTATAGCCTAGACCCACCTAGAATTCACTTTGTAGACCAAATTGGCCTTGAATTTACGGTGATCCAACAACAACAACAAAAAAAAATGCTCACGGATCTGTGCAAAATGTTAAAACTGTATTTATCTATAGATGTGAGTTTGAGGGAAGGTGGTGCGTATACCACAGCATATGTCTGACAGTCAGGGGACAGACTGCAGGACCTGGTTCTGTCCTTCCACCATGTGGAAATGAAACCTAGGTCACTGGGCTTGACCAACAGCACCCTTACTGGCTAAGCCATCTTGCCAGCCCACAGGTAACTTTTCATTTCTACATATGAATTTGCAGAAAATCCTCAAGAACAGCTTAAGAAACACAATTCACAATTTGTACAAATTATCCAGGTGTGATGGTGCACACCTGGAATCCTAGTGCTGGGGTGAAGGGGCCACGGCAGGAAGGCAGAAACCGAATCAAGCCCGAGCTACAGAGGAAGACTCTCAAAGACGCTCCCAAACTGCGAATTCATGTGTTGTCTGTCCTGTGCCCACTGTGCCGAGCAGATGAACAAATGCCAGGGTATTCAAACCAGGGCCTCCCAGCTTTATGGTAGCTCCTGTTCCTTCTTCCTCACCCTTCCCAGGTCCACACGTCTGTCCTGTGAGCCACTGAGGATCCTCAGCATAGCTCCAATCTCTTGGTCCCCTTGCCTTTCTCCAACAGTTTAAATGCTCGCACTGCCTCAAGACCCTGCTCCCTTCCAAAGCTCTATTGCCCTGGCCCTGCAAGCATGAACACACTTGTACAAGGCAAACAGCAGAATAGAAGTGGTATACTCAAAGGATGAGCTGATGAGTTTAACACAAGGAAAAGTGAATGAAAGTATATATACTGAAGATACAAGATTGTGTTGAAGTCAAAGTCTTGATGGAAAAAAGACAGAACAGAAAAAAATATTAAATAAAAATATTAAACAAGGGGCTGGAGAGATGGCTCAGAGGTTAAGAGCACTGGCTGTTCTTCCAAAGGTCCTGAGTTCAATTCCCAGCAACCACATGGTGGCTCACAACCATCTACATTGAGATCTGGTGCCCAGGCATTTATGTAGAGCAAATACTGTATACATAATAAACAAACAAACAAATAAATAAATGTTTTTAAAAAAAGAAGTTTAAAAAAATATTAAACAAAATATTAAAATATTTAAGCCGGGTGGTAGTGTCACACGCCTTTAATCCCAGCACTTGGGAGGCAGAGGCAGGCGGATCTCTGTGAGTTCGAGGCCAGCCTGGTCTACAAAATGAGTCCAGGACAGCCAGAGATATACAGAGAAACCCTGTCTTGAAAAACTAAAAAATAAAATATTTAAATAGAGTTAGGTAGTCAACTATGTGAGACTGCATGAACAATAATCACAGTTAAAAGATAAATATGTGCCAGGAGTGGTGGCACATGCCCAGCACTCAGGAAGCAGAGGCAGTTGGATCTCTGTGAGTTCCAGCCAGGACTACACAGAGAAACCTGTCTCAAAAAACCCTCCATCAGAACATGCTACAGATGGACAGCCAGGGACTTTACAACAGGATTTCATTTACTGTGCTAACAAAACAACAGACTGATCCTACTGCTGGCATGGATCTACAATATGCTTGGCTTTAAAGGAAAATGACAGGTTTGTGGTTTGTTTTTTTAACCAAGACAGGGTGTCACTATTTTGCCCTGGCTAGCCCAGAACTCACGATGTAGACCAACCTGGCCTCGAATTCACAGACCTCCATCCACAGAGCTGAGATTAAAGGCATGTGCCATCATGCCCAGCGAAAATTATATAAATTTTAAAAATGAGTTTCCCAAAACATTAGCCCAATACCACTTATGGGTTAAGATGACACGGGGCATGAATATAGGTGACACATTGAATGACATCCAATTCCACAGTAGAAACCATCTCCTTCACAATTTTCCCCCTAAGTTTCAGAATCTGCTCTGAAGAAAGTCATGCAAAGATCTTTTCCTAAATACTCCGGTCTCATAAATCCCAGGTGCCCTCAGACTTGATAATTAGTGGCCAAAATATCCTTGAACTTCTGATGTTCCTGTCTCCACTTCTCCAGTGCCCAGATTACAGGCATGCACCAGTTTATGTGGTGCGGGGAGCCAACATGGGTCTGAATATCTGCTGGGCAAGCAGTCTACCAACTGAGCTACAATGTCCTCACCCTTTATCAGCTGTTTCACTGACTCAAGATCCCTTCCCACTAGAGCTCCTGGCAAGATGAAGGTGTATGCCATGGTCAACCTCCACTCACACTTCCTCTTCTGCACCAACTCTTTCCAGCCTGGGCTTCCAAGCACCAGCACTAGGCGTAGTGGGCACTGAGCAGTCTACTGGCATCCTCATGAGAAGTGCCCAGGGCAGGAGCCAACTGACCTTCAGGGCTTTGAAGATGACCCCTGGGTGCCGGGGAGACCTGGTAGTGTTGTTCTCTAGCAGCTGCTCCAAAGCACGCCGAAGCCCAGAGAAGTCTGTTGGGGGATTGTACGTCCTTGTTCCCTTGTAATGAATGGAGCTGAAGGCTTCAGGGAAGCGGCCCAGCTTCCTGAAGCGATCCTGGATGAGCTTCTCGGGCGCCTCTGAGGGGTGATCTGTATACAAGCAGAAGGCATGTGAGCAGTCTGCGCCTTTCTTGAAAACAAGTTACCTATCTCTCACCACACAAGTAGGGTCAGTCTTAACTCTGCATACGTGCAGTTGCAACTGCTATGTGGTTAGAATTACAGCATTTGTTTGGGGCTGACTGAAAAGGAGCAACGACAGGGCATGGACACCTCCTAAGTTGTGTGATTCACTGCCATGCACACTGATATGTAATGTGCACTTGTATGTATGTGTTAACAGAAGAATCTTGAAGAGGATTCACTAGAAGAAAAATGTAGACACATCAGCATAAAAGGAAAGACAAAACAGCCTATGTTTTCTTTCCCACGTGTTCACCCTTCTGTCACACTTGCCACCCTCTCTACACAGCTTGCTTTGTAGTCACTTGTCACACTGTACACTGAAGAAGCACCTTATTCTTTTTAAGAGATACAGTTTCCCAGCCAGTGGATGTATTTTACCAGTTGAGCAATCACAATTTTATACTATGAGAACATTGGTCTTACCGATGGGGCTGCAAAGCTTTGGCACCTAGCCATGCAGGGGAGTGGCTTGCACACAGCCGCAGGCTCGGCATCTAGCCATGTAGGGGAGTGGCTTGCACACAGCCGCAGGCTGGGCATCTAGCCATGCAGGGGAGTGGCTTGCACACAGCCGCAGGCTGGACATCTAGCCGTGCGGGAGAGTGGCTTGCACACAGCCACAGGCTGGGCAGTCGCTGTACACTGTAGAGGTACTTTGGCTTAACTTCCTTTAGCATCTTAACAAAATCACTCAAACATTGAAGATACATTAGTTCAAATTTAAAGGGACAGTCACTAAACAGCAGCTATCATAATTCTGGACTTGCTCCCTACACCCAGCTGGTGCAGAGATTTGAAAGAAGTATGTGGAAGTGTCAGTCACTGCCTTCTCCCAAAGACATGGCCCCTTCCCTTCCTCGAAACATCTCTGCATGCCTTTCCCTGAGCTTGCAATCACTGCTCTCGAATGACTTCCTTCTGCTCATCTGTATAACAGAATCCATGCAGGGCATCCCTAAATCCATATTCTAATTCAGAAATTATTCAGCACTGTCTTAGCTTGATTTCAGTTGCTGACCAAAGCAACTTGGAAGGAAAAGGTTTACTTCCTTACACAGCTGGAGCCCACTTGCACAGGGATGGCACTATTCACAGTGGGCCAGACTCCGCTACATCAATTAGCAATCAAGAAAATGGGGTTTGGGGCTGGAAAGAGAGATCACTAGTACTCAATTCCCAGCACCCACATGGCAGCTCACAATGATTTGTGAGTCCCAAGGAGACTGATGCCCTCTTCTGCCCTGGGATCAAGGAATGCATATAGACATAACACACACACACACACACACACACACACACACACACACACACACAATTTTTTTTTTTCTTGGTAGAAAAAGAAAATAGGGGCTGGAGAGATAGCTTGTAATAAAAGCAACACTGATTGTTCTTCTACAGGACCTGGGACCAAATCCCTGTACTCACATGATTAGCTAACAACCCTCTGTAACTCCAGTTCCAAAAGAGTAAGACACCCTCTTCTGGCCCCCGCAGACACTGCATGCAGATAGTTCATAGATACATACATGCAAAACATCCAAACACATAAAACTAAATCTCGAGAAAATGCCCACAGACCAATCTCATCATGTCGGTCCCCAACTCTGACCCCTAAGACAGCCCTGGGCTCTGCTGAGTTGATTTCTGAAACTAACCAAGACAGCATTTAGATTTCAGACTCAGATTCAGGGTACTCCTTTCAAAGGCCTTTGCAAACACCCCAAATCCAAAACCCTCCTATCTTCTGGTCCCAAACATTTTGGGTACAGAATACTCAACCTGTCATTCATTTCCTATTAAACACCTACATAGCCCTCCTCTATTCATAAGAGCAGCAAGAACAAACAGAAATCAGAAACTAAACAGCTTTAAGTCCTCACTCTATCTTAAGGCTTCAAGAAGCCTTGCTGCTCCAGAAAAAGGCTCCAGATTTCAGAATTCGAGGACCATGATTCTAACCTCAATTCTGCTCAGACCTCCTTGGTTACATATGGCAAGCAGTTCTCTGAGCTGTCATTTGGGGCTGCTACACACAGCATAGCACATAGCACAAAGCAAAGAGACGCCTCCAGTGACTGGTTATTTCAAAAGCCTGAGCTGACAATTAACCCTTGCCCGTAAGGCTGTAAAGACCAGAATGACTTAGAAGGACTCAAACAGGAAGGATCCAGAGTCAGCATTCCTTGCCTCCTCACCTTATCTCATGGCCAGTTCTTACTTAGCCTCCTCCTCCACTCTGGAAGGCCATGACTCACTGGAGCCACCATAAACAACTGGTTCCAGATCTATCAAAACAACCTTCTTAAGGTCCAGTCTGCCCACTGCCCTCTTACTACTGCTGTCATGGCTCAGTCTCCACATCTCCCTTCCTGACTACCATGGAGACGACCCAACTCCGGGCTCCTCTACTTGTTCCTGAAGTCAGAGGGAAGCAAAGGGGGATGCCTTGGAATACAGATCTGATATTACATAGGTCTCTGCCCAACATCCTTCAGAGAACTGATCCAAGGCCACCTATGGTCTGATCCTCAAGTATCTCCAACTCCCTCTAACACAAGGTAGCGATGCTTCAAACACCCACTCTTCACTTCTCATTCAACACACATCTGTGAGCCAAACATTCATCTGGCTCTTTAAGATACATGAAGCTGTGAGCGAGGCAAGCAATTATTTCGACCTTTGTGCTGTTTCCATTCTCATGGAGAACACTGGAAACAAATAAGCGCACACAGGATGATTCCAGGTGAGAGGGGTCCAGGTAACAGGACAAGTGTGTCAGCAACAGGTGAAGGAAGGATTACATCATAGGAAGTTAGGAAAGGCTTAGCCCAGAAGACAGTTCAGTGTGAGATATGTACAGCTAGCTGGAGCAAAGTGGCCGAAACAGACAGACAGGATATCCCAAGGTGAGAACACAGAAAAGATAGGATAGCTAGTAGAGAGCATGTGTGTGTATCCACATGTGCACATTCATAAATGTACACACATATGTACATGTTTATACATGTGTGCATACATACATACATGCATATGTATGTATGTACATATATACATACTCCCATGTGCACATGTACAAACGCACTCAGAGTGAGGAGAGGAGAGGGTCAAGGGGTTATAACTAACGGCCAGACACACTGAGAGGGGTTAAACAAAACAGCACTTTTGGACTTTAGATTAAATTTGATTTTATTTTTGGTTTCTGAGACAGGGTCTCACTGTTTTAGGCTGGCCTCAAACTTGAGATCCTCCTGAGTTTCCTTAGTGCCAGGATTATAGGCATACATGCTCATATCCAGCTACTGGGTTACTTTTTTTGTTCTTGGCTTGAATTACATTTTGATGTAATTGAAAGCAAGTAGGAATATCACAAGCTGGGGTATCTAAATTATAAATGAAGCCTTTATTTCAAGAGAGCTCTCTGGAAAGCAGATAGAGTATGCATCCCAAGGGCTGATGCTGGAGTTTAGGAATCTACTGCAGAACCAGCTGTGGTTCCCGCATACACCTGCTCCCAGGGCGCTGCCAGTGACCTGCATCTCCCAGAACATGCTTTTTCCCTCCTCTGCACACCCAACGCTCAACCTACAGACATTGCCCCCTCTTTTCAAGACCCTACTAGGATGTGTGGTCCCTCCTCTCCATTCCCACAGCTCAGTGCCTACATGAGCTACAAAACAGAGCACTATGAATACACGTGGCATAGGTATTTTCTTGACTGAATATATAGATGTGAACAGTATAATTGTTTAGGGGACAGACCACTATCCCCACCACATCTAATCACTACTGTTGCACCTGTTAATACTGCTGCATATTTCTCAAAGAAACCAGAAACAATAAGATAACTTACAGGTACCCTCCCCACATATACTTCCATATACTCCATTCTCTCTCCTGCAGACAAACACAGGCACATTATCATGCTCCTGAGGTCAACTCCTCCACTTGAGAACCACTCCAGCTGTTTCTGCTCTGTTCTTTTTTCTTTTTCTTTTGAGATAGGGTCTGTGTAGACCAAGATGGCCTCAAATTTGCAGCAACTGTGCCAGCTCTGCATCCTGAGTGCAGGAATCCCAGCTGTGTACCATCACACACTCCTTTCCTTTGGCAGAGCTCAGGAGCCAGCCAGGTCCTCCAGCATGTGAGGCATCTGGTCTCTTTATTGCACTTACCTCCTCTCTAATAAATCACTCTCATCAGTGTACCACTATCTTAAATATTTAAACATTCAAAAAGGGAATTTCACATGAGTCACCAGGGACCACTTCATCTCTGGAACTCTTCGAAAGAATTCATTCAACATATTCACAGCCTTATGACAGTGTCTGTGTGTCTCTCTCTTGCTTTCTGGAATTTTTGAGAATAGAGTTTTATGTAGCTTATGCTAGCCTCTGATATAATATAGCTGAGGATGGCCTTGAACTACTAATCCTGTTTCTTGAATGCTGCACCTACAGGCGTGAACCACCACACCAGCTTTCCTTTTGTTTCAGTGTGACAGGGTCTCACTATGCAGCCCAGGTTGGCCTCAAACTCAGTCATCTTGCCTCAGCTTCCCAAATATTGAAATTACAGATATACATCACTCTACCTGGCTCCCCTAGTCTCTTGTGATCCCACTTTGATCAAGCATTTATTATCGGTATCCCAGGGAAACAGGCCTCATTCTGATCTCCCAGGACCTTCAGTCCACTAGCACTTCTGCCCTAGTTGATTACTCCAGCCTTCCTAGAACATTTTCTTAGTCTTGCCTGTGTGCAAGTTTCTCTGGGCATCTCACCATCACCATACTGCACCCCAGAAGCCACCTCCTTCTGCATTAAAAGGTCAGCCTGTAACACAGCACTGTCTACTCACCAGAACCCAGAAGCTGAGTATGCACAGTCTCATGGAAAATAATAACTGCAGGGCCCAGTGTGGATAAGGGGACATCCAGGCCACAGCGTGCAGTGGTAGCCTTGAGTTCCTTGGTAAAGTGCTTCAGGTAAGCTTCTGAGGCATCCCCAAGGAATTTGAAGAGGTCATTATGTAGCCGGTCTGCATGAGTTCGATAGATGACCAGGTCTGAGATGGCCAGGACCTTTAGCAGCAGCCGTGTTCTCTGGCTTATATTCACGGTGGCCCCTAAGAGTCCTTCTGTGTCTATCACTGTTACTTTATGGACTGGGTCATAGGCTGCCCACACTCCCACTGTGCAGGACTCCTGAGCAGGGGACGTTTTGAAGACTTCTCGGCCATAGAAGAAAGTGTGGTTGAGGGTATGAGACTTTCCATCACCAGTATTTCCAAAAATGGAAACCACCTTGAGATGCTGATCAGGCTTACAGTCCAATCTCCTAATAAAGTCCTCTTCATTTGTTACCTTCAAAAACAAAGCAAAACAAAAAGGAAAAGACAATAAAATAAGGAAACTGAAAAACTAACTCCTATAAGAAACACAAATGCTTCCCAGGGACAAGGCCCTTTCTGACTTGTCGAAGAAGGAAAAGGAAGTCCCAAGACAAGAACTCTACCCTCAGCAAACAGCTCACAGAACCCTCTGAAGTTTCAGTCAGTGAAAGAACTTGGTAGTCATGAAAGACCTAAAACTGGGGCTGATGAGATGACTTGATAGTTTAAAGTTCTTGCTGCTCTTGGAGATGACCCGAATTTGGCTTCCAGAACCCACATTGAGAGGCTCATGACTATCTGTAACTCCAGCTCCAGGGGATCAAATGCCCACTTCTGGTCTCCATGGTACCTACATTCATGTGCACACACACACAGAGAAACACACAACTGAAACAAAAAAAAAAAACCATTAAAAACTTATTAAACAGGGCTGGAGGCTGGAGAGATAGCTCAGCAGCTAAGAACACTGGCTGCTTCTCCAGAGTACCCGAGTTCAATTCCCAGCAACCACATGGTGGCTTACAACCATCTATAATGAGATCTGATACCCTCTTCTGGCTTGCAGGCATAAATGAAGATAAAACATTCATATACATTAAATAAATAAATAAATCTTTTAAAAATTTATTAAACAAAAATGTAATAAAGAGCTAAAACTGTAAAGTTCATTTTTTTTTTTTTTTTTGGTTTTTCTTTTTTGGTTTTTCGAGACAGGGTTTCTCTGTGTATCTCTGGCTGTCCTGGACTCACTTTGTAGACCAGGCTGGCCTCGAACTCACAGTGATCCGCCTGCCTCTGCCTCCCAAGTGCTGGGATTAAAGGCGTGTGCCACCACGCCTGGCTTTTTTTTTTTTTTTTGTTTTTGCTTTTCAAGACAGGGTTTCTCTGTGTGAGAGAGCCCTAGCCATCCTGGACTTGCTTTGTAGACCAGGCTGGCCTCGAACTCACAGAGATCTGCCTGCCTCTGCCTCTCGAGTGCTGTAAGTTTGTAAAAGAAAACATGTTAATTGTTGAGTTGGACAATAGTTTCTAAAAAGAAAGAGTTAAATTAATAGTTTAAGAACACATGCTGCAAAAGCCACCATGACAGTGAAAAAATGAGCTAGAGGGATGGCTCACTGGTTAAGAGAACTGGCTGCTTTTACAGGACCCAAGTTCAGTTCCCAGCACCACACAGTGGCTTACAACAACCTGTAGTAGTTAGTTTCAGGAGCTTCTGCACCTTCTTCTGGCTCCACAGGAACCAGACACACACATGGCGCACAGACATACATGCAAACAAAACATACACAAAATAATATGTTGTTTGTTTTTTCGAGACAAGGTTTCTCTGTGTATCCTTGACTGTCCTGGACTCGCTTTGTAGGCTAGGCTGGCCTTGAACTCTCAGAGATCCACCTGCCTCTGCCTCCTGAGTGCTGGGATTAAAGGTGTATATCACCACGCCCAGCCCATAAAATAATTTTTTAAAAATGTAATAAAGAAAAAGTTACATGCAAGATTCCCATGACTCACAAAATCTATTCCTAGGTTTATATCCAACAACTGAAAACAAATGTCAACACAAAACCTCTCTGTATGAGAACATAAACAGCAGCATTAGCCATACCAAACAAAAAGTTAATATAGCCCAGATGCCTACCAACTGATGAATGAACGAATAACACATGGTACATCCCCACAACCACTATTAGCCATCAAGAAGGATAAGCTCTTTTCCATCAATTATTACAACTTACAACTATTATTTTCACCTTAAGACATTTCTTAAATGTGTCTTTACTTTGACCTGATTCTGTAGAAATTTCTGGGGTGTGTGTGTGTCTGTGTGCATGTGTTGTGTGCATGTGTGTGTTAAATGTGGGTGCATTTATGGCATCGAACACCATGGAGGCCAGAGGTCAGAGAGCCACCTGCCTCACCTTGTTTGAGACAGGGTCTTTTGATTTTCATCTCTGTGACACCAGGCTCACTAACCTACAGGCTTCCATGTCACTGCAGTGATAACAGGATGACAGATCCATGTAACCGAACTTTTAAATTATTATTTAACATTTATTTATTTATTAGTAAATTCACTTATAACAAACACCAACAATTTCTTAACTATTAATCCTATAAATTCCTACAACCCCTTTAACCTATCCACTAAACCTATTGATAATCATAACAACTACTTTCATAACCTTTTAGAATGATACAGTCTCTGGGGCAGGTCCTCAGTCGTCAGGAACACAGTATTTGTTGTAGATTCTTTAACACACTTAGCAGTCCTTCTTCTGGATCTCTCAGATGCAGGTTCGTCAGGGTAAGTTGGTTATTGCAGTCTCACCTTAAATAAGGCTTCATGCTTTCTTCTCTGTGGGAGACCCCAGCCGTCTGCAGGCCAACTTACTTCTTTTGAATCAGGAACTCAGCTGCTCTGCCTCAGTCCTTAAAGCCAGGCACCGTTTCCTTTAGGCCACTGTTTGGACAGATCAAACCCCTCTAGGCAAAAGCTGAGCCACAGGGTCCAGTCCTGGGCCTTTTGGTGTCTTGCTCAGGCTTTCTTTGCTCACCGGCTTCTTTCTGCTTCAGGGAGAGAGCTGGCCATCAATGGCCAGCCCTTTTTTCAGCAGGACTCTTGGAGCTCTCTAGCATCAGGGGCCTCTTCTCTTCTGGGCTCAATGCACTGTCCTTAAATAGGAGGAACTCTGTTTCAGCTTAATTTGGGCTCCGCCCACTTAGCAGCTGAAAACAATGTCAGGCCAGATACTTTGTTTCTTCAAGTCTTGAGTCTTTCCTGTTTTCCTGACTTCAAACTTGTTTTTTAGTCTATTGAGTCTTTCCTGTTTTCCTGACTTCAAGCTTGTTTTTCGGTCTATTAAGTCTTTCCTGTTTTTGCTGACTTCATGCTGATAATGCTCTTCAGGCCCGGAATTAAGAGACAGTATCAGAAACTCCTATATATTTCCTAAATCTAATTTATCTAACTCCTACAGATCCACACTTCCACACCAGCTATACATGGGCTCTGTATACTCAGATCCTCGTGCTTGTGCAGGAATGCCCTACCACACTGCTGGTTTGGCAAAAATACTCTTCTTTTTTTCTTTTTCCCCCCAGACAGGGTCTAACTGTATAGACAAGGTTGGCTTGGACCTGTCTTGCCTCAAACTCACAGAGCTCCACCCATCTCTGCCTCCCAGAGTGTTGTTGGGATTAAAGGTATAAACTACAATAACCATCTAAAATTTTTTTTTAATTTAAAAAATCATTATTTTATATGCATGAATGTTTTGCCTGCCCATATGTCTATGCACCATGTGTATGCCTGATGCCCTCAGAGGCCAGAAGAGGAAGCCCCATGCCCTGAACTGGAGCTACAATTTTAAGATACCATGTGAGTATTGGGAACTGAACCCAGGTTCTCTGGAAAAGCAGCAAGTGCTCCTAACTACTGGGCTGCCTCCCCAGGCCCTATTTTAATTACATTCTCTCTCTCTCTCTCTTTCTCCCCCACCCTGTGTGTGTGTATGTGTGTGCGTGCGTGTGTGCGTGCGTGCGTGCGTGTGTGTATATACACTGTAAAGTAAGGCATGGTGTGCATGCAGAGATAAAGGACAATTTGAAGGAGTCATTTTTCTGCTTTCAGTATGAGGGTCCCAGGGATCAAACTCAGGTTGTCAAGGCTTGGAGGCAAGACTCTACCTGGTGAGTCTTCTCTCAGACTCCCATTTCCAGGCAGGACTGCAGGGTCTCCTTCCTAATCTTCCTAAGTCTTTGCTCACTGACCTTCAGAGAAGGATGAAAATGACAGTGACACTATCCATCCCATAGCTGGAAAGTAGTGCATGGCATGAGACAGTGCCCACTGAAGATGAGGTGGCTTTGCTAACTACACTGTTTCTGTACTGACTGATTTTGATTAGTTAGAAAAGGCCTGGAAATAGCTTTGGGGGAGGAGTTACACAACTGAAGGATTATGCTGGAGAACTATATCACAAATCATCTCAATTACTTTTTCAGTGTGGAAAAGGATTATAAGGCATATTTTCCTCAGACTCATGCTAGTCTTTTATCTAAATCTCACTTGCAACAAACCTTTTACTGAATTAGAAAATATAAGAAATTACCATGATCACATGTCTTAAAGTGTTTTCCAAGTATAATTAAAGAATGTACAATAGGGCTGGAGAGATGGCTCATCAGGTAAGAGCACTGACGGCTCTTCCAAAGGACCCAGGTTCAAATCCCAGCACCCATGTGGCAGTTCACAGCTGACTGTAATTGCTGGGTGTGGTGGCGCATGACTTAAATCCCAGTACTTACTTGGGAGGCAGAGGCAGGCAGATCTCTGTTAGTTCAAGGCCAGCCTAGTTTACAAAGTGAGTCCAGGTCACTCCAGGATACACAGAGAAACCCTGTCTCAAAAAACCTAAAAAAAAGCCGGGCGGTGGTGGCGCACGCCTTTAATCCCAGCACTTGGGAGACAGAGGCAGGCGGATCTTTGCGAGTTCGAGGCCAGCCTGGTCTACAAAGTGAGTCCAGGACAGCCAGAGCTGTTAAACAGAGAAACTCTGTCTCGAAAAACCAAAAAAAAAAAAAATAGAATTAACAATATTTTGTAGTACAGAGTATTTTTATTGTTACCCAATACTCTAAATGTGTTTATGAAGTGGACAAATGAAGTTTTCAACACAGCTATTATCCCCCAATCTATAACTACAATAAAAATATTCTCCCAGCCGGGTGGTGGTGGCGCACGCCTTTAATCCCAGCACTTGGTAGGCAGAGGCAGGCGAATCTTTGTGAGTTCGAGGCCAGCCTGGTCTACAAAGCGAGTCCAGGACAGCCAGAGCTGTTAAACAGAGAAACCCTGTCTCGAAAAAAACCAAAAAAAAAAAAAATATTCTCCCATGGGGCTGGAGTGATAGCTCAGAGGTTCAGAGCATTGGCTGTTCTTCCAAAGGCCTTGAGTTCAATTCCCAGCAATAACATGGTGGCTCACAACCATCTACAATGAGATCTGGTGCCCTCTTCTGGAGTGCAGGTGTACAAGCAGGCAGAATACTGTATACATACTAAATAAATAAATAAATCTTTAAAAATAAAATAATAAAAACTGAAAAGGGGAATAATAGTTGTGCACACCTATAGTCTTGTCACTTGAGAGGCTGAGACAGGAGGATCACTGGTTGGAGACCAGCTTGGCCTAAGATGTAGGAAGTTTCAGGCTAGCCTGGGGTGAAAAATCCAAGTCTGACTGAAAAAAAAAAATTATTTTAGGCCGGGCGGTAGTGGCGCACGCCTTTAATCCCAGCACTTGGGAGGCAGGGGCAGGCGGATCTTTGCGAGTTCGAGGCCAGCCTGGTCTACAAAGCGAGTCCAGGACAGCCAGAGCTGTTAAACATAGAAACCCTGTCTCGAAAACCAAAAAAAAAAAAATTATTTTATATATATGTGTGTGTATATATGTATGTATGTATATATGTTTGTATGGCAACCTGGCTCATTAGAGCCAGATACAGTGGTACATACACCTTTAATCCCAGCACTTGGGAGGCAGAGGCAGGCATCTCTATGTTTGAGGCCAGCAGGGTCTACAGAGTTCCAGATCAGCCAGGGCTACACAGTGAGACCATGACTCGAAAATACTAAGAAAAAAAATTGCTTCTCAGATACAAGAGCTTGCCACACAAGTCCAACGTACCTGAGTTTAACCCCAGGTCCCACAGTAAAAGAAGAGAACTCCCCAAAAGTTACCAGTGACTGTCACAAGGTCACGTGGCACATGGATGCCTACACACATTCATTACACATATACAATAATAGAAATATAAAAGTTGCTGAGCATGGTGGCTCAAGCCTTTAATCCCAGCTCTCGGGAGGCAGAGGCAAGCAGAGCTCTGTGAGTTCGAGGCCAGCCTGGTATACAAAGCGAGTCCAGGACAGCCAGGCTGTTACACTGAGAAACCCTGTCTCGAAAAACCAAAAAAAAAAAGTAAACAACTAGGCTGAAGAGATGGCTCAGTGGTTAAGAGCACTGACTGCTCTTCCGGGGATCCAGGTTCAATTGCCAGCACCCACATGATAGACAGCTCACAACTGTCTGTAACTCCAAGATCTGACACCCTCACATAGATATAAATGCAGGCAAAACATCAATACAAATAAAAAATATTAAAATAAATAAATTTTTAAAAATCTGTAGGCAGTGGTGGCACATGCCTTTAATCTCAGCACTCGAGAGACAGAGGCAGGTGAATCTCTGTGAGATCCAGGCCATCCCAGTCTACAGAGCAAGTTCCAGGACAGCCAGGGCTCTGAGAAACCTTGCCTTAAAAAACAAACAAGAGCCGGGCGGTGGTGGCGCACGCCTTTAATCCCAGCACTTGGGAGGCAGAGGCAGGCGGATCTTTGTGAGTTCGAGGCCAGCCTGGTCTACAAAGTGAGTCCAGGACAGCCAGGGCTACACAGAGAAACCCTGTCTCGAAAAACCAAAAAAAAAGATTTTAAGTGGCAGGGGTAGTGGTACAAGCCTTTAATTCCAGCACTCAAGAAGTAGGGGCAAGTGAATCTCTGAGTTCAAGGCTAGCCTGGTCTACTTAGTGAGTTCCAGGACAGGCAGGGATACAACATAGTGAGACCCTGTCTCAAAAAGCAAACCAACAAAAAAATTTAAGTGACACAGAACAGTCCATTTTGGACCTGTGTCACTCAGCCAGTGTAGCTCCAAGTTGCTAAGGTGGCCAGAAAGACACAAACAAAAGTCCCATAAACTTCCACTAGTAAAGAGTCAGCGAAGGTCAGAGTAGCCAGCTGGAAGAACCTTCATCTACTTTCTCAAACAGTCCTTAGGCAGAAAAGACTAGGCCTGTCTCCCCTGAAAATCTACCACGTGATATTGCTGTCGACCGAGAAGCAGCACCTGGTATCCAGAACATCTTAAGAGCAGTCACGTAGAAGCCTTTAGGTACAGACTCAAGAGTTTCCAGATTAACAGTAAGTGCTCATCAAATGATGTACATAAAGCATAAATAAACCAGGTGTGCTTACACAGGGCTGTAACCTTAACACTCAGAAGGAGTTCAAGGTTAGCACATGCTACAGAGCAAGACCTATCTCAAAAAAAGCAAAGTTTACACACACAAGCACACACACATACACATACCCCTGTGTTTGTGTATATGCATATATGATGAAACTAATATCTAGAATATTATCTGGTACTACCTGAGATATATTAAACACATATGCTCTTTTGTTGAGTTTACCTTCTGGATCCAGAGAGCAGACTCAGAGAGAGAACTCAAAAGCCTTGACAAGTTTGTCTTCCGGTGGTCTATTAATGTACATCATCACCACAGATATATGAACATATATCTATCAATATATACTAGTGGCTTTTTTCATATGCAAAATGAGGACATGACCATCTTGACCGCCACTGGAAAGTACAGTGGCTAATTAGATGAACAGATGAGGAACTGTCTGGCAAACATGAGCACAGGCCTCGCCCTCCTGTCTGTCACATTGCTTTGCTCCCTGATAACACTACTGATCACACCCCAACCTGAGGACATCTTTCCCTGAACCAGAAAGGACCCAGCTGCCTTCACTTAGGTGACCACAAGACCGGTTTTCAAATTGGGAAAGCAAGGTCAGGAAGATAAGAGGTCAGGTGAGATGGCACAGGGCACAGGACTGCAGAGAAGCTCTGCGTCAGCCTGTACTTCCTGGTAAGACCACATCTCAAAAAAGAGAAAAAAAAAGATCGGACTCTCTTTGATAACAGAAGGAAGGCTCTGGAAGGGACAAGGCTCCTGCCCCTCTCGTTTTCACTCTGAGGTGAAGAAACTGCCTGCCCTTGTCACCCCATCCAATTCTGACTGACTGCAAGAGTCCTTGGCCCTGACACAACAGTAAAAGCAGGAACAACACCACCTTTGCTCCCCCTAGAGCCTGGACTCTGAGACCTCAGGCAACTCAGTAGCTCCCAAATTCCACCCCAGGCTTAGCCACTGCAAGGCCTTGAAAGAGCTATTTCACTGGAAGCCTCAGGGACATTAGATAACAACTGACTATCCAACCCTGTGGGGACACAGAGGACTGCCTGGGATAAAGTGCTGTCTAAGATAAAACAGCAAAGGGCACAGCCAGAGTGCAGCACACAGTGAAGGTGGGCCAACATGACTCAGAACCAGCCCGCCGGGAAAATACCCAGTGTGCTGCAATAGCAGCCACGCTCCCACCTGTTACCATGTTACCCAGAAGTCACTAGCTCAGCAGTGTGGCAGACCTAAACCAACTCTACCTAAAAACAAAAGTTCTCACCTTACATTTCAAACAACTCCTTTCCTCTCCCTCTAACCAAAATAATGCATCAACAGGGAGTTATGGCACACATCGCAAATCCCAACACTCAGGAGGCAGAAGCAAGGGGTTCACTGTGAGACTCCGTCTCCAAGAGAAAAAAAGAGGAGCCGGGCGTACACACGCCTTTAATCCAGCACTCAGGAGGCAGAGGCAGGCAGAACTCTGTGAGTTCGAGGCCAGCCTGGTCTACAAAGCAAGTCCAGGACAGCCAGGGCTGCTACACAGACAAACCCTGTCTTGAAAAACCAAAAAAAAAAAAAAAAAAAAAATTTAATTTGTGTAACAGTCCAAACCAGTTTTGTAAAACGAATGAACAGTTCTCAATGGTCCCCACTATTCCTAGTTGGAAATCAAGAGTTATTTCATGGAAGCAAGGTACCCAGCAAGCCACCTCTGATCCAAGTGGGCAACAGCAATGACTGTCTCCCTCAAGAGACTCGTCTTAGCACTCGGTCATTTCAGGAAGAACAAACACACATGGACTTCTTCCCCAGCAGCCCTGGGAAGGGAAAAGCTACAACAGCAAAGAACCAGTGAATGAAGAGGGAGGAAGTAGTTCAACCGCTCAGCCAGACTCTAGACGGCAAGCCACAAAGGCATCAGGCAGTCGCTCTCGATCAAGGCGCTTCCAGTTCTGGCCTCTAAAGAAGATCAGATCTGTACTAAATATGACCAGACATCCCTCTCAAGTTTACTAAGCTGTTCCCAGTGCCAGTGGCCCCAAATCGGTTCCATCCCCAAGTAACACTATCCAAAGCTCCCCTGCTCTCATCACAATTGAAGGCTCAGGATAAGTTCTACCCCAATCCAACAAATGAGTAGTTTATAATTTTCCATTGAGATTCATAACTAACTTAAAAGGACAGTTTATTTTCAACATTCAGTTTCTATTAATGATTTTTATTTGTTGGTTTCTAGTTCACTTTCTTATCTTTTTTGGCTGAGTTTAGAGGAAGAAAGCCAAAGAAACCAAGCAAGATTCTCTAACTAGAACTGAGACCAGTACCCTAAAATGCAGAGCTTTTGTGTAATCGACAGCATGTACTAACTTGAAGATGACAAATCATACACGTACAGACTCACTGTTACATTTTTTTGTTTTGTTTTGGGAGAAACCCAAAGCCATTTCCATAATATTCAAAAGAACAGGGCAGGAAAGTTGGCTCAGCAGTTAAGAGCACTTGCTGCTCTTCCAGAGGATCTGAGTTCAGGTCCTAATACCCCAAACCTCCTGTGACTCCAGCTCCAAGGAATCTGACATCCTCTCCTGGCATCCATGGGCACCTGTATACATATGGCATTCACTCACAGATATATACACATACTCATAAATAAAATAAATATAAATCTTTTTAAAAATTGGTCTGGAGTGATGTCTCAGCAGTTAATAGCATTGGCTGCTCTTCCAGAGGACCCAAATTTAATTCCCAGCACCCACATGGTAGCTAATAATATAATTTCAGCTCCAGGAAATCTGGTACCCTCACAAAAATATATATGCAGGCAAAACAGAATGCACATAAAAACAAATATATCTTCTGGAAAGATGGCTCAGCGGTTAAGAGCACTGACTGCTCTTCCAGAGGACCAGGGTTCAATTCTCAGCACCCACAAGGCAGCTCATAACTGTCTGTAACTCCTGTTCCAAACGATCCAACCCCTCACACAGACAGACACACATGCAGTCAAAACATCAATGCACATAAAACAAAAATAAATTTTTTAACCATCAGGAGCTCAGTGTGGTAGGGCATGTGTGAGGCTCTGGAGGTTCCAACTTTCCAATGTAAAAGAACATCAGGCAATGATTTATGTTCATGGTCTAATTTGTTTATTGACTGAATAAAAATTCTAATTTGTATCCTTTCAAATATGCACAGATGGGTTAGCGGTTAAGAGCACTGGTTGTTCTTCTAGAGGACCCAGGTTCAATTCCCAGCAACCATATGGTAGTTCACAACTGTCTGCAACTCCAGTTCCAGGGGATCTGGCACCCTAGCACAGACATGCAAGCAGGCAAAACACCAATGCACATAAAATAAAAACAAATAAATCAAAAAGACTTTACTAAAATTATGTCAAACAGATCAGCAGTCTAGTTTTTTGTTTTTGTTTTTTTTTTTTTGGTTTTTCGAGACAGGGTTTCTCTGTGTAACCTTGGCTGTTCTAAACTCGCTTTGTAGACCAGGCTAGTCTAGAACTCACAGAGATCCACCTGCCTCTGCCTCCTGAGTGCTGGGATTAAAGGCATGCACCACCATACCCGGCAATTAGACAGCTGTGAACTGCCATGTGGTGTTAGGATTTGAACCCGGGTCCTTTGGAAAAACAGCCAGTGCTGTTAACCACTGAGCCATCTCTCCAGCCCAGCTGTCTAGTCCTAAAGAGTCCCAACAAAGGTTTCATTCCAGTAACAAATCCCTATGACCAGAAAGTTCTAGAAACCCTGCTTGTACATCACAGGAAGTGCAGAAAGTGCTCCTCCACTCTATCTTCAAGGAGAGCACACTTACTGGGGTTCATACTGAGATGGCAGTTCCTTGTTAGAAGCATAGCCATTTCCCTATCAAATGTTTTCTTAAGGTGACTGGAGTCACAAGTTTGGCTTCACAAACACTCAGTACATTTGGTAAGGACAAAGATCACTTTCTTCCACTCCACTGTCCCCAGAGTGTCCCATGACTTGAGAGGTCAGGAATTCCCCTTCCATGTCTTACCTCACAGACTCTGCCCACAGCTCCTCTGCTGCCATAGCAGCAAAGAACATATTCACACAGAAACAATCCTCACACAAATTCTTCCAAAACAGTTCTTTCTAGCTCCATGACGAGTTTCCCTGACACACTGAACTCACCCAATTCAGCTCTCCATTTGTATCTGAAAGAGCCTTTCAATCCTGAGGACTGGAAATATCAACTAGAGATTTTTCCAAAAACCTTCCAAATGGTACACACAGCATAGCAAACTCCTATTTAATTCCAATGAAACTAGCATAACCGCTGGTGACACTTAGTCTCTCAGAAGGAAAAGTACCAGACTAGAAGACAAAGAAATAGGACACAGGGACACACACACACACACACACACACACACAGCAGCTGACACAGGGACACACACACACACACACACACACACACACACACACAGCAGCTGCCCCCAGCCCCCAGGGACGGACACACACACACACACACACACACACACACACACACACACACACACACACACACACAAAGCAGCTGCCCCCGGCCCCCACCCCTTAAGGCTGGTCTAAAACCAGCTCAGTGCATTCTCCAACCCCCCTCCCTTCACCCAACAGGGAACCAGTATGTATTCTTTAAATGAAGGTCGAAGGCAGCAAAGACTGTCTAGACGCTGCAGTCTCTCTAGCGGGAAGAAGAGAGTGCTGCCTGCACCATGGAGGGAGGGCTTAGTCAAGCTGGCTCTACCCATAGCTGACTTTGAACAATCTGGACAAGGCCATTTAACTTATCTCAGCTTTTTTCTCACTGTGAGGTGAATGAAGCAATGTAATTCACTCTACTATTTCTAATGCTGCGATGGCTATTTTGACTGTCAACTTGATGATCCAGAATCATCAAGGAGAAATAACTTCTGGAAGCATCCGTGAGGTGTTTCTAGAGAAGCTTAACTGAAGAGAGAAGACCCACTTGAATGTGGATGACAATATCCCATGGGCTGAATGGAGTTCTGGACAGAATAAAAGGGAAAAAGAGAAAAAATAAAAAGGATTCAGATTTAAATAAAAGGATTCAGATTTTTTTTTCTTTTTTGTTTTTTTGAGACAGGGTTTCTCTGTGTATCCCTGGCTGTCCTGGAACTCACTCTGTAGACCAGGCTGGCCTTGAACTCACAGAGATCCACCTGCCTCTGCCTCCCAAGTGCTGTAATTAAAGGTGTGCACCACCACACCCAGGGGATTCAGATCTTTAAAAGGTTGGCTGAGCACTAGCATTCATCTCTCTCTGCTTCCTGACTACAGATGCAGTGTAACTAGCTGCCTCACATTCCTGCTGATATCTTTTCAAGCGATGACAGTCTAGATCATTGAACCTGACCCCTTCCTTCCTTAATTTGCCTTTGTCAGGTATTTTGTCCCCGCAATGAAAACAGTAATGAATGCAGCTATTTTCACGGAGCCTACATCCTAATACAAAGAAGAATGATATTCACTATAAATATATGGTATCAGCTAAGTGCCAGAGCCACACCTAAAACTCTAGCACTCA
The DNA here is from genome assembly GCA_907164525.1 of Lophiomys imhausi. Taxonomy (NCBI): domain Eukaryota; kingdom Metazoa; phylum Chordata; class Mammalia; order Rodentia; family Muridae; genus Lophiomys; species Lophiomys imhausi. The sequence goes on along the minus strand of CAJQZJ010032322.1, from coordinate 1,993,391 downwards.
AAGAGCCTGATGCAGGAGGATCATGAGTTGAAGACCCTATCTCCAAATAATGTATATACATATATGTGCATAAGATATCAATAATATAGTATCATAAATAAACACACTTTGATTTACCCATGTAACTCAGCAATAAAATGAATTAACTTATAAGCTGTGGAAAACATGGATAACTCCGAAAAGCACAGAAGCTGGTGTCACAGCTGTCCAGGAGAGTGAGACAGGAAGACCATAAACTCAGGACCACTCTGGACAACTTAGTGGCAAGGGATATCGATGTGAGTGGTGGTAGGACCCAAACCCCGAATTCATTCAGCACTGGGGTGGAGCACAGTGAGTGATTTCATTTATATAAAACTCTAGGACGTCCAATTTCTAATCCACAGCAGAGCAAGTGACTGCTTCTTAGAGGCATAAGGGGATCTTTGAAATTGGTGGAAAAATTTTTTTTTCTTTTTTGGTTTTTCCAGGATTTCTCTGTGTAGCCTTGGCTGTCCTAGAACTTACTCTGTAGACCAGGCTGGCCTCAGACCCACAGAGATCTGCCTCCTGAGTGCTAAGATTAAAGGCTTGCACCACCGTCCCCAGTTGGTGGATATGTTTCATGGTTTTTTTTTTTAAGATTTCTTTTATGTACGATTGTTTTACTTACATGTATGTCTGTGTGCCGCATGCATGCCTAGTGCTCTAGGAAGCCTGAATAAGGAGTTATATTCCCTGAAACTGCAATCATGGATGGCTGGCTGTGAGCTATGTGGGTGCTGGGAACTGAACCCTGGTCCTCTGTGCAAGAACAAATGCTCCTACCCACAAAGCCATCTCTCCAGCCCCATGTTTCATGTCTTGATTGTAGTGGTCATAGACAAATACATCTGTCAACTCACAAAGCTACACATCTCAAAAAAAACTGGATTTTGTGCTTTTTGTATTTTGTTTCGTAGACAGGGTCTCAATGTGTGGCCAAAGATGGCCTTGAACTCCCAACCCTCTAACCTCTACCTGACAAATGCTGGGTTTACAAACATGCAACATCACACGGGGTTTAAGCAGTGCTGAAGACAGAGCCATGACTTAGAGCATGCAGCCAAGTACTCTACCAACTGAGCCACATCTCCAAGTTACTAGCAGGCATGATACCTGCAATTCCAATACTTAGGAGCCAGAGACAGACAGAATTCTGTGAGCTCAAGACCAGCTTAGTACACATATCAAGTTCCAGGTCAGTCAGGGCTACATAGTGAGACCTATGTATGTATAAATAAATAAATAGTACACACACAATCAATTTTCTGTAGTAAAGGAAAAAAGGAATTCAAGAACAACCCAGAAACCATTTGTATTTAGTTATACCAACTGCTTTCCCTAACAATAGGAGATCTTGTTTCTTAAATTCCCACCAGGAAAGAAAAGGGGTGGGGAAACAGAAGAAAAGGAAAAACAAGAAAGGAAGGAAGTAGGGAAAGTGGAAGTTGTTTGCTTGTTGACTGCTTGCCAAATAATCCAAATCTAAACAGCAGAGTTCACTGGTAGGAGGAGGCTGGGGGGGAGAGCCCCGGCAGAGCCCCACAAAACAGTGACCTACCAACTAAACCAAACCCAAGGTCAACAGAACCAGAATTTATACACAAAAGAACTATGGGATCCTGGGCATTCCAAGCACTGATGGCTTCTAACATGCCTCCCAGGCTCAATCACCACCATGAGTTTTCATTCTAAGAACATTCTGGATTGGGTTAGAGATGTAGCTCAGTTGCAGAGCATCTTCCTGCCACAAATAAAGCCCTGGGTTTGATTGACAGTACTACAGGACAGAAAAGGTTTATACAGAGACATTATCCAAACTATGAAGCCACACAGCTCAGTAAGTGCTTCCATTTTAAGGCAGTGTGCTGATGTCTAAGCTTTGAAAGAAAAGGTTATAAAATTAAATGGAATGGTTTGGATATGTGGATGACACAGTCACTGGACAACAGGGCAGAAGACTTTCTAGAATATTCTTTGACTGCTAAGTTGCTCAGGACTATGTTGTCACTTAACCTGAATGTGGGGTATCTGAAAGGCCCAAACTTAGTTGTTTTTTTTTTTTGTTTTGTTTTGTTTTTGTTTTTGGAGATAGGGTTTCTCTGTGTAACGCTGGCTGTCCTGGACTCACTTTGTAGACCAGGCTGGCCTCGAACTCACAGAGATCCGCCTGCCTCTGCCTCCCGAGTGCTGGGATTAAAGGCGTGCGCCACCAAGCCCGGCAGTTATTTTTTTTTTTTTAAGATTTATTTATTATGCATACAGTGTTCTGTCTGCAGGCCAGAGGAGGGCACCAGATTTCATTATGAATGGTTGGGAGCCACCATGTGGTTGCTGGGAATTGAACTCATGACCTCTGGAAGAGCAGTCAGTGCTAACTGCAGAGCCATCTCTCCAGCCCACTTAGTTATTTTTTAAGGTGCACCCACAGTCTAGAACTAACCAGAAATGATCCAGTATCAAGAAGGGGGGGGGGGTATTCCAGGAGTTACCAGAAAGTTACATCATCCTCCAAAGACCTGAAGCCAATGGTCAGGTTCCTATATATAACTAGTATATACATCTCCACACTAAAATTCCAACCACTGCCATGCTGACCCACAAATCAGTCAAACAGAACCTCTTGACTGATGGCACTGATGTAAAGAAGGCACATTCTTGATCCTAGCACTTATGAGGCAGGGGCATGGACCTTTGTGAGTTCCAGACCAGCCTGGTCTACCAATCAAGTTCCAGACAAGCCAGGGCTACATAGTGAGACCTTGTCTTATTAAAAAAAAAAAAAACAAAAAAAAAACAAAGAGGGACAAGGGGCCTGTGAGATGACTCAGTGTGGAAAAGACAGTTGCCAAGCCTGATGACCTAAATTCAATCCCTAGAACCCTCCTATCAAAAGGAGAGAATCAACTTCTGCAAGTCATCCTCTGACTTCCACACTCAGGCAGTGGCATGCATGTATACACACATACACCTGGCATGCATACAGATACATACTTTTAAGAAGAAAGAGAATGAGAGTGGGAGTGTCACTCACTCGGCAGACTGATGAAGCTTGGGAACTGCACTGCAGAGTGCAGAGGGATCAGAAGTTCAAAGTCATCCTCAGCTTCCAACTGAGTCCAAGGCCAACCTGGACTACTACACAAGATCTTATCTAAGAGGGGGGAGGGGAGAGGAACAACAGAAACAAAAACTCCAAGGAAGCATCACCCTGCCTCAGAAAGTCCCTCTATGTCCTTCCCACAGACCTTTCCAGTCATTCCTGCCTAGAACTTTCTACACCCTTGCATCCCTTCCCTTCATCATGATCTCCCCACTAGCTCCCTCTAATTTCTCATCACCAATCAGTTAGCACTTAAACATGAATGAAAAATGATCTCCTAGGTGCTCCTTCCAAAGCAGGCCAGGTCGCCAGCACAGTCCGGCCAGCAACCAGAGCTACACAACCTGCAGGAAAGTCCAGGAGTGGCACAGCCAGCAGACACATTCCCAGAGAAAACACACGAATCAACTTAGTAACGAACCTGCCTTCTACATTAACCCTGGCTCAAAAAGCAGCTGGGCATAGTGGCACACCCCGTTAATCCCAGCCCTCGGGAGGCAGAGGCAGGCGGATCTCTGTGAGTTCAAGGCCAGCGTGGTCTACAAAGTGAGTCCAGGATAGTCAAGGATACACAGAGAAACCCTGTTTTGCAAAACCTAAAAAATAAAATAAAAAATAAACCCAAGCACTTGCCCAATTAAAAAAAAAAAAAATAGCTGGGTGTGGTGGCACACACCTTTAATCCCAGCACTTGGGAGGCAGAGGCAGGCGGATCTGTGTGTTCGAGTTCAAGTCCAGCCTGATCTACAAAGCAAGTCCAGGTCAGCCAGGGTTATTACACAGAGAAACCCTGTCTCAAACAAACAAAACAAAACAAAAATCGCCATCACTTCAAAACTGACAGACAAGAAGGAGGAAAATAAATAAAATAATTAGAACATAAAAACTGGAGGTAACTTAGAACAGTTAAAGATGAGTTCCTTAAAAGGCTGACTCACTGTGATTTTGATGGCTTAGATGGGCCAAAATTTAAACAGCCCTGTACTAAACAAAATAGTCTCCCAGGTTAAAAGCCAGGAATCAGTTCAGCAGACTGAACCCAAAGCTGAGAACACTCACGAGAACCTGAGCAGAGACTACAGACACACAAGAGGCTCCTTCATCTTTCTGTTTATCTGAGTCATCCCATTTAAGACTGTCCAGTCCACCACCATCACTAAACAAAGGGGCTTTCACTTTCTATGAGTAAAAGGCAGGGTGGGGGAGGCCTACCACTCGTGCAATTGTTGTTTATTGTTTTGACAGCACCAGAGAGGTTTTGTGTTTTATTTTCTTGGCATGACACCTAAGAAACTAATGGCAAAATGTATCTATGTTGTGACCAGAATTTGCCAAAGGGTAACAGCCCACTGCACCAGTCAGTTCTTCTCTATCAGTCTGACCATTAAAGAGAAGAATAGAAAAGTTCAAGAAAGGTTCAACAATGTAGAAAATTAGGATTCCTTTACCTCATGACCTACTGACCAGAATGGAGTCCTTTAGGGTTTGAACAAGCCTACCTAAAGAGAAGGTCCCAGAAGCTACCTAGACCAGGAGCCAGAGGACAAGCTGAAGCAGGCCCAGGGCACATGACACAAAAACAGAAACATGGCAGTCCCGCCCAGCCAGCCAGGACAAAGACTTCCCATCCAGTAAGAAAACATCTTTTTCCATTTTTGAGTCCTAAAATAAGGTCTCTTGTGATCAATTAAAAAAAAAAAAACAAAAGGGGCTGGAGAGATGGCTCAGCGGTTAAGAGCACTGACTGCTCTTCCAGAGGTCATGAGTTCAATTCCCAGCAACCACATGGTGGCTCACAACCATTCATAATGAGATCTGGTGCCCTCTTCTGGCTGCAGATACACCTGCAGACAACACTGTATACATAATAAATAAATAAATCTTTAAAAAAAAAAAAAAAAAAGCCGGGCGTTGGTGGCGCACGCCTTTAATCCCAGCACTTGGGAGGCAGAGGTAGGCGGATCTCTATGAGTTCGAGGCCAGCCTGGTCTACAAAGTGAGTCCAGGACAGCCAGAGCTGTTATACAGAGAAACCCTGTCTCGAAAAACCAAAAAAACCAAAAAAACCAAAAAACAAAAAACAAAACAAAACCACATCCCAGTACTTTGAGCAGCACTATTCTAGAACTGTAAACAAGGGAGGCAGCCAAGCATCATATTGGATCTTCTTAAAGGACTGGTCTCAGTGAGGTATCCAATAAGCAGGCTGAGGGAAGGGCAGAAGACTCAACTAGGGTTCCTACATCACACAGTAGCTTATGGGTGCTTCCAACTCAAGGAGGACCTGGACCACCCGTACTGTCAGTCCCACTCAACCACTTCCTGAGCCTGCACAGACAGCTCAGGAGATAAAGTCCTGGGCCCTGGTGAGTCTCAGTGAGTGGTCCAGTCAGCATGAAGATGAGACACAGTCCTGGGAGGCATGCTCTTCCTGGAGAGGACACTCAGGAGAACTTTACAGAAAATAGACGAAGAGCTGAATGGGATAGGGTGAGGAAAAAACCTGCATGAAGTCTTTTTTTTTTTTTAAGGGGGAGTAGGAGGCTGAAGATGCTCAGAGGTTAAGAGCATTCACGACTCTTTCAGGAGTGAGGCTGGGTTGCGAGCATCCACATGGCAGCTTACAACTGTCAACTGTCTCTAACTCCAGCTCGAGGATTTTGGCCCTTGTGGGCACCAGACAAGCACATGGTACCACCAACACACATGTGAGCAAAGCACTTATGAACATAAAATAAAAACACAAACATCTTAGAAAATGAGGTCACTGGCCTCAATGTTGAAGGAAAGAAAAAAAAAATGAAGAATGATCTTTTGTTTCTCATCTTCTTCCCCAATCAGTAAACAGCATACTGACAAAAAAGATGTCTGACTTCCTCAAGACCTAAAACACAGGAAAAAAAGCACCCTCTTCCTCCTATAAGAATCCTAATCACTAGAAAGCTTACTCTCCTAACCTTTGAGACGTTTGCTAAGGGTGTTGTCTGGCTTCTTAGATTATAAACGATCTGTTATTACAAGTCCTTCATTACCAATTAAATAAGAGTTCTCTACACACTGTGTTTTTCCTCAGTCACTCCACTGAGGCCTAGAAGAAACAATGATCACAACCTCAGAAGTCTGCCCACTTCACAAAACACAGGAAGGAGAGGATGACCGGCTTCCCTGGCAGGACTACTTCTGAGAGACCAGAAGCAAGAAGAGTGTTTTTGGTTAAATTCTGTGCCCTAAGTAAGGCAGCCTCACCCTCTGGATCCCCGCTCTGTAGTGACCCTTCATCTGGTAGATCCGTTCCTCAATCACTGCACTGTGGACATTTTATATCAGATGACCTTTGGGGGTCCTCATCTGTGAAACACAATCTATTTCACAAGATGTAGCAGGCAGGAGATTGTCATCCCCCAAGTGACATCTTTGTCCTGATTCCATGAACCTATAAATATGCCAGTTTGACAAACAGGACCCTGCCGATGATTCAGTTAAGGACCTTGAAGTGGGGATATTATGCTGGATTATCTTGGTAGATCCAATATACCCTCATGGATCCTTACACAAGGTGTCAAGAGGGTCACAAGCAGAAAGATGTGATAATAAAGCAAGGAAACACAAAAGGACTAGACATTGCCCCGCTGCTGGCTTTGCAGTTCCATGACAGGGCCACAAACCAAGGAATGGCCAATTCTTACAGCTAGGCAAAACCAAAAGAAACAAAGTCTCCTCCATCACTTCTAGAAGGAGCACAACCTATCAACCCACATTAGGACTCCTGATCTACAAAATTAGAAGGTAGTCTATGTGATGACGTTACTGCAACATACAGCATTATAATTACAGTTAAATGTCTTGTACAGGTGTATTAAGAAAAATTCCCAACACCAAAAAGTAGGAGCTTTTAAAATTCCAG
>CAJQZJ010032322.1:1953802-1986353 GCA_907164525.1 Lophiomys imhausi | reverse complement strand
TAAGAAAAATTCCCAACACCAAAAAGTAGGAGCTTTTAAAATTCCAGCTATCGTGATCCAAGATTAGAATACAGAGAAAAGGAATTTCAGGCCAGCTGTCATAGTGCACATCCATCATCCCAGCACTTGGGAGGCAGAGGCAAGATCAAAAGTTCATAGACAGACTGAGTTATAAACTTCAAGTTCAAGACCATGGGCTAGACCATCAGCCTGTCTACATTTGTTTGGACTTCTCATTTATTTGTGTGAGAGAGCACATGAACATACACTACAGAGCACAAGTGGTGTTCAGAGGACAACTGTCCCTCTCCTGGTGTCAAGAACCTTCACCCACTGAACCACTTCACCAGCCTGTCTACAAACATTTTCTTATTAAGAGGAAAAAAGAAGCCGGGCGTGGTGGCTCACGCCTTTAATCCCAGCACTTGGGAGGCAGAGGCAGGCGGATCTCTGTGAGTTCGAGGCCAGCCTGGTCTACAAAGCAAGTCCAGGACAGCCAGGGCTGTTACACAGAGAAACCCTGTCTCGAAAAACCAAAAAAAAAAAAGAGGAAAAAAGAGAACGAGGTTTGAGGGGCATGGTGGCGCAACCTTTAATCCCAGCACTCAGAAGACAGAGGCAGGTGGATCTCTGTGAGTTCAGGGCCAGCCTGGTCTACAGAGAGAGTCCAGGACAGCCAAAGCTGTTACTAACCCTGTCTGGAAAAACAATAAAAAGAAAAAGAAAATAAAACAAGGTTCAATGCTAACAATGTGATTCTCATTGCGTATTATATCACATAGGGCATAAAACATAAACTAGCTAAGTTTAGAGTCTACATTTGTACTACACAATCATGTTTTTAATTGTTTTATAATGCAGCTATCATTACAGCCATGTGTAACTGAACTAGATATTTTCCTTACCTAAATTTTTACTTATGACTCCATGAGAATATTCACATATAGTGAAAGAATTCTGTTCCAATCCCCTACTGCCAACTGATGTTGCTGTGATTGATAACCTGTTACTTCCTGGCAGTGGTCAACATCTGTGACTGAAGGAAAAACAGGAGCCTTCAGCAACCAGCTGCACACTTCAACAACTCCAAAAAAAAAGAAAGAAAGAAAAGAAAACGGATGAAGGGCAGGTGTCTTGGCAGAGCTGGATTTATCTCATTACATTTCTATCTGTCTTTCTAATCTCATTAAGATACGTGGACCAGGGGCTGGAGAGACGGCTCAGCAGTTAAAGCACTGGCTGCTCTTCCAAAGGACCTAGGTTCAAATCCCAGCACTCACATGGCAGCTTATAGCTGTCTATAACTGCCGGGCGTGGTGGTCCATGCCTTTAATCCCAGCAGTCAGGAAGCAGGGGCAGGCAATCTCTTCTCTTCTAGTTCAAGGCCAGCCTGGTCTACAGAGTGAGTTCCAGGACAGCCAAGGCTACACAGAGAAACCCTGTCTGGAAAAAAAAAAAAAAAGAAAAAAGAAACATGGCCCATCTTGGTGTGGTGGTAAATACCTTTCATCCCAGCACTGAAGAGGCAGAGGCAGGTAGATCTCTGAGTTCTACAGAGCAAGTTCCAGGATAGCCAGAGTTACACAGAGAATCTGTCTCAAAAAAGAAAAAAAGAAAAAGAAACATGGACCGTACAGACCACACAACTATAACAAGGCAGGCATGACCATGGTCTCCACACCAGGAAGGGCATGAAGGTTGCAAGTTCAAGGCTAGTCTGAGGTCCACAGTGAGAACCTCACACAAACTCTATTATAAGGGTGTACCACTCCTACAGAGAACCAGAGATTGGTTCCCAGCAACCACATCAAGTGGCTCACAAGTGCCTGTCACTGCAGTTTCCCTCCAACACCCTATTCTGACCTTCTCTTGCACCTGCACACGTGACTCACATGAACTCAGACAAGCATACACACACAAATAAAACTCACTTTTTTATTTAAAAAAAAAAAAAAGAAATATGCCCAGCCAGGATTACACAGAGAAACCCTGCCTCGAAAAACCAAAAAAAAAGAAAAGAAAGAAATATGCCTCCCTGAGGATCACTAGGCTTTAATTAATAGTTGCTGGGGAAGGGAAAAGATGTTCTTCAATGCTACAGCCACTGGTAAATTGCTCGTGTTCTAGTAACTATCTCTAGATAAAAACCCTGGTTCACAAAATATAAATAAATAGGTTATTTTGCCTTTTAAAAAATCATTTACTTATTTATTTATATTTTATGTACATTGGTGTTCTGCCTGCACATATGTCTGTGTCAGAGTGTCAGATTCCCTGGAAATGGAGTTACAGACAGTTATGAGCTGTCATGGGGGGGGTTGGGAACTGAACTGGGGTCCTTTGGAAGAACAGCCAGTGCTCGTAAGCTCTGAGCCATCTCTCCAGCCCCATTAAAAACATTATTTGAAAGTGATGATACTGAGATTTTTTTTTTCCAACCTATTTGGGGAAAAGATATATTTTAAGAGAACAAGCCAGGTGTGGTGGAGCACAACTTTAATACCAGCACTCGGAAAGCAGAGGCAGGTGGATTGCTGTGAGTTTGAGACCAGTCTGGTCTACAAAGTGAGTCCAGGACAGTCAAGACTACACAAAGAAAGCCTATCTCAAAAAAAATAAAAAAACAATAATAAAAGAAAAAGAGAACAAGAGAGAGGATAAACAGATGGACAGACTGACTAGGCTGGGAATGTAGCTTTGTTGGTCAAGTGCTGACCAACAAGAAGAAATATGCCCAGCCAGGATTACACAGAGAGACCCTGTCTCGAAAAACCAAAAAAAAAAAAAAAAAAAAAGAAAAGAAAGAAATATGATGCCTCCCTGAGGATCACTAGGCTTTAATTAATAGTTGCCGGGAAGCAAGGCCTAGGTTCAACCCCCAATTCAACCCCCAGCACCACATAAACAAGGCTTGGTGGTACAACCTGTAATCCCAGCAGTAAGAAGGTATAGTCAAAAGAGATCATAATTCAAGGTCAAGTCAGGTATACTGCCACACACCTTTGGAGGCAGAGGCATGGTGATCTCTAAATTCAAAGTCAGCCTGGTCTATCTACATCGTGAATTACAGTATACCCAAGGCCTGCCTTAAAAGAAAAAAGAAATTCAAGGTCATCTTCTATTGCAAATATGTGAGGATAGCATGGGCTACATGGGATGATGTCTTTAAAAAGTCTCCAGAAGGAGGAGGGGATGAAGATGGTACAGGTGTAGTGGCAGGTACCAGTAACCCTAGTGCTGGGGGTATGGTAAAGGTGGGAGCAGGGGTAGGAGGATCCCAAGGGATTTTAGGTCAGATAGTCTAGCTTAGACAGTGAATTCTATGTTCAGTGTGTGACCCTGTCTCCAAAAAGAACTGAAGATCAACCTCTAGCTTTAGTATGCAAAGACGCATACAGTACACACACATATACATGTGGGGCGGGAGAGGGGGGGAAGAGAGAGATTAGGGTAAATACTAAGTTAAAATGAGCGTATACCTTAAGTATAAGCAGATTTTTAAAAGTTGTCTGCCCACACAATATTCATGAAAATTACTTGGTTCGTCACAAATCTTCCACTTTAGAAAAGTATCAATACCATGAACTGTGACTTTCAGAAGCTGACATTACACCAGAACAAACAAGAACCATCCAGATCCAATTGCTCCATTTATAAAATATTTAGTCCACAATGTCACCCAATTAGAGCATAATCCATAATGAAGACATTACTGCTGACAGGGGAGGCAGAGTGGGATCTGGGTCAGTTTCCATAACTCTATTAGTTCCTCTCAGAGCAATAAAGGAAAGTCCATGTTGATGAAGTATCCAGTAACAGTGGAAGTGAACAAGAACTGTGACTCAATTCACTTCCATTAGTTTATCCATATAGGAAAAAGGTAGAGGTAATCCTTAGTGGATAACTAAGAAATCTCCCTGATGGAGACTGAAATTGGTGTTCCTCCCTCTGGAGACTGAGTCGTCACCAAGTACTAAGTCAGTGGGCCACAAATTACCACAAGAATACCAGCAACAAACTGGTACTAGACATGGGGTTCCAGGCCCTGTGCTAAGTCTTTTCCCTCCTAATCTCTCGTAGTTCTATGAAGTTGAGATAGAGGGACTGGTAAAGCAGGGGTCACTTACTGTGACCGCACAGCCCGTGAGCACTGAGCTAGGATTTCAACAGTGAGGCTGGCCTACCTCAAGATGGCTTATCCAGTAAGAAGCTTGTTGCCGCCAATACTGAGTTCAATCCCTGGGAACCTCGTGGCAGAAGGAGAGAATCAACTCTTACAAATTGTCCCCTGACCTCCACATGTGCAGGAGGACACACATGCACCTGATTCTCTTTTTTTTTTTTAAAGCCAACTAAAAAAAAAGTGATTATTATTACATTACCCTGACATAGGCCTTTAATCCCAGCACTTGGGAGGCAGAAGCAGGTGGATCTTGTCTACAGATTGGAGTTCTAGGACAGCCAGGGCTACACAGAGAGACTTTGTCTCAAAGAAACAAAACAAAATACACTCTTCCCTGTAACTTCTGATGGTCACATCCCCCTATCTCCCTCCCAGCTTAAGGGACATGTCCTTTCAGCTTACTATTTCACATCTCCTATCTCTGCCACCCTCTCCTCAAGTGAGACAAACTAAAGACTCTGGTCATGGTGGAAGGCCTCCCTGGCTTCTGCTGATCACAAATCACCACAGTTAGAATATTCCTCTGAAACTATTCTTTAAGTGATGCAAGTTTATGTGGCATATGGGTTTGTGCACATGGTGTTCTTGGAGGCCAAAAGAGGCCATTGGATCCCTGAAACTAGAATTACAGGGGGTTGTGAGGCTCCTAACATGAGTGCTGGAAATTGAACTGGGTCGTCTGCAAGAACAATCCACTGCTCTTAACCACTAACCAGTCCTGTTCCACCCAAACTAGATGCTCATGTTCACACACTGATGTTCTGGAAGTAGACCCTATGGAAAGTACTTGGGACAAGGTCATCAAAGTGGAGCCCTTTGAATGGAGGTGTGCCTTCCTGAGCAGGACCCTGACCCTCCCTGCCACACAGCAAAGCCCTCAGATATTCAGAGACTCTTGGACTTTCCAGCCATTAGACCTGTGAGCAAGATGAACTTTTATTCCTCATAAATAAGTTACCCAGACTCAAGTATTTTGTTATAGCAACAGATAATGGACTAAGAAGCTTGCATAATTAAACCAAAACAGGCCATGTGAAAGAAGACTGACTTTGTAAAAGATTTTTTTCCCTTCACTACTGAGGATACATAGTCCCTTATCTGTAGCATTATTCATGGTTTTCTAGGTGCCCTGCTGCAGACCACTGTGTAAGCCATTCTTCCTGCCACTAATGACAGCCCCAGTAGGCAACAGCCTGCATAGTCTCATTTCATTCTCACAATGTTTCCACTCTACAGATGAGAAAACTAAGGCTGGGGTGGAATGGGAGGGAAATGAATTTAGCCCAAGATTATCCAGCTGGTAAATAACTAAATCTTAACTCCACAGCCCCAGCAGCTCAAGAGACTGAGGTAGGAGGATCACCAGTTCAAGGCCAGCCTGGACTCCCAGCAAAACACTGTCTCAAAAACCAATAGGTAAGCCAGGCACAGTGGCTCACACCTACAATCCCAGCACTTGGGAAGCTGAGGCAGGAAGTCTGCTGGGAATTCCAGACCAGCTGAGGTACAGAGTGAAATTTCTCAAAACAAAACCACCACCAAAAAAACAAAACAAACAAACAAAAAACCCTAACTAAATAAATTTGACCCCAGACAACTTACAGTTTCTGAGGCCTTGGCTTGTCCTGTTTCTAAAGGGCACTCCCTTAGAACTTCTGGACTGTTTTTGGAGAGCAAGCTCTCAGCAGCAGATCCACACGCAGAAAGGAGTCTCTACTGGCCAGGCACTCACCTGAATCTCTTCGTTTTCATCTACCAGGAGAAAGCTCACAACCCTCTCTGTCATCTTCTTCCTCTTGGTCTCCTCGTCCATCTCTTCCCCATCCAGGGGTTCTTGGACCTTGCTGACATGGTACGCAGTAATGGGGTGTCTCCTTTTGTTACCCCCGGAATGAGTCCTCTTCTGGCACTCCACGCACAGATTGATTTTGCAGGTCTGGCACCTCACAGCTGCCCTCTGCCTAACACCTGGAGAATGCCCATTGGGGCCCTTGCAGGGGTCACAGTAAGGGATGTGGCCGGCTTTGAGTCTTATCCGCTCATGGTTTCGAAGGCGCTCCTGCCGGTGGAGTTCCTCCTCACAGCGGAGACACTGCAAACTGCAGCACTCGTCACACTCGAAGATGGCTTCATCAGTCCCGCTGCAGGCATAACTCTCCTGGCACACGAGCCCCGGATTCAGGCCCTTCTCTGCTGGGATGGTCTGGGCACTCATGACTTAGACTACTCTGGAAACCACTCACCCTGAACAGTCAGTCACTGCTGTACTTTCCCAGGAATGAAGGAAGACAAAGGCTTAGAGTCTGAAGGTGGCTAGCACTTCCACAAGGTTCTGAACACTTGGGAAAAGAAAACCTGTCTGGCTAAGAACTTTTACACATTCATGAATGTTCAAATTTTTAGTTCTCTGCCCCCAAGTCTCTTGTTCTCAGCAGCAATGTCAACCGAGCTTGACGGTTTCATCCTCTGCAAAGTGCAGAGAAAGATCTGGTGAAAATGAACTTGACAGAGTCACTGATGCATGCTGAGAGGTCTGCTGGGTTCACAAAGGTAGGCTCATCAGCTGGGCCTCAGCCACAAAGTCTCAGTGATGAAACAAGGAGGTGAGGAGCAATTCAACATAGTTGGCCCTCAAGCCAATGAATGTTTCAGGGGCTACCTAAAACAGAGAAAGAGGATTTCACTCTCTGGGAAAAAAAAGCAGAAGTGCACCTTAACATGAGCAAACAAAGAGAACACCTAAAGGGTAAGCCAAAACCACTGAGAGAACACCCATTCTTGCTTATAAAACTTACAGTGGCTTATTCTAGGACTGGAGATCTCATCTCAAAATCATGGCTAAGAATCCTCCCTTTGAAAACCGCCATGCTGGGTACGGTGGTATACTTGTAATCCTAAGAGCTCAAAAGACTGGAGTAGGGCTATTGGACTACCTACAAAGATCTTATCTTAAAAAACAAAAGCCAGCTGGCTTTTAAGCCTAGCACCCTGGAGGCAGAAGCAGGCAGATCTCTGTGAGTTCAAGGCCAGCCTGGTCTACAGAGTGAGTTCCAGGACAGCCAGGGCTATTACACGGAGAAACCCTGTCTTGAAAAACCTAAAAAACAAAACAAAAAAAAAAAAGAAAGCCAGCCTAGAGGCACATGTACCCAGGAGGCAGAGGCAGGCCGATCTCTGTGAGTTCCAGGCCAGCCAAGGTTCCACAGAGAGACCCTGTCTCAAAACAAACATATCAACAACAAAACACTTCTAGGCCTCTAGTAGAAGATTTTGCAGCTTTGCTGGTAAAAGGCTCTGCTCATTTTATTAAATTCTGACTCAAAATCACTAACCAAACAGTCCCTGGGAGGCTAGCCCTCTGCACCTGTCCTTCCTTACTTGTTTGAAATGGAGAAGGCAGTCTGTAAAAAGCTAAAGAAAGATACAACAATAAACTTCAGACCTCTCTCAAAGACCTAGACAAACCCATTATCCTTATAAGTGGACTATTTCAGCTCTGGACAGGTAAAAGCCTAGTAAGAACTCTAAAATTGGAAACAATAGTCCCAATTTCATGTTCAAAAACAATAAAACTACTGTGCTTCCTTTTACCTCTTTTTTCTATAGAGGAAGCGAGCTGGGAGCAACAGGAGGCAGAATTCCTGCACTACAGTGTACAGGAGAGCCAGGCTCTATAGTGAGTCAAAACAGCTCATTTTCTCTTGTCACTCAAAAACTTAACTTTAAAAAAGCACCTTGGGAAGACAGGAAAGGGGCTTTGGAGTCAGTTCTACATGTAATTACACTACTAATTCTCCCTAGCTTTGCCTTCTATTCCAAGAGCACAACAAAAGTGTAAAGTCCTCCTTTCAGATATTCACTCCTCCCTTACAGTAACCAATCTGAAGATCCATCAGATAAACAAGGAAGGCAAGGGAGTAACCATAGGACCTTATTTTCACCCTATCCTCAGACGTGCCAATCAGTTCACAAAAAGGAAACAAAAATCAAAACTTGCACTACTAAAAGCAGAAAACCAACCTTCCGAAGAACACCTGACACCCCACCACCACCACCAGGCCAAGCGAACAATATGCCCACTAAGACTCCCCAACTCGACGCCTCTTCAATCCCGGGTTTCTCACCCGCACCTTGCTCCCAGACACTGCTACTACAACCCAAGGGGTGGCAGCGGAGCCGAAGAACAAAGAAGGCCCCCCCCAAATCTCACACACCCGCACATCCAGGAGCCGAATCCATTGTTTATGTCACCCCACCCCCACCCGAGCCGCACCCGTCCCCCCTTCCTCCCAGGAGCGACCGGAGCCCCCGGACCAGCGCTTGCCCCGGGTTGGGCCGAGGCGTCCCCACCCTGTCCGCCGCGGCCCGTAGAGCCCACCCGGAGCAGGTCACCACGGCAAGGCGGTGTGGGGAACGCGGGTTGCTGACGGGACCCGGGCTGCTCTAGCGCCCCGGAGGATCCATCCTCAGCTCCATCTCCGCCCCCTCCTCCTCTGCAGCCTTCCAGGATTCCTCCTCTCTCGTTGTCAGTTGGAATCAGCTGATCTGAGTGAACTTCTCCCAGCTCAGACCAACAGGAAGGCATGAACAGCGCAGCCCAGCAAGGGAGGAGCGGCCGGGGGCGGAGCGCGACGGCGGCGGGGCGGGCGCGCGCGGCCTCTTGGGAGTTGTAGTTTTGTGGGGTATCCCTCTGTCCCACAGCCCTGAAATACGGACTCCAGATGACTACAATTCCCAGATGGAAACGTCGCTCTTGCGAACAGGCAGAGCGGACAGGCAGGGGAGCATTTCGGGACTTGGAGTCTCAGCCGGGACTGTGGTTTTTGCAGGTTGTTTAGGGCAGTGGCCTAAAAAGAAGTATTGTAAATTAGACAGATGATATAAGCGGGAAATGGCGCTGCCCATTATCATTGTACATATTCCCTTCAGAAATGCTCAAAGTGAGAATAGACTAGTAAACATTGAGAGGATATTAGTATCACTGAGGGAATTTTGTTTTCCCCACAAAGATATTCAACAAATCCACTGTTAATTTTGTTCCTGACTGTTTTTTCTATCTTTTTCCCTATATATGCTTCATAACTTCTAATTTTTAAGTTGTGCAATAGCTGGGGCACACAGTCAAGTAAAAGTTAAGATTACAGTATCTGCTAATGTTAATACTATTATCTGATTTTTAAAAATAGCTTTATATAGCCGGGTGTGGTGGTGAACGCCTTTAACCTCAGCACTCAGGAGGCAGAGGCAGGCGGATCTCTGTGAGTTCAAGGCTAGCCTGGTCTACAAAGTGAGTCCAGGACAGTCAGGTATAATATACACAGAGAAAACTTGTCTCAAAAAGCAAAACAAAGCCAGACGGTGGTGGCGCACACCTTTAATCCCAGCATTTGGGAGGCAGAGGCAGGCAGATTTCTGTGAGTTCGAGGCCAGCCTGGTCTACACAGCGAGTCCAGGACAGCCAGAGCTGCTACACAGAGAAACCCTGTCTCAAAAAAAAAATCAACAACAACAACAAAGCTTTATATTTGTTTAGTGCGTTCACTTTCTTTCTCACTTATTTCTGAGAACAACAGTGAGAGAAACATGATGCATGGAAAAGATACTGGTCTATAATGCCTAGGAAAACTAATTACATAGTTGGGTAGGGTAAATCTCTCACAATCACTCACATAAACAATGTGAGTAAATCACTCTCTATAAAATAAAGGAATTTTGCTGTGTAATTTCTGAAGACGCTGTCAATTTTAACTTTAACGTCATATATTTTTTATCTTGATAATGGTTAACCTGAGAGAGAAAACAAAGGTTAAGTTACTTGCCAAGGCACACAGCAAATTATCGAGAATGCTGGATAAGACCACATCTTCTGACTTAAGCAGGACATGCTTTTGCATTCTGAATCAAAGGACACTGAGCTCAATAGTGAGCCAAATCTACAAAATAGTGAGGGAGGTATATATGCATATTATATTGCTGAAAATCATCTCCCGGCAGCAGAGACCCAACAGTTGAATAGCTTGGGTGAGAAGTGTTTTTTGTTTTTTTGTTTTTGTCCTACACTATATTACAAACCAGGATAGTAAAAACTAAGCTCTCTGCTTCACCTTAAAAATTAAATGTTTAGCCGGGCGGTGGTGGCGCACGCCTTTAATCCCAGCACTTGGGAGGCAGAGGCAGGCGGATCTTTGCGAGTTCGAGGCCAGCCTGGTCTACAAAGCGAGTCCAGGACAGCCAGAGCTGTTAAACAGAGAAACCCTGTCTCGAAAAACCAAAAAAAAAAAAAAAAATTAAATGTTTATTAGAAATAAAATGGTGTGGGGAGAGGAAAGAAGGGATTTTAGAAAAGAAGTTAAGCTAACAAGTTTTAAACAAGCCTGAGATTGGTTGGCATGACAAAGGTTTTATTCCTAGGACTGCCTCTGTGACTGCATGTGGCTTTGCCAGGTGATTTCATCACCCTGCTTATGAAATGGAGATATTGATCTGTGTGTGTAGCTCAATAGCGATTGCCTGCCTGGCATACCCAGGGCCCTGGGTTTCATCCCCAGCACCACAAAAAGTTAGGACGTTACTATATCATGGGCACAAGCATTTAGCATTTTAAAGTTTGGGTTGTTCTTTCATGTGTATGTATGGGTGCTGGAGCGTGTGCACATGTGTGCAGGTGCATGTGTAGGCCAGAGGTCAGCCTTAGCTATTATTCCTCAGGACCATTCACCTTGTTTCGCTGGTTTTTTTTTTTTTTGGTTTGGTTAGGTTTGGTTTTGGCTTTTTGTTTGTTTGTTTGAGAGCTCTCGTAGCTGGATGTTACCAAGAAGGCTAGACTGGCTGGCCAGTGAGCCCCAAAGATCCTCCTGTCTCTGTTGCCCAGCACTGGAGTTACAAGATTATGCCTCCATGCCTGGTGTTCTAGGGCTCTCTAGAAGAACAGAACCAATGGAATGCATATTTTTTTAAATGCAGACTTATTAGATTGGTGTCTTAGTTAGGGTTTCTATCACTGTGATGAAAGAACATGACCAAAAAGTAAGTTGGGGAGGAAAGGGTTTATTGCACTTCCACATCCACATCACAGTCCATCATCAAAGGAAGTCAAGACAGGAACTCAAACAGGGCAGGAACCTGGAGGCAGGAGCTGACGCAGAGGCCATGGAGAGGTGCTGCTTACTGGCTTACTTTCCCATGGCTTGCTCAGCCTGCTTTCTTATAGAACCCGGGACCCCCAGCCCAAGGATGGCACCTCCCACCATGGGCGGGACCCTCCTCCACCAATCACTAAGAAAATGCCTTCCAGCTAGATTTTTTTTTTTTTTTTTTTTTTTTTTAGCTTTTCAAGACAGGGTTTCTCTGTTTATCCTTGGCTGTCCTGGACTCACTTTGTAGACCTGGCTGGCCTCGAACTCACAAAGATCCGCCTGCCTCTACCTCCCAAGTGCTGGGATTAAAGGCGTGCGCCACCACCACCCGGCCTCAATCAAGAGTTCTTTTTTTTTTTTTTTTTTTTAAACATTTATTTATTTATTTATTATTTATACAGTATTTGCTCTACATATATGCCTGGGCAGATCTCAATGTAGATGGCTGTGAGCCACCATGTGGTTGCTGGGAATTGAACTCAGGACCTTGGGAAGAACAGCCAGTGCTCTTAACCTCTGAGCCACCTCTCCAGCCCAATCAAGAGTTCTTAACTCGGGTCACCTCACACTTTACCCACCCCATTTACCACTCTAAATGGTAACTCTAAGAAAAATTCCTAAAGCTGTGGGAAACGGTTTCCTCCAGGGAAGACGACTAAGGTGTAGAAGGAAGTTGGTTTTTTGTTTGTTTGTTTGTTTTTGTTGTTGTTTTTGGTTTTTTTTTTTGAGACAGGGTCTCTCTGTGTAACAGCCCTGGCTGTCCTAGACTTGCTTTGTAGATCAGGCTGGCCTCGAACTCACAGAGATCCGCCTGCCTCTGCCTCCCAAGTGCTGGGGTTAAAGGCGTGCGCCACCACTCCCAGCAAAAAAGTTGTTTTTGTGTCTTATTTTATGTGCATGTATGTGTGCCTGAGTGTATGCACGTGCACCACCACCTGCATGCACGAGCCCACAGAAGAGGGCATGGGACACCCTGGAACTGTAGTTACAGACACTTGGTCTTAGGAACTCTGGCCCTCAGCAAGAGCAGCGAGGGCTCTTAAAGGCCCAAGTCATCTCTCCAAACTCTTGCAAGGAAGTTGTTTGCATTTATTTTGCTTTGCTGCAGGAGTATGAACCCAGAGCTCTTGAATCCTTACACTGCAGAAACGCAATGTCAGGAACAATGGGGGAAAATAGTTTTGTTTCTTTTGTCAGCTTCCTAGGGTTATTGCTTCTGTTTTCAGTGGGTTTTGCTCTTTTCCATTCTTTCCACACTTGGTTGGTTGTTCATTGGAATGTTGTCTGAAAGGATTCTTCAGGATCTATGATAGTTGCTGGCCAGGTGGTGCACGCCTTTAATCCCAGCACTTGGGAGGCAGAGGCCTTTGGATCTCGAAGAGTTCAAGACCAGCTGGGTCTACAGAGTTCCAGGATAGCCAGGGCTATGCAGAGAAACCCTGTCTCAAAAGACAAAAAAACAAAACAAAAAAACCCTAGTGGCGCTCAATGTGGTAAGGCATTATGGGTAATTTTATTTTCAAAACTATAGAGAAAATGCAGATTTTGAAACTATGACACCAGTTGTTGACAATATGGCAATGTTTACTGCTGACCTCTACACTTTTTTTCTTTTTTTTTGGTTTTTCGAGACAGGGTTTCTCTGAATATCTCTGGCTGTCCTGGACTCGCTTTGTAGACCAGGCTGGCCTCGAACTCACAAAGATCCGCCTGCCTCTGCCTCCCAAGTGCTGGGATTAAAGGCGTGCGCCACCACCGCCCGGCCTCTACACTTTTTTTTTTTCAATCAGACCGAAAGTTTTATGCTGTTTACTTATTTTTATTTTATTGGTTTGTCATAAGGAAGACGTCTGTTACACAATTAAAAAGTATGGAAATGCAGATTGAGGAGCTTAAGGAAATTCTGGCAGGGCAGGTGACTGGAACTGAGAAAATGCCAAGTTCTTTTCTAGCTAGGTCTCCACAGTCGCCGCGTGTGCCAGTAGAAAAGCCGCCGGTAATTCTACCGGCCTAATATAACAACTTATATTAATTAACAGAGTTGAGGTTACAGGTGGTGTAGGCCACCCTTGGTCCCGGGGCTCTTTCTCCAGGATAAGTTAGGCAACCGGTTAAGGCACTCAGGCCAGGCTTCCTGCTCCTCTGCCAAGACGCCGGTTACTCCGCCGGCCTAATCTTACAGTTTATACTTAATAATGACAAATTAATTAATTAATTTGCAGTTTCACCCTAGGTCATTGCTCCAGAGAGGATTTGCTTTTGGGTTTTTGGTTCGCCATTCTCCATGAAGAAATACTTTCAATTCATTGAAAACTACATATTTTGCCAGGCGGTGGTGGCACACGCCTTTAATCCCAGCACTTGGGAGGCAGAGGCAGGCGGATCTTTGTGAGTTCGAGGCCAGCCTGGTCTACAAAGTGAGTCCAGGACAGCCAGAGATATTCAGAGAAACCCTGTCTCGAAAAACCAAAAAAAAAAAAGAAAACTACATATTTTATGTAGTTAAAGGCTCCCAAGACATTTCTGTTTGAACCGTAAACCCCAATTTATGGGTCCAGTGGCACCCACACAAACCACTACAGCCTCCCCAATCGAAGTAGATTTTCTTTCTCCATTGTTGGGTTGGAGTGTATTTACTCCCCATTCACCTCTGTGGGAATTTGAATGTCCATATTTAGAGTTCCTACCAAGTCCTGGGCTTTGACTTCTGTCCCATTTGCTCCATGAGGCCCAGAAAAGCCAAATTAGCCAGGTGATTCAGGCCTTTGATCTCAGTACACGGAAGGAATCATCATCATCATTATATTTAGCTGAAATACAAGAAATACAAAATGGACGGGTATGGCGGTGCATGCCTTTAATCCCAGCACTTTTGGAGGCAGAAGCAGGAAGGTCTCTGTGAGTTCGAGGCCAGTCTGGTCTACAAAGGGAGTCCAGGACAGCCAGGGCTACACAGAGAAACCCTGTCTCAAAAAACCAAAAAGAAAAGAAAAAGAAATACAAACAAATTTCCTTTTAGACTTAAGTTATGTGTATAAATGTTTTGCCTGCATGCATGTGTGTGCACTGTGTCCTCATGCCTTTTGGATCTCCTGGAGCTGGGGTTAAGGATGGCTGTGAGCCACTGTATGGGTGCCAGGTATCAAACCTGGATCCTTTGGAAAAGCAACAAGTGCTCTTAACTACTGAGGCATCTCTCCAGCCCCAGGAAATACAAAACTAATAAAACAGGGACTGGAGAGATAGCTCAGTGGTTAAGAACATTGACTGTTCTTTCAGAGGACCAGGGTTTAATTCCCAGCACCCATATGGTAGTTCACAATCATCTATAACTTTAGTTTCAGGGGACCCGACACCTTCACACAGACATACATGCAGAGCAGGCAAAACACCAATGCATATAAAATAAAAATAAATAAATATAAATGCACATGTGCCTATGTGCATTTTTGTTTGTTTGTTTGTCTTTTGAGACAGGGTTTCTCTAACATAGCCCTGACTATCCTAAAACTCACTATGTATGCCCTAAAACTTACCAGACTGGCCTTGAACTTAGACAGCCACATGCTTCTGTCTCCTGAGTGTTAGGACACACATGTGTTCTTGATCTATAACTTTTTTTTAAATATGTATTTATTAGTTACTTTTTGTGCTGTAATAAAACACTAACACAGAAGTGATATGAAAGAAAAAGGTTGTCTTGGCTTATGGTTCCAGAGGGCAGGGCGAGCCTAAAAAGACAGGGAAGGCATGGCAGCCTGTGGCCAGAGCAGGAAGCTGAGAGAGCACATCTTCAATCACAAATTTGAAGTTAAGAGAAGACTGGATGTGGGGTGAGGCTATCAAGTCTTAAAGCCCGCCCTCATTGATGTACTTCCTCTAGCAAGATTCCACTTCCTAAAGATTCCATTACTTTCCAAACATTGCCACCAGCCAGGGACCAAGTGTTCAAATGTGTGAGAGCCTTCAAGGGACATTTCTTTTTTTTTTTTGGTTTTTCGAGACAGGGTTTCTCTGAATATCTCTGGCTGTCCTGGACTTGCTTTGTAGACCAGGCTGGCCTCGAACTCACAAAGATCCGCCTGCCTCTGCCTCCCAAGTGCTGGGATTAAAGGCGTGTGCCACCACCGCCCGGCTGGACATTTCTTTTAAAACCACCACACACAACAAGCTCATGAGGCTACATCCAGGTATACAGTGTGAAGTATGCAAATTGTGCTAAGGAATGCCACTGACTTGGTGAATTTGCCAGATCCAAAGAAAACGACTTTCAGCCTTGCAGGTTAGGAAATTTGGTTTTCCTACCTCCATCTTACATGAATTCATCTCTAAATGGAAGGCACATATAAACCCAGGTTGGAGATACCAACCCAAAAGTTTTTAGTGAAATACTTTTTTTTTTTTTTTTTTTGGTTTTTCGAGACAAGGTTTCTCTGTGTAACCCTGGCTGTCCTGGACTCTCTTTGTAGACCAGGCTGGCCTTGAACTCACAGAGATCCTCCTGCCTCTGCCTCCCAAGTGCTGGCATTAAAGGCGTGCGCCACCACACCCGGCTGAAATACTTTTCTTAATTCTTATTCATGTTAGTCAGACTGGAATTCTTCGTGTGTGTGTGTGTGTGTGTGTGTGTGTGTGTGTGTGTGTGTGTACCTGTGATCTTTTTTTTTAAAGTATTAATTTATTTTTTCAAGTTACATCTTTTTTTTAAAGATTTATTTAATGTATATGCTCTATCTCCATGTACACCAGCATGTCAGAAGAGGGCATCAGATCCCATTATAGATGGCTGTGAGCCACTATGTAGGTTCTGGGTTTGAACTCAGGACCTCTGGAAGAGCAGCCAGTGCTTTTAACCGCTGAGCCATCCTCTCCAGCCTTCAGGTTACATCTTGATCAAAGTTCCCTCCCTCTTCCCCTCTAGGTCCCACCCTCCTTCTCTCTTCCCCATCTCTGTCCTTTCCTTCTCCTTGGATGAGGAGAGCCTCCACTTACCAACACTCCTCAGTTCATCAGTCACATGAGAGCTAAGAACTTCCTCTTGTACTGGGGCCTGATATGGCAGCTCAGTCTTCCCACCCACCCCCCCACCCCGGTTTTTGAGACAGGGTTTCTCTGTGTAATAGCCCTGGCTGTCCTGGACTCGCTTTATAGGCTAGGCTGGCCTCGAACTTACAGTGATCCACCTACTTCTGCTTCCCAAATGCTGGGATTAAAGGCATGCACCACCACCCCTGGGTGAGACAAGATCTTGATATTTAGCTGAGGATAACCTTGAACTCCTGACCCTCTTGCCTCTATACAGTTAAGTGTTGAATTACAAGCTAGGAATGCACTACCATGCCTAGCTTCAGACTAGACTTCTTAAAATTAGTACAGTACATTTGTTCCCATGGGAGAGTTCTATGGGAGAACGGTAGTGAAAACAGCGTTTCATGAGACTAGACTCAGAGCAGGAAGAAAGGAATCAGACCAATGAACATCTACGATGAAACTCATGTACCTCCCTCTATAATAGACTTGGCTGTTGCCCACGGCAACAGAATAATTTAATTCCTCTAAAGTTACCTTTCCCTTGATGTTTCTTTGCTGTCCTCTGAGATAGCACTAATCAATTCATTCTGGGTAATTTAAAAAGAAAGAAAAATGCCGGGCGGTGGTGGCGCACGCCTTTAATCCCAGCACTTGGGAGGCAGAGGCAGGTGGATCTTTGTGAGTTCGAGGCCAGCCTGGTCTACAAAGTGAGTCCAGGACAGCCAGAGATATTCAGAGAAACCCTGTCTCGAAAAAACCAAAAAAAAAAAAAAAAAAAAAAAAAAAAAAAAAAAAAAAAAAGTAAAAAGAAAGAAAACTTATGGAAAGGATAATGCTGTAACAGGGCCCCAGCCCTTAGTAGGCCTGCAGACCGTAGCAGAATTGAGTCCATGACCAAAGCTCCATTCATGCTGTAAACCTGAGCACGTAGACAGCAAACCTGCCAAAGTGAAACCAAAACCCTAATCCATCAAAGTCCATATGGTTCTCGGGACGTCTCAAAATGTACTAACCTTGCTTTTTAGCTTCTGAAGTTCCACTTCCGGCTAAATGCTATTAACTGTTGTTTTTTTTTTTTTTTGGTTTTTCGAGACAGGGTTTCTCTGAATATCTCTGGCTGTCCTGGACTCACTTTGTAGACCAGGCTGGCCTCGAACTCACAAAGATCCACCTGCCTCTGCCTCCCAAGTGCTGGGATTAAAGGCGTGCGCCACCACCGCCCGGCATATTAACTGTTGTTAACTGAAGTATGTCAACTCAGAACATGGTTTTTTGTGCGTAAAAGCTCTCTCCCTGAGAAAGGCTCAGTGCTCCGTGGGATCACTAACACCTAGTGCGGTTGCTAGCCAGCTGATAAATACTTTCTATTGCCTTACACCCATGTCCGAGCAGCCTTCTCTGGTGAATATCCCACGAGGGTTGGGAAGACTGGAAAATCTGGGTCACAAAATGGTCAGGAGGTGTTCAGTGGAATTATCATCAAGTTCTCCCCTGACACTGGACTCACTCAGTGCACTTCCTGGTTGTTGCGTCTGTTACGCTGTCAGTGGCTTGAATGTCGCAACCAAAGCTCATGTTGAAACTCAGTCCCACTTTGAAGTATTAAATAGATAAGGCCAGGTAGAATCTCTTGTTGTTTTGGGGTTTTTGGGGTTTTTTTGTTTTTTGTTTTTGTTTTTGTTTTTCAAGACAGAGTTTCTCTGTGTATCCCTAGCTGTCCTGCAACTCACTCTGTAGCTCAGGCTGGCCTCAAACTCAGAGATCCCCCTGCCTCTGCCTCCTGAGTGCTAGGATTAAAGGTGTGTAGGTACCACTGCCCAGCTGGCCAGGTGAAAATTTAAGGGATGATAATCCACTCATAAATCAGTTGATGAATTAGGGGGCTGGGAATGACTGAGCTGGTAAAGTGCACAAGCTTGAGTACCTGAGTGTGGACCCCAGAACCCACATAAAAACCTGGGCATATCAGTGGGTGCCTAGAGCCCTAACAGAGAAAGGAGGATCTCTGAAACTCACTGGCCAGCCAGAGCTATGGAGTCAATAAACGTCAGGCAGCTCACTACAGCTTATAACTCCATCTCTAGGAGCACCCATCTGCTTGGGCTTCTGTGGGCACCTGCACTCATACGTACCTTCACATAGTCACAAATACACATGATTAAAAATAATTTTTAAAAAATTTAAAAAAATAAAAATAAAATGACTCTTGAGCATGGTGGCACACACCTTTAATCCCAGCACTTGGAGGAAGAGGCAGGTGGATCTCCGAGTTCAAGGCCAGCCTGGTATACATAGTGAGTTTCAAGAACATAAAAAAGAGACCCTGTCTCAAAACAAAACAAATAAATTAGAAAAATAAAATAAAGGTAGAAAGTGAACAAGGAAAGACACGTGCTATCAACTTCAGGTTCCAGGAGCACTGACTCCCTCTTGTGGTGTCTATAAGCAACTGCACTCACATGCTCAGACACACAGGTGTACATACAACTAAAATAAATATTTTAAATTTTTTATTTTTATGTGTAAGTGCCTACATGTGTGTATGTATGTGTGTGTGCCACATGCATGTCTGGTGCCCACTGAGAGCAGAATTGGATTTCGGGGTGGTTGTGAACTACCATGTGAAGTACTGGAAATGGAACCCAGAGGCTCTGTAAGAACAAGAAGTACTCTTAACCTTTGAGCCATCTTTCCAGCCACAAATAAATATTTTTAAAAGTAATTTAGAGCTGGGCATGGTGGCACACGCCTTTAATCCCAGCACTCGGAAGGCAGAGGCAGGCGGATCTCTGTGAGTTCAAGGCCAGCCTGGTCTACAAAGTGAGTCCAGGACAGTCAGAGATACACAGAGAAACCCTGTCTTGAAAAACAAAAAAAAAGTAATTTAATGAAGAGAATAATATGTCCTCTATCCTAGAGAATCAGTGATACTGAAGAGAGGAAAAACAACTTCAATCTGATACACAAAAATTAATTCAGAATAGATTGTAGTCTAAATATAAATCATAGGCTGGAGAAATAGCTCAGTTGACATCTTGCTTGTAGGCCACAGCTTTGATTCTCAGCACCACACGGTGACTCACAACTGTCTGAAATTCTAGTTCCAGGGGACCCAAGGCCCTCTTCTGGACTCGGAGGACTTCTGAATGCACATGCACACAAACTCACATAAGCGTATGCACATACACAGAAAAATAAATGAAATAAATAAATAAATATCATAAAACACAGAACTTCTAAAGGGAAACATATGAGAAAAATCCAATCACATATGTAACCGAACTTTTAAATTATTATTTATCACTTATTTATTTATTACTAAATTCACTTATAACAAACACCAACAATTTCTTAACTATTAATCCTATAAATTCCTACAACCCCTTTAACCTATCCACTAAACCTATTGATAATCATAACAACCACTTTCATAACCTTTTAGAATGATACAGTCTCTGGGGCAGGTCCTCAGTCGTCAGGAACACAGTCTTTGTTGTAGATTCTTTAACACACTTAGCAGTCCTTCTTCTGGATCTCTCAGATGCAGGTTCGTCAGGGTCGTTGGTTATTGCAGTCTCACCTTAAATAAGGCTTCATGCTTTCTTCTCTGTGGGAGACCCCAGCCGTCTGCAGGCCAACTTACTTCTTTTGAATCAGGAATTCAGCTGCTCTGCCTCAGTCCTTAAAGCCAGGCACCGTTTCCTTTAGGCCACGTTTCCTTTAGGCCACTGTTTGGACAGATCAAACCCCTCTAGGCAAAAGATGAGCCACAGGGTCCAGTCCTTGGCCTTTTGGTGTCTTGCTCAGGCTTTCTTTGCTCACCGGCTTCTTTCTGCTTCAGGGAGAGAGCTGGCCATCAATGGCCAGCCGTTTTTTCAGCAGGACTCTTGGAGCTCTCTAGCATCAGGGGCCTCTTCTCTTCTGGGCTCCACGCACTGTCCTCAAATAGGAGGAACTCTGTTTCAGCTTAATTTGGGCTCCGCCCACTTAGCAGCTGAAAACAATGTCAGGCCAGATACTTTGTTTCTTCAATTCTATTGAGTCTTTCCTGTTTTCCTGACTTCAAACTTGTTTTTCAGTCTATTGAGTCTTTCCTGTTTTTGCTGACTTCATGCTGATAATGCTCTTCAGGCCCCGAATTAAGAGACAGTATCAGAAACTCCTATATATTTTCTAAATCTAATTTATCTAACCCCTACACACATAGGCTGAGTAGAGTTCTGTTCTTTTTTAAAATTAGAATACTTTAAATGTATTCACTTTTTTTTGTATATGTGATGGTTAGGGATAGTACACATGTCACAGTACACATATAGAGATTAAAGGACAACTTTGTCAGGATGGTGGTCTCCTTCCTCCTTTACCTGAGTCCTGGGGGTTGGATTCAGATCACCATGTTTACACAGCAAATGCCTTTACCTTCTGAGACATCTCCATGGCCCTAAGCTCTACTCATGTTTGTTCTCTTAGAGGTTAAACCCAGAGCCTTATGCATATTAGAGAAATCCTCTACAACTGAGATATACCACAGACCTTTGTATTTTTTGTTTTGAGGAAAAGCCTTCCTGAATTGCCCAGACAGTTGTTGAACTTCTGATTCTCCTGCCTTAGCTTCCCCAGAACAAGAGCTGGAATTGTATGCCTTCTTTACCAAGCCCAACTAGCAAAAAGTTCTTAGATAGAAAACCAAAAGTATAATTTATCCAATAGAAAATAGATACACATCAGTTTAAATTATGTCAAGTTGAAATTCTTTCTTTGTGAAAGGTACTAGAAAAGTCCACATAGAAAATTTTATGAATTGAAAGAATAAACCAAAAAAAGTATAGAATCGAGTATGGTAGGACATGCCTGTAATTCCAGTAAAAGAATTCAAGGCTACCTTCAATTCAGTTCAAGGCCAATCTAAGCAGGGATGCACATTCAGGGTAAGCAAAGAGAGAGGGACAGAGCTGTACTCAGCATAGGAGTTTGGGCATTATTTGAAAATTGCTCCTCCTGGGCCAGTGACATGGCTCAGCAGGTGAAAGGGGTTTGCCACCAAGCCTGACAACCTGAATTTATCTCCATGGCCACATGGAGAAAGGAGAAAGCCATCTCCCACCAGTCATTCTCTTACCTCCAGACTCTTGCTGTGGAATATGCTGACACACATAAAAATAAATTAACATGTAGCAAAACATTTTAATTGTTCCTTTACTTTTGCTTCTGTGACTAAAATAATTCTTTTTTTTTAATATACATTGTTGTTCTGCCTCCATGTATGTCTGTATGAGTGTGTCAGATTCCCTAAAACTGGAATTACAGACAATTGTGAACCACCCATGTGGGTGCTGGGATTTGAATCCAGGTCCTTTGAAAGATCCACCTCTGCAGCCCCAACTAAAATAATTTTATCAACTGAATCTGCAAACTAGACCAGTTAGGGAGTAAAACAGGTGCTTTTCCATGAATGAGGTTTTTCTTTCTTTCTTTCTTTTTTGTTGTTTTGTTTTGTTGAGACAGGCTTTCTCTGTGTAGCCCTGGCTGTCTTGTAACTCACTCTGTACATCAGGCTAGCCTCGAACTCACAGAGATCCACCTGCCTCTGCCTCCTGAGTGCTGGGATTAAAGGCGTGTACCACCACCACCAGGTTTATTTTCTCCTTCTCTGAATCCTACTCCACCAACCCAAGACATGGGTCCTGACCCTCACATTTGTATTATATTATGCTGGTCCCCATCTGTGCCAACCAAAGCCTCTGTTTAGTGAATTTATGGTTTGTTTGTTTTTGGTTTTTTCGAGACAGGGTTTCTCTGTGTAGCCCTGGCTGTCCTGGACTCACTTTGTAGACCAGGCTGGCCTCGAACTCGCAAAGATCCACCTGCCTGCCTCCCAAGTGCTGGGATTAAAGGCGTGCGCCACCACCACCCGGCTTGTATTTTTTTTCTGACAGTCTTCCTCTTTGCCCCTGGTTGGCCTCATTATGTAGACAAGGCTGGCCTTGTACTTGCGCCAATCCTCTCTGGCTCTCAAATACTGCATTATAATCGTGTGCCAACATTTCTAGTCCAATGTCCTAAACTAGTAAACGTAGAGGCACTTGCCCAATAGCTTAGAGAAATGCCCATTGTGTGTTGGTAAGACATTTGTCCAATCAATGTGAATCAGTCAGCTTGGAGAGGAGTTTTGAGCCAGGATAGCCGAGTTGAACTCGCCAGTCAGAGTACAGAAAGAACTAGAATGGGTGAACTTTTTCAGCAGTATGTCACAGAGGCTGAAAACATTCTAAGCCTAGGTTAGCGGAAAGAGGCTGAAAGGTGAAGTCTTCAAGGTCCAGGCTTGCAGAAGATTAAATTGTACAGCATCTAGAAGTTTCTAGTCCAAGGTCTAGGGATAGTTAGAAATACTCTGGGCTCAGCCCAGGCCATGTATTCATAAAGCTTGATTACAGCTCTTATCTCATCCCCTCGTCTGAAGAAATAAAAACCTTTACACATAGGCACCTGCACACATGAACCACATACTCACACAGACACATACACACACATAAATAATAAATCTTAAAAATAAAAAACAGCCGGGCGGTGGTGGCGCACGCCTTTAATCCCAGCACTTGGGAGGCAGAGGCAGGCGGATCTTTGTGAGTTCGAGGCCAGCCTGGTCTACAAAGCAAGTCCAGGACAGCCAGGGCTACACAGAAAAACCCTGTCTCGAAAAACCAAAAAAATAAAAAAAATTAAAAAAATAAAAAATAAAAAACATAGCGAGGAGGTGGTGGCACACGCCTTTAATCCCAGCCCTAAGGAGGCAGAGGCAGCTATGAGTTGGAGACCAGCCTGGTCTACAGAGCCAGTTCCAGGACAACCAAAGCTACATAGAGAAACCCCCTCTCAAAATAATTAAATAAATAAATAAGAAAGAAAGACACACACACTCACTGTCTGGAATCAATTGATTAGGCCCCTTTTGACTAAACAAAGAGGGTCTATTCTGAAAGCAGAAAGCCAAGCCTCCCCTTACCCCACCCTCTGGATTCTAAATTTGCCAGGATGTAGAATCTGGAAATTCTAGTACCCAGAAATGTGAGAAGTAAATTAATGTTGTTTATAAATTATCCATAGATCCCCTGCCCCCCAGTACTGGAGATCAAACCTTGTACTTGGTAGAGAAGTACCTAAGTCCCCAACCACAGATATTTTGTGATAGTAATAGGAATGGCTGAGATAATCTCTTTAAACAGTATTCAACTGCTTAAACAAAAAATAGGGCAAATGGGCTGGAGAGGTGGCTCAGAGGTTAAGAGCACAGGCTGTTCTTCCCAAGGTCCTGAGTTCAATTCCCAGCAACCACATGGTGGCTCACAGCCATCTACATTGAGATCTGCCCGGGCATATATGTAGAGCAAATACTGTATACATAATAAATAAATAAATAAATGAATGTTTAAAAAAAAATAGGGCAAACAAGATGGCTCAGCCCGTAAAGGCTCTTTCCCTTTACTTCAAAGAGTTCAATTCGCCGGGCGGTGGTGGCGCACGCCTTTAATCCCAGCACTTGGGAGGCAGAGGCAGGCGGATCTCTGTGAGTTCGCGGCCAGCCTGGTCTACAAAGCGAGTCCAGGACAGCCAAAGCTGTTATACAGAGAAACCCTGTCTCGAAAAGCCAAAAAAAAAAAAAAAAAAAGAGCAAAGAGTTCAATTCCTAGGACCCACACAGTGGCAGGAGAGAACTGGCTCCCACAGGTTGTCCTCTGACCTCAACACACACACACACACACACACACACACACACACACACACACCCCTACACTCATACACACATGCGCACAAAATAAATATAAATATCTTAAAATAGCATATCAGAGAACATATAGAAAATGAAAATAATAGGACAAACAACGGGATGGAAAATGGAAATATGTAAAGGAAGAAATCATTTAAAATGGCATCATCGGGGCTGGAGAGAAGGCTCAGCACTTATCTGCACTGATTGAAATGCCAGGGGACCTGAGTTCTTCTCCGCACCCACACAGTGGCTCCAGGCCATCTGTAACTTCAGTTCCAGGGGATCTTACACTGTCCTCTGTCGTCCTCAGCCACCAAGCACACAAGTGGGGTAAACCAGGCAAGAAACCCATACACATAAAAACTGAAAAGAAAATAGTATATGTTTTGAAGATATACGGTGACAAGAATGCTACTGTGAACACCAAAACCCCAAAATGAGCAAGCTAATTGATATTAGCCATAAAACTGAAGAGTGAATTGGGTACTGTACCGTATACCTGTCGTCCCAGGTACTGAGAAGACAGAGGCAGGAAAATCTCTTAGGTCTAAGACCGACCCCAAAGACATGAGACCCAGACCTTCTTCTCAAAAAGGAGTAACAACAACAAATTCCAAATTAATCCAAAATAAGTCAGAAAAAGCTAAAAGACATATAGACCAAATAGGGAACAAACAGCAAGATGGTATATTTAAACTCAGTGTACAGAAAACCAGATCAAATGTAGTGTCTGAATACTATAGCAACAAAACTAAAATTGTTGAATAGTTAAGAAAAAAAACCCAGCCGGGCGTGGTGGCGCACGCCTTTAATCTCAGCACTTGGGAGGCAGAGGCAGGTGGATCTTTGTGAGTTCGAGGCCAGCCTGGTCTACAAAGCGAGTCCAGGACAGCCAGGGCTACACAGAGAAACCCTGTCTCAAAAAAAAAAAAAAAAAATCAACCCCCCCCCCAAAAGAAAAGAAAAAAAAACCAACAAGGTCCAGTAGTATTTGCCTACAAGAAACTGATTTGAATATAAGCAGAGTAAAAGGTTAAAAAATATTTGCTGTGTAAACACTATACAAAACTAATCTCCAATGGCTACATTAACATCTGGAAGTATTTGGAAATTAAACAACACACCTCTAAGTAACACTTCAGGCTAGTTGGGGGGATAGTTTAGTGGTAGAACACTTGCCTAACATATGCAAGGCCATGAGATCTATCTTCAGTACTATAAATAAATAAAAAATAAATCAAGCAAGCAAGCTAGCTTCTATAGAAAAGAAACCACAAGGGAGATCAGAAAGTATTTTGGATTAAGAGCACTGTCCCTCTTCCAGAGGATCTGCCTCCAGTTCCCATATGGTGACTCACAGTAGTGGTAACTCCAGTTCCAGGAGACCTGATGTCCTCTTCTGGCTTCTGCAGGCACTGAATTCATGTGGTATACAGACATACATGCAGACAAAATGTGCATATATATAAAAGAAAAAAATTTAAAGTGAAAACACAAGTCCAATCAATGTCTAGAGAGTCTTTTTTTTTTTTAGATAAGGTTTCTCTCTGTATCCCTGGCTGATCTGTTCTGGACTCACTTTGTAGACCAGGCTGCCCTTGAACTCACAGAGATCCACCTGCCTCTGCCTCCCAAGTGCTGGGATTAAAGGCGTGCGCCACCACGCCCAGCCATTTATTTATTTTTTTAAAAGAAAGAGCTAAAAATAAATGATTTGTGTTTCTATCATATAAGCTAGAAAAGTAAAAGCAAATTAGATCCAAAAGAAGGAAACAATATAATAAAGATGACAGTAGTCGGGCAGTGGTGACAAATGCCTTTACTTGCAGCACTTGGGTGACAGAGGCAAGCAAAGGGCAGCCAAGGGCTACACAAAGAAACCCTGTCTCAAACCTCCCCCTCCCCTGAAAAAGATAAAAGGACAGAAAATGGTACTAGTGTGGTGTGGTAATACACACTTGTGTATATTCTTGGTATTAGGGAGACTGAGAAAGGAGAAACACAGTGTTCAAGGCCAGCCTAGGGAAAAGAGAGTATGTGGTTGAGGGTGTATCTCAGTAGCTCACCGGTAGAGCAGTTGCTCAGCATGTACAAGGCCCTTGGTTTGATTGCCAGCCAGCATCAAGCATCACATACACAACTATTAATTACTAACAATTTTATATGTAGGCAGGATATGAGTGTGTGTGTGTGCATGTTTCGGTGTGTGCATATGAATGTGGAGGCCGGAAGTCTCTTCCTTAGGAGACATCTTTTTCTTTCTTTTTTTCTTTTGAGATGGGCTCTCTCATTGGGATTGTTACTCATTAATTAAGCTAGGCTGGCTGGCTAGCAAGTTCTAAGAATTTGCCTGGCTGCTTCTCCAGCACTGGGCTTACAAGTACTCTACTACACTCAGCTTTTTATGTGGCTACTGGGAAATAAACCAGAGTCCTCCCGCTCTCGTACAGCAAGTGCTTTGCTGACTGAGCCATCTCTCTAACTTTATTACCATTAAATAAATTTATTTGCAAGAATTGGCCAAATGCCTGTAAGTGCCAAAAAGCACTAAGAAGAGACAATCTCAATACCCTTTTACCTATTAAGCAAATTGAATTTTAGTTAGAATATTCTCACAAAGATGATTCAAAACCCAGATGAATTTGCTAATGAATTCTACCAAATACTTAAGAGGGAAAAAACCCATCCGTTATATATAGATTTCTCCATAAAATAGGAAAGAAGGAAACACTTCCAAACTCAGGAGACCAGCATGACCCTGATACAGAAACTAAAATGTGAGAAAATAAAACCATAAACCAACCTCTCTCGTACCAACAAATGAGGAATTTGTCTAAAAAAACTTTTTTTTTTTTTTTTTTTGGTTTTTCGAGACAGGGTTTCTCTGTTTAACAGCTCTGGCTGTCCTGGAATCGCTTTGTAGACCAGGCTGGCCTTGAACTCGCAAAGATCCGCCTGCCTCTGCCTCCCAAGTGCTGGGATTAAAGGCGTGCGCCACCACCGCCCGGCTGTCTAAAAAAACTTTAAGTTATGCATGGTGTAACATACCTGTGACCCATGCATCTGGGATGTTAAGGTAGAAAATCACAAATTTGAGTCCAGCTGGGACTATAATCAAAAACCTGATTTAAACTGGGCGGTGGTGGTGCACGCCTTTAATCCCAGCACTTGGGAGGCAGAGGCAGGTGAGGTGGATCTCTGTGAGTTCGAGGCCAGCCTGGTCTACAAAGCGAGTCCAGGACAGCCAGAGATATTCAGAGAAACCCTGTCTCAAAAAACCAAAAAAAAAAAAAAAAAAAAAAAGAAAGAAAGAAAAAGAGAAAAGAAATGGCTCTCTTTCCATCATGTGGGTCCCTGGGATTGAACTCATGTAATGGATCTTTTCTTTGTGTAGCCCTGGCTGTCCTGGACTCACTTTGTAGAACAGGCTGGCCTTGAACTCACAAAGATCCACCTGCCTCTGCTTCCAGAGTACTGGGATTAAAGGCATGTGTCACCTTGCCAGGCTTGGTTATCAGTCTTGGTGATGGGTCCCTTTACCCTCCGAGCCATCTTGCCAGCCCTTTGTGGGTAGTTTTGAAATTACATTACTGAAAGTTTTATTATTAGCGTTATAGTAATTTATATCTAAGTGATCTGTCTTTCCACTCAGCCTACTTTTAAGACCTTTTTGTCACTGATTTCTGTCATTTCAACATTCTGTCTTTTTATACATCCTGCTTGACACTAGTTTTACCTTGGGTATAATTTATGCTCCCCGTGTTGTGTTCTCTGGAAAATCTGTCTCTGAATATTGCAGGCATTCTCCAGCACTATTTGGCTCCTTGATACTTTAAAGAAATTATTCTTTTTATCGGGGGGGGGGGGGGAGGTTAGCAGAGAAGGAAAAGTGGGTAAAGCACTTGCCCTGCAAGTGTAAGAACATGAGTTCAAATCCCTAGAACCTACATAAAGCTGGGCACAGAGCACACCTCTGTAATCCCAGTGCTCCTATAGCAAATGGGAGGTGTTTATAGAATCCCTGGACGTTCAAGGGCCATTGACAACAACACAAGAGACCCTGTGTCAAACAAGGTTGAAGATGAGGACTGAAGGTTTCCTCTGACCCCCACACACATGCACATCCCCACCCTTATTTGCTGACACAATTGTTTTAAATGAATATTTTTGTTTTTGACATAGGGACCTCATGTAGTTCAGGTTGGCTTCAAACTCTCTATGGTTCAGGATGTTCTTGCATTTGCCTCTTAAATGCTAGGGTTACAAGTGTGTACACCACATCCAGGATTGAGCACAGAGTTTTTGTGCATGGTAGGTGGGCACTCTATCCATTGAGTTACTTCTTAGTTTTTTTTTTTTTTTTTGAGACAGGGTTTCTCTGTGTGACCCCTGGTTGGCCTGGAACTCACTCTGTAGACCAGGCTGATCTCAAACTCAGAGATCCTTGTGCCTGTGCCTCCAAGTGCTGGGATTAAAGGCATGTCCCTGTGCACTGAGTTAAGAAATTGCAGGCGGATGTGGTGGCTCATGCAGTTTCATGGTGATGCATGCCTGGACTGTCAGTTCTTGTGAGGCAGGAGAACAGTGAGTTCAGGGCTTGTAGTACACAGTAAGATCCCATCTAAACAAATAAAAATACTATTATTTAAATATTTCATTCATTCTTTCTGTCTCCAACAAGTTTAGTATCTGAGTTTATTGGGAATTTAAAATATTTGTTAAGCTTGAGTTTGTATGTTTCTATGTTTGCTAATCATCACGCATAGTGTTATTGTTCCTAATAATGTTGGTACGTTAAAATGCATATGTGTGTGTGTTTGTGCTGAATGGATGCATGTGTATATGTGTGCTCATAAGTGTGCATGCAATGTGGATATGTGCATTGATTCATGTGTGTGTGTCCACCTGTTTGCCCATTTGTGTGGAGGCCAGAGGATGAAGTTGGGTGTCTTCCTCAGCCTCTCCCCACCTTGTATATTGATAAAGTCCCTCAGTTGAGAGCAGAGCTAACTCAGCTAGTAGCTAGCCATCTTAACCGAGGGATCAGCTGTCCCTGCCTCCCACTGGGATTACAGGTGGCTGCCCACCTGACATTTACATGACTGCTAGGGATCTGAACCCCAGTCCTCAGGCTTGCAAAGCCAAGTGTTGTGGAGCTGAGCTGACTTCTCAGGTGCACTTTTACATTTTAATATTTATTTTTGCATTTTAAAAATTATGTGTTTAAAGCTATGTGCATGTGGATGCAGAAACCCATGGAGCCCAGAGGTGTTGGGTCCCCCCTGGAGCTGGAGTTACAGGCACTTGTGAGCCACCTGACTTGGATGCTGGGAATTGAACTCACATTCTTTGCAAGGGCAATAAGTACTCTGATCTGCTGAGCCATCTTTCCAGTCCCCTGAACTATTTAAAATTTTAGATGATGTCAGGATCTCCTCCTCTTCTTTCCTATTCTGTCAGCATTGGTTCTTGGAAGCACAAAGGGCCTCAAGCATGAAAAACAAGTGTTCTATCACCAAGCTACTGCCCCAGCCCTGATGTCAGAACCTCTAAGCTCAAAACAGATAAATTAGCTGCTTGCCTGTCTTTCTTTTCTCTCTGCCTCTGTCTCCCTCTCTCTCTTCTTTTCCTTTTTTTTTTTTTTTGAGACAAGATCTCATGCAGCCCTGACTAGTCTTGAACT
The DNA here is from genome assembly GCA_907164525.1 of Lophiomys imhausi. Classification (NCBI taxonomy): domain Eukaryota; kingdom Metazoa; phylum Chordata; class Mammalia; order Rodentia; family Muridae; genus Lophiomys; species Lophiomys imhausi. Next base: position 1,956,552 of record CAJQZJ010032322.1, on the reverse strand, counting down.
TAGCTGGTAGCCTACATTAGCCTTGACCTCCTGACCCTTCTACCTTCACTTCCCAAGTGCTGGGGTTACAGATATGGCCTCTGTGCCCTGCTTAGTTTCCTTTCTCATTAAATTTTATTTTGTTTTAAATTATTTGTATTCGGGTATAACTGTGGGGAGTATGCACACAAGTAAGTGTAGGTGTTTCACAGAAATCAAAAGAGGGTGTTGGATCCCTTGGAGCTAGAGTTATAGGGGCATAAGGGCAATTGCAATGTAGATGCTGGGAATTGAACCCAGGTCTTCAGCGAGAGCTGTGCTCTAACCACTGAGTCACTTCTCCAGCTCTTAGTTTCCCTTCTGCATAGAGAATCTGCATTTGCTTTTGCTAATAGCCTGAAAGTGCTGTTAAGATGAGACTACTTGTGTTAGTTTTGTTGTTGTGGTAATACAACTTAGAGAAAAATGACTTTAGTGAAAAGATTTGCTTTGATTTGTGATTTCAGACTGTGGCCAACAGGCCCAGTGATTATGTTTGTGATGAGAAGGAGAGCTGCTTGCCTCATGGCAGGCAGGTAGCAGCCAAGATACACACTTCAAATTATGCCTCCAGTAACACATTTTCTCCAGCTGGACCCAACTTATCACCTCTTAATAACTCTTCATAACTCCCCCTTTTTGTTTTTATCTTTCCCAGACGGCTTTTTTTTTTTTTTTTCTGTGTAGTTCTAGCTATTCTGGAACTCCCTCTGTAGACCAGGCTGGCCTCAAACTCACAGAGATCCACCTACCTCTGCCTCTTGAGTTTGTCACCACTGCATGGCCCAATAACCCTTTCAATGATGACCCCATCAACTAATGAATTCATTGATGAGTCCAATCACTTTGTAAAGTACATCTCTGAACACTACTTCTGCAGTTGATCAAATGTTCAAGAAATGAACCTTTTGAGTGATATTTCCTTCACATTAATCTATAACATGACTTAACTTTCCTTTCAGAGTCCCGAATTCTGTTGACAGACCTCAGAAAGTCTACTGTGTGGGCAACTCCAGCCTTGATCTCTAGAGTCTGTGTAAGTACATATGAGGCTTATTACCTCGTTGTCTTTTCTCCAAAATCCTGGCTAAGACACATTTCAGGAGAGTGCTTCCACTAGAGAGCCTTCCCTGATTCCACACACATCCAGCAGGGAGTAAGCGTCATTGCCAGTAAGTACATAATTTTATTTTTCAGGACTATCTGAGTTTCTCTTTCTCTCAATCCAAAGCATATAGTCTTACTTAAGCTTCATTGAAAATGATAATTACAGGGCTGGAGGTATGGCTCAGTGGTTAAGGGCACTAGCTGCTCTTCCAAAGGTCCTGAGTTCAATTCCCAGCAACCACATGGAGGCTCACAACCATCTAATAATGGTCTGGTGCCCTCTTCTGGCCTGAAGATGTACATGCAGATAGAACACTCCTATACATAAAATCTTTAAAAAAATAAAACAAAAAACCAGCCGGGCGTACTGGCAAATGCCTTTAATCCCAGCACTCAGGAGGCAGAGGCAGGAGGATCTCTGTGAGTTCAAGGCCAGACTAGTCTAGCAAGTCCAGGGCAGCCAGGACTACACAGAGAAACCCTGTCTCTCTCTCTCTCTCTCTCTCTCTCTGTATATATATATATATATATATATATATATATATATATATATATATATTAATTTGAGATAGAGTCTTGCTATGTAGCTATTGCTGGCTTAGAACTTGGTATGTAGAACTGGATGACCTGGAACTTGCTATATATGGGTTTGAACTTGACTTTGCTTCTGGAGTACTGGGATTATAGGTGTACACCACTGTACTGAGCAGGGTGCCATCTCTTTTCACTCAATATTGCCACTTGCTCTTCAATGACTTCAGAAGATCTAACACAGCTTAGAAAAGAGTGGTGCATTGGACCTAGAGTTGACTCTCGATCTGGAATTGGACTGCAGTCTGGACTCCAGAGCCTGTATAACAAACCAGCTATCCATGCAAATACCTGTAACCCCAGCTCTGAGGCAGGCAGAGACAGGAAGATTGTTGATGTTTGCTGGCCTTCAACCTAGAAAAGAAGGCCTGAGCACCAGGTTGAGAGAAAGACAGAGGAAGGGAGGAAAGAAGGAAGGAGAGACAGATAGACAGACCAAGAGAAGGATGGGGAGTTGTCTCAAAGGCAATGGAATGGGCAGAGACTGATAGATGAGAAGGCCAGACTCTTTTCTGGCCTTTGTGCACATGTACCTGCTCACACACTGGACTGATGATCTAATGCTAGTCCCACCTCTGTGTCCAGGGGCAGATCATGCTGTCTCTCTGGCATGATCTTCCCAATAAAACGAGACAGCAGGTGCTGGACAGATGGCTCTGTGGTTAGGAACATGGACTGTTTTTCCAGAGGACCCAAGTTTCATTCCCTGCACCCACAGCAGGCAGTTCAAAACTGTTGGTAACTCTAGTTCAAGGGTCTGACATCTATGGCCTCTGCAGGAACACACAGGAACACACACAGGCACACACACACACACACACACGCACATATATATACACTTATGCACACACACAAATAGACCCAAATAGACCTTTTTTTTTTTTTACAACAAATGGACAGATATTTCAGTTTTTATTTCATCCCATGTGTTTTTTTTATAATTTATTTTTTATTTCTTCAAGTTACATCTCAATCACAATCCCCTCCCTACTACCCCTGACCTTTTTTTTTTTTTTTTTTTTTTTTTTTTTTTT
>CAJQZJ010032322.1:1916926-1949254 GCA_907164525.1 Lophiomys imhausi | reverse complement strand
CTAAAAAAAAAAAAAAAAAACAGCCAGGCGGTGGTGGCGCACGCCTTTAATCCCAGCACTTGGGAGGCAGAGGCAGGTGGATCTTTGTGAGTTCGAGGCCAGCCTGGTCTACAAAGCGAGTCCAGGATAGCCAGAGATATTCAGAGAAACCCTGTCTCGAAAAACCAAAAAAAAAAAAAAAAAAAAAAACTATGGGCAAAAACTGGGCGCAGTTGTGCACGTCTTTAATCCTAGCACTGGGGAGGCAGAGGCAGGCAGATCTCTGTGAGTTTGAGGCCAGCCTGGTCTACAGAGGGAGTTCCAGGACAGCCAGGGATATGCAGAGAAAGCCTGTCTCAAAAAAGAAAAGAAAACAAACAAACAAGGTTTGCTATTCTTTACTCTGTGACTCCAGCTCCCGTAGGGCAGGAATAAATCCCACTCTTCTAGCATTGCACCAGGCACTTAAGAGAGGCAAGATCCTTATTAACAAATTACAATCCTTTTGAGTAGCAGGAAACAAAGCAGTAGATACTGCTTATGAAGTCCATAAATTAAATAACCTAGTAATTTGTCAGTATTCATTTTCATTATTTTAGTATTCTTATCATTCGCCCACTCCAGAATTTATATTAAGTATTTTTTTGCATTAAAAATTGTTATTAGTTTTTGAAGCTATCAAGCATCTAGTTACCTTTTTGACCCTATTACCTCGCCTAAGTTGTAGTGTGAGTACGCACAAAAAAGTCCAAAAAACCCCACCATAGTCGTTGCCAGTTATTTCCTGATGTGAGTAGTTCTTTTCAAAGGACAAACGACAATTGGGCTTTCTACTGAGGTTCTCGGTCCCGCCCAGGTATCAGTTCATCGAACCTCAGAGAATCAGGAGATCAAGGTTCTAATTCCTGGAAAACGAACCACCAAAAAGTGACAAATCCTGTAACAAACACCTCACGGGTAACCCAGACGGAACCTTGACCTCAAGATGGCGTCGCTCAGTCATAAGATTCAATCGGCTCCAATCAAAAATGGCAGGGCGGGTCGTAATTTACAGCCTTAGCCTCTCTAGGTCCCACTAGGCGCTCCTTCTCTATGGTTATTCTTCGGTGCGTAGCGAGTCAGGGGCCACCGTGGAGACTATCTAGGTATAGTCTTCTCTATGGTTTCCCCTCTCCACGCCTCCTGGCGCAGTGCACGCCGGGCAAGAGGAAGACCTCCAGAAGCTCCCCGCGCAGCGCGGCTGTGTTTGCGGCCTATGCGAGTAGGCGCTTCGGAATCTGTCTCTCAGGCCGGCGGCTCGCAGAAACTTCTAACCGGTGGGAGTCCACTCATAACCTGACGCCCAGAGGCCGCGAAGACAGGGCCGTTTTCCTAGCGGCGGGTGAGTTCGCGCTTCCGAACGCGCGAGGAAACCGCTCGACCCGGTACCCTCAGCTGCGGGAGGAGGAGAAGAAGAAGGAGGAGGAGAAGCCAGGGTGGCTGCGGAGGGCCGAGCGGGGTGGCGGGGGAGGAGGTGGGGTGGGGGAGGGGACGGGCACGAGGCTTGGGCTTCTCTGCCCCTCCGATGCCTCGAAAGCCAGTGGGACCAAGACCCCGTGGAGGAGGCCGGGTCCACGTCCTGAGCGTTCCTAAGTGATTTTTTTTTTTTTTTGGTCGCCCACTTCCTCTGTTGCTTCGCATTCCGTTTGGGAGTGTCGCCCCGGCCCCGATGGGGCTCCGGGCTAGCCGCGGATCGGATCGGATCGGTGGGCCTGTAGGCCGGGTCCGGGAGGCCCTTCCCTTATCCGGCCTCTAGACCCGCCCCGCAGAAGATTTGTGGGGCCGAGGACCCGAGGGCCTGCAGGCTGCGCCTTTAGACCGGCCTGCGCCCACTCTTGAGCGAGGTGCTGGCCGCCAACGGATTTCTTCCTGTCTGGTAGTCTAGTGCCAGCCGCCCAAAGGATGGGCCCCACCCCTCCTTGAATTTAGCGAGTGTCCACTTTTTAAAAAAAAATTCTTTTAAAGCACCTTTGCGGCTTGTTGAAGATGGTGATGAGTTTCACGGTCTTGTCCCCTTTTCGTTCGGAAGGATGCTGTAAGCTATATCTCCATTCATTCTAGGCCGTGCCAGCCTTCGTATTAAAATGTGTTACCATCCTTTTGTTTTCAGTATTGGTTTCTAAATACGGTTTTCGAAATGGAGTGTGAAGGTTATCTTGAAGTTATGTAATAATAGATTTATATTGACGTGGAAATGCCATTTTGATACAGGGCAGAGTAAAGCAGACCAAAAGGAGAGGGGAAAAGATTGGGGCTTCTCTTGTATCTTAGTGCTTTAGGATTGAGATAAAGTGTATCAGGTAGCAAGCAGTATTGTATAAACTGTTTTCTGTGTTGTGTGTGAGCACCCTCCCCTTAAGTTTCCCTCTAGGTTAAAAATCTCTCGGTGTTGTTTTTTGTTTTTGTTTTTGTTTTTGTTTTTGGAAACATTTTAGACACAAGTAAGAGGGTCGCTGTATACCATTGATACTTAGAAGTCTGTGTATAGAATTAGGAAGGGTTGATAGTTTAAGGGGAGTAGCCACACCAGAAATGTAATTTTGTGGGAACTTTAGTTAAAAAGAAAAGACTCCAAAAACATTCAGAGATTTCAAAAGGCAATTGGGTGTTCAGTTCTTGTGATTCAAGCAGTGTGCTCTTACTAAACTTTCTTCTTTTTGCTTTTTTTTTTTTTTCCGAGACAGGGTTTCTCTGTGTAACAGCCCTGGCTGTCCTGGACTCACTTTATAGACCAGGCTGGCCTCAAACTCATAAGAGATCCAGATCCACCTGCCTCTGCCTCCCGAGCGCTGGGAATAAAGGCGTGCGCCACCACGCCCGGCTTATTAAACTTTCTTAAGTCTTTATTTTCTTCATCAGCCAAATGGGAGTTCTGTTGTGATCCACTTCACAGATTGGACTTGGGGACTGAAAAAAATGTATGTAAAATGCTCACTAAAATATTTTGTATAACATGGGTGTTGGTTTATCCTGATAAGTGGTGTTACTTAAGAATGAGAGTCAGAAGTTTCAGAGACTTTTTACATTTCTTCCTGTGTATTCAGAGTAGACTTTAATGTTTAAGTTCCTTTCTTTCTCATGGGTATGTTAGGAATTGAGACCTTGTGGTAGAGTGGAAGAACCATTGAATTGGTAATTTCAGGATAGTAGGGTACTTTGGAGTCTCCACCCACTTACTGTGTTCTGAACACATTAGCTTCTTCACCAGTAAAGACTATCAACTGTATACCAAGTAATTTAGGAGATTAAAAAAAGACATTTTGTTTTGTTTTTTGAGACAGGGTTTCTTTATATCTCTGGCTGTCCTGGACTCACTTTGTAGACCGGGGGCCTTGAACTCAGAGATCCACCTGCCTCTTGCTCCCAAGGGCTGGGATTAAAGGCGTGTACCACCATGCTTTTGTAAATAAAAGTAAATAAAAATGCTGCATCGGGTTATTTTGGCATTATCTATTTTTGGGGGGGGTGGTCAGGAAGGTGTCACAAAAATATTTTCGTTAAAAAAATTTTTTTAAACAAATGTATGTGTATGGGTGTGTTGCCTCCATGTATGTACACGCATTCGTGTCTGGTGTGGCCAGAGGCCAGAAAAGGATCCCCTAGAACTGGAATTAAAAATGGCTGTGAAACAGCCTGTGGGTTCTAGGAATCAAACCCAGGTCCTCTGGAAGAGCAGCAAATGCTTGTAATTTGTTGAGCTATTTCTTTTCTTTTGGTAGGATACCAAGAACTGCTAGGAAAAAATGTTTTATTGCATTTGGCCATCATGTATTAATGATTTTGGTTAAATGTTTTTATTCTGTGATTATCTTTTCATTGCAGTGTTGAGTCTCTGGATGGAGATATACACACACTTTTCATGTTAATGATGTTAGTGTTGAATAAATGACTTAAGATCTCGTCAGGGATGTTTAATTTTTTAGCCACAGAAAAAAATTTCACTCTACTTTTCCTTATTTATGTATATATAATTTGGAGGAAAATTCATTGTTTTATGGCTTTAGAAAAAAAAGGTTAACATTAAATTATTAGCATTATTAAAAGTAATCACCATCTTGAAAAACTTTTTTATAATTTTTTTAATCTTTAAACAAAGCCCCTTTGAGACAGGCTCTCTATGTAGCTCTGGCTGTTCTGAACTCCCTCTGTAGACCAAGCTGTCCTCCAACTCACAGAGATCCATTTGCTTCTGCCTGACAAGTGCTAGGACTAAAGGTGTGTATCACTGTGCCTGGTCCTAAAAGTGTTTTGAAGGTTAATGTAGAGTCACTTCTTTACTGTGTGATGCTGGGAGCAAATCCAGGACTGAGGATGTTAGGCAAGTTCTGATCCCTTGAGTTAGAGCTCCAGTCCTTTTTCAGATCTCCTGTCTAGTAACTACCATTCACATCCCCCAAAGAGATTTTGGTTCCTTCTTAAAACCTTGAATACCTTTGTACTTTGAGTTGTTGATACAGGGTATCAATAAGTAGTAGCCTAGGCTGGTCTCAAACTCAAGCTTCTCCTGGCCTCCCCGGTGCTGGGTTTTATAGGCATGCTTAGCTTCTTTTGGCACTCTGTATGTATGCATTTATGTATGTATTTATTTGTGCATTAGAATTTTTTTCTACATGTATGTCTGTGTGAGGGTGTCAGATCTTGGTGTAAGTTGTGAGCTGCCATGTGGATGCTGGGAATTGAACCAGGGTTCTTTGGTTCAGACTGACCTAGAACTCATGACATTCTGCTGTGTTTTGTTGCCTTTTTTTGTTTGTTTTTGTTTTTCGAGACAGGGTTTCTCTGTAGCCCTGGTTGTCCTGGGCTGGCCTGCCTCTACCTCCCGAGTGCTGGGATTAAAGGCATGTGCCACCACACCTGGCGCTTTTTTTGGGGGGGGGGGGGGGAAGACAGGGTTTCTCTGACTGTCCTGCACTCACTTTTTATTTTTATACTTTGATATAATGTAAAATTTACTAGTACAGTGAATTCTCAACCATACTAACTCTGAGTTTCCTTAGATGTCAACATTTTTGCTAATCTGCTTTTGTTCTTTTCATCGTTTCCTTTTGACATATTTTGCTAGTAAGTTGCAAGATGTTTCTTTCTTTTGGGGGGGGGGTGTTTGAGACAAGATTTCTCTGTGTAGCACTGGCTGTCCTGGACTCACTTTGTAGACCAGGCTGGCCTTGAACTCACAAAGATCCGCCTGCCTCTGCCTCCCAAGTGCTGGGATTAAAGGCATGGGCCACCACTGCCCGGCTAAGATGTGATGTTTTTATACTCACAAATACTATAGTGTATTTTCTGAAAGCTCTAGGAAATTCTTTTATCATTTAAAAATAGTACAGTGATCACAATCAGGAAATTAACATTGGTACATTATTGTTTAATCTTACGCCTTAGATTTTTGGTAGTTGTCCTGATTTGATAACTGCTCTTTTAAAAATACTAGCTTTAGAAAGCTAAATAAAATTTTTTCCCCCCTGAGACAAGGTTTCTCTGTGTATCCCTGGCTCCCTGGCTGTCCTGGACTCACTCTGTAGACCAGGCTGGCCTTGAACTCACCTGTCTCTGCCTCCTGAGTGCTGGGATCAAAGATGTGCGCCACCACACCTGGTCATTTAGACAGCTGTGAGCTGCCATGTGGGTGATGAGATTTGAACCCAGGTCCTTTGGAAGAGCAGCCAGTGGTCTTAACTGCTGAGCCATCTCTCTAGCCTGATTTTTTTTTATGTAAATGTACAGAGTTGTGTAACCATTACTCAGAAGTATCTCTAACCTATTTGTTTTTTGTTTTTTTGTTTTTTTTTTTTGGTTTTTCGAGACAGGGTTTCTCTGTTTAACAGCTCTGGCTGTCCTGGACTCGCTTTGTAGACCAGGCTGGCCTCGAACTCGCAAAGATCCGCCTGCCTCTGCTTCCCAAGTGCTGGGATTAAAAGCGTGCGCCACCACCGCCCGGCTTTCTCTAGCCTATTTGTAAAGTACTGTGTATATATATTCCACTTTAGTTTGTGGCAATCACTAATATGTCTATAGGTGCTGCCTTTTTCTCATCGAAAGAGACATTTTCTGAGGAAAAGATCTGCTTATTTTTTGGATATTCAGAACACTTTCATATTCACTCCCCTGTCTCTTGCAAAAGTGTTTCTGTGCAGTGCAGGTGACAGTGCCTTTAGTATGTTGGTAGACAAGAGCTCTATGTCTGATCTATGTCCCTAACCTGCTGAACTGGAAAGTTTTGCTATGACAATGAAAGCTTCTTTTCAACATTTTCTTTATTTGGGCACAGAACTTTTTTTTTTTTGGTTTTTTTCAAGACAGGGTTTCTCTGAATATCTCTGGCTGTCCTGGACTCGCTTTGTAGACCAGGTGGGCCTCGAACTCACAAAGATCCGCCTGCCTCTGCCTCCCAAGTGCTGGGATTAAAGGCGTGCGCCACCACCGCCCGGCTAACACAGAACTTTTTTTTAAAGGAACGGTTCCTACAGAATACTGTTCTGTGTAGATTCAGTTAGTGAAGTGATTTTTCTAAAGCTTAAGGTAGTGCAGTAACCAGTCTCCAGTGCTGTGCAGGCTGTAGAAGGTCAGGAAGCAGTGTTGACTAATAGTTACATTGTTTTATGGAGCTGCTGAACTAGTTGTAAAGCTTATATAGTAACTAATGCAAATAGTTTTTAGAGGAGAACTTCCACATAATTGGAGCTAGGTTGTATGAATGTTTTCTCAGGGAAATGTTTTAGTCTCTCTTTTTTTTTTTTTTTTTTGGTTTTTCGAGACAGGGTTTCTCTGTGTAACAGCTCTGGCTGTCCTGGACTCACTTTGTAGACTAGGCTGGCCTCGAACTCACAGAGATCCGCCTGCCTCTGCCTCCCAAGTGCTGGGATTAAAGGCGTGCGCCACCACCGCCCGGCTTTGTCTCATTCTTAACATTTTAGAAATTTGGTGTCTAGTGTCCTGAGAGAGCTAATGTGTCACTCTCTCCCTGGTGACATTTGTTTTTGTCTGGATAAGTATGCAGTAGAGGAGTGCTCATAAGTAGTGCTGGTTATATTTTGTGTATCTGTGGTATTCCCAGGAATAAGAAAAAAAGAATGGACTGAAAAGTAAGGAGAAAAAAGTGAGAGTAGAGTTGAACAATAAAAATATATTTTAGATCTACTTTTTTACACTAAATGCACACATATATAAATTATACATAATAAAATTCATCCATTTTTAATTCTAGTAAGTCCTTGACATGTAGAATTGTGTGCTCACCACCAAACTAAATAGAGATTGCTTATATCACAGATACTTTTTATTTAGGCACAGAAAGCTTTTCAGTATTTTGAACCATCCTGGCGGTGGTGGCATGCATCCCTAATCCCAGCAGTCAGAGGCAGGCAGATTTCTGAGTTTGAGGCCAGCCTGGTTTACAGAGTGAGTTCTGGAACAGCCAAGGCTGCACAGAGAAGCCTTGTCTTAAAAAACCAAATATAAAATATAGCCAGGCATAGTGGCGCTTGCCTTTAATCCCAGCAGAGGCAGGTGGATCTCTGTGAGTGAGCTGGGTCTACAGAGTCCAGGACAGCCAGGGCTGTGTTACACAAGAGAAACCCTGTCTTGGAGGGAAAAAAAAAAAAACCTCATTCTAGTCTACATAGTGAGTTTCTGGACAGCCAGAACTACATAGAAGAGACTGTTTCGAAAAGAAAAAACAGCCCCCAAATCCCCTAAATGGAAAACAAAAACACATACAAAAGCCATTTTTATAAATAGTATTAAAATAATTTCAGTATTAATAACTGCATCTCATATCTAACCCTCAGAAAATCTTTCTGGCTATCTTTAAAATATGTCTAGAGCTGGGCATGGTGGCGCACTCCTTTAATCCCAGCATTTGGAAGGCAGAGGCAGGCGAATCTCTGAGTTCAAGGCCAGCCTGGTGTACAAAGTGAGTCCAGGACAGTCAAGGATACACAGAGAAACCCTGTCTCGAAAAAACAGACAAAAATAATAATAAAAATATGTCTAGAAACCAGCAACTTGTTTACTCCTACTTTCACCACTCCTACCTCCTTCAGGGCACAATCTATTGTCTGTATTATTGCAGTATTTTTTGCTTCTATTCTTGTCCCTTCCAGGTTTAACAGGGTAACAGTGATCATGTTCAGTCAGAAGCTTTGCAAAATTCTATCCCATTTAAAGTAACAGCTCATGTTAAATGCTTACAAAGCCCTGTCATCTTCCTTTTCCCCAGTTAATGATATGTTTATCTCACTCTAAGTGTTTATTCTTCTCTAGACATTCAGTTGATCTTGCTGGTATTCCCTCAAAGGCATGTCTGTCTACCTTATTCTTTTTGTATTTCCTTTGCTTGGAAGGCTTTTGCTTCTGATCGAAAGGGCTCCCTGCATCAGCCCCTTTCAGATCTTTGTTCAAATCTTTACTTAGTGAGGCCTGTTCGTCGGAACTGAAAGTAAACTACTCTGCAGCTTTTTTCTTTGCATTATTTTTCTGTAAAACCTGCTGACTTCCAGCCGGGCGTGGTGGCGCACGCCTTTAATCCCAGCAGCACTTGGGAGGCAGAGGCAGGCGGATCTCTGTGAGTTCGAGGCCAGCCTGGTCTACAAAGCAAGTCCAGGACAGCCAGGGCTGTTACACAGAGAAACCCTGTCTCGAAAAACCAAAAAAAAAAAAAAAAAAACCTGCTGACTTCCAATGTCCCTAAAACTTAGAAGTGTCATTTATTATTAAATTTAAATTTATTTAAAAAAATAAAATCTGGTACACTTTGCTATGATTGTATTTTCATTTCACTTAACAAAATATAAAGCTGTTGATGCTCAATGTTTAAAGTGAACATTTATATTGTCAAAGTCATCAAGAATGTCTGTTTTTTACATTTCCTTAAGGGGGACATTAAAGGAAAAGGGAACTGTTCATAAATGTTAGCTATTAACTATAATATTTTTCATCTTTAAAGTCCAGCCCGTGTTAAGTTTTGAGCAGCTTTAAATAAAAGGAAGGTATTTCGTAGGAAAATTAGTAATGTATTCAATAATTATATTGGTGAAACTACAGTGTATCTGGTTAATTAAGCTTTAATATTGAAAACCACGAACTATAACTTTGATCTTAAGGACATAGCTTTACTGTTTCTATCTGACCCTGGTGGAAGAGAAGTGGCTTTCAGTGAATTCATGGCCCAAGTTTATGCCATGGTGAAACTAGGCACTGGGCTGTTGCTGATATGTAGTAGCTGTTTAATAAATTTGTCAATGAGTCCTCAGACATTGTTTACTGTTCATTAATTAATTTATTTATTCAACAGGTATTATACCAACTGCCTTCCTAAGAAAGTGCTGAGCTAGAGTATTATTATAAAACAAGATTCTGTAAGTAGGACAGTAGCCTTCTGTTTTAACAGACACATCTTCCTGCTGCTTTCCATGCAGAACATTTGCAATACACATTATTAAAGGAAGGGGAACAAATGAGAACCCAGTGTAAATAACACCTGCATAAAGTTGCCATAATTGAAACCCATTACTTACTGTTTTAATTTTAAAGATAATAATTTTAAAAAGACAAAGCAAGCAACACAGAGAAATTGAGTGTGTAATGTCTTGTAAACTGGTGTCTTTGTTAGATATGCTGATGCTTACCTTCTTTTTTTTGCTTTGATTTCTGAGACAGGGTTTCTCTGTGTATCCATGGCTGTCATGGACTCACAAAGATCTGCCTGCCTCTGCCTTCAGAGTGCTGGACTTAAAGACATGTGCCACCACTTACCTACTTTTTAAAGGCTTTTCTAGCATCTTTTTTTGCTAATAACAGGAATCATTCTGACAATTCTTTTACTTGTGAATATGAACTGGTTTTCTAAAGCCAAAGTTTAAGATTTATAGAGTATTTTTATAAATTATTATTTTGTTTTTTTCAAGACAGAGTTTCTCTGCATAGCCTTGGCTGTCCTGGACTCACTCTGTAGACCAGGTTGGCTTTGAACTCACAGAGATCCACCTGCCACTGCCTCCTGAGTGCTGGGATTAAAGCCACCACCATCACCTGGCAAAGTATTTTTAAAAATACTTTTAAATTTACATTTCTATTTACTTATTTGGGGGCATGTATTCAATGGCACATGTGTGGAAGCCAGGGGACAACTTGTGGAAGTCAGTTCTCTTCTTCCACCTGTTGGTCCCAGGTACAGAATTTAGAATGTACCTGCTGATTCATCTCGCCACCCCTTAGAGACTATTTAAAAAGTCAGAGGAACATTGTAAGAAAGAACAGTTATGAGAATGCATTACATGCTTATCTATTTCAAAAAAATGTTTATTAACAGGTAAAGATAGTCAACTTTTAGGGATTGGGGAGCTGAACTGAAATAAGGGTTTTTTGTTTTTAACCTCAGATTCTTATAAGTTAATTGATTTATTATTATTATTATTATTAGTTTTGTTTTTTTGCTTTTTGTTTTTGTTTCACTGTGTATTTCTGGCTGTCCTGGACTCACTTTGTAGACCAGGCTGGCCTCAAACTTAGAGAGACCCACCTGCCTCTGCCTCCTAAGTGCTGGGATTAAAGGTGTGCGCCACCATGCTTGGCCTAACTGATTTATTTTAATACACATGGAAAGAATATATTCAATACATTGGTAATAGAAATATACAAATTAGTTTTGGGGGGAGTGGTTTAGTACTGGAGTTTGGAGCAAACAGTAATCTATATTACCGAAATATTTGTGGGCTCACAAAATGGCTCAGTAGGTGAGGGTGTGCTTACTGCTATGAATGACGGCCGAAGGGGATGGAGGGAGATTGTTGACTCCTGTGAGTGTTTCTCTGACTTCATACATGCCACATGTATTTACAAACACAGATGAATAAATGTAATTGAATAAAGCCCTAAATATTTGCAAAGATAAAATTAAATATCCAAGAATATTCAGTATTATATGAAAGGGTTAAAAAACTTGAGGCAACTGGTGTTTCTGTCTTAAAATTTACTATAAGACAGCTGATAGGAAGAGATGCCAGTGACATTGGAGGAGAGATGCCGGTAACAGTGCAGTATGAATATTAAAGCAATGCACAAGTTATTAGATACTTGTATGTAGAAATATGTGTAGAGATGGATGATAACAGACTGGTGGGATTTGGTGTGGGTGAAGAGAAAGTGGAAGACATCACACTCTTTAACTTGACTACTGAAGAATGAATGGTGGTGCATTCTTATAATCCTAGCACTGAAAGGCTAATTTAGGATTGAGCCCAGTTTGGTCACACAGATGTCTTAAACTGAAACACCAAATAAATAAATATACTCAACCAAAAAAATAAAACAGCATTCTTTTGAGATAGGGTCTTGTGTAGCCCAGATTGATCTCAAACCAAACATTGTTACCTAGCATGCCGTCTGGCCTTGAACTGACCCTCCTGTTTCTGCCTCCCAACCTCAGAGATCATAGTTGTGTACCACCATGCCCTGCTTGAAAAATACGTTTACTAATTCTAGACTTTCTCAGTTACAGACTATGGGATTTTATGTTATGGGTGGAGGAATTTTTGCTAGTGTTTTGACAATGCTTTGCTGCTTAGTAAAAAACAAAATGAACAAAAACCCAAAACTAATTCTACTGGAATCAATCACCACCTTATTTCAGCCTTTTTTTTTTTTTTTTTTTGAGACAGTATCGTACCATGTAGACCTGGCTGGCTCGACTAGACAATGCTGTCTTTCCTCTGTCTCCCCAGTGTTAGGATTAAAGAAGTGTGCCTCCTTGCCTACCCCAGACCTTGGATTTTTGAGACAAGTCCTAGCATACTCAAGATTCTTCTGCTTCTACCTCTGAGATTGGGATTACAGGTTTGTGCCACCAGGCCTGGCTTAGAGGTTTGCTTTAACAAAATTGTCTTAAACTGGGTATGGTGGTATACACCTGTAATCTTAGTACTTGACATGATGGAGGCAGGAGGGTCAAGTGTTCATAGTTGTCATCAGCCATATAGTGTTTAAGGCCAGCTTTGACAACTTGAGATCTGTGGTGCCAAAAAGAGAACTGTTAACCTTATTCAAATTGTGGGCTTCTTTTATCTTAGAGTAAGCCCTCTTCCCCTCAGTTTGTAATTTAATGATACATTTATCTTTGAGGAACTAGCTAACACTGAGTTGTCAGATATTGGTAAGCTTGTTAGTTTAGTTTTCAGAGAGCTGTTGGGTTAAAAGTGAATTTATCAGAGCACTTACAAAATGAGCTACCCTCCTGGGTTCTGAGTTTGTTTGAAAAGATTCATTGATGTTTGGCATTTAATTTTTTGATATTAACTGAACCTCAAAATTTTTTTCTTCCTTTATATGTATTCCCACATGATTGTAGGAGTCTATCCTGACCTTAGTTCGTGTACATTTTGGGAACTTATTTTAGAAAAGATCTAAGTTTTAAAAAATTCTCAATGGACAGACAGAGAAAAGAGGGTCTTTGCCAACTCCTTTGGGTAAGAAAACTTTAGAATTTTGCAGATACTCTAAAAAAGAAGGTCAACAATATAGGCATGTCAAATTGGAAAGGTTTCAAATAAGATGATTTGTCATTTCTTTCTTTAGACTGGTGCAGTCAGAATGTCTTTTCCCCCTCATTTGAATCGCCCTCCCATGGGAATCCCAGCACTCCCTCCGGGGATCCCACCCCCACAGTTTCCTGGCTTTCCTCCACCTGTACCTCCAGGTAAGTTTGATCACATTTTTTTTTTAAGCCTGTATGTTTGCCATTGTGATATTACCTTTGGAACGTGATACATAGGTGATTTATTAGTAAAGATATGGTAGTCTTACTATGAAAATGATTGTCTGACTTTTCTTTCTTTTGGGGGGAGGGTTTGACAAGGTTTCTTTGTGTAGTCTGGCTGTCCTGGAACTCACTTTGTAGACCAGAGTTTAGAACCCACAAAGATCCCCTTGTGAGCTGGGATCAAAGGTGTGCACCACCACTGTCTGGTTTCTTTCTGTGGCATTAAGTTACTTGTTTGGAGACAGAATCTGTGTTGCCCCTGGTGCACACTATTTCTGTGTGGGTATTTTTTTTAAATGTTTTTTTTTTTAAAACAATTATTCATCAATTTATTATGTATACAGTATTTGCTCTACATAAATGCCCGGCACAAGATCTCAATGTAGATGGTTGTGAGCCACCATGTGGTTGCTGGGAATTGAACTCAGGACCTTTGGAAGAACAGCCAGTGCTCTTAACCTCTGAGCCATCACTCCAGCCCCTTTAAATGGTTTTTTGAGACAGGGTTTCTCTTTATCCTTGACTGTCCTGGACTCACTCTGTAGACCAGGCTGGCCTTGAACTCACAGATCCGCCTGCCTCTGCCTCCTGAGTGCTGGGATTAAAGGCATGCGCCACCACATCCTATTTCTGTGGTTTTTTTTTTTTTAAAGATTTATTTATTTATTATGCATACACTGTTCTATCTGCATGTACTCCTGCATGCCAGAAGAGGGCACCAGACCTAATTATAGATGGTTGTGAGCCACCATGTGGTTGCTGGGAATTGAACTCAGGACCTCGGGAAGAGTAGTCAGTGCTCTTAACCTCTGAGCCATCTCTCCAGCCCTATTTCTGTGTTTTTTAAAGAAACCAAAATTCTAAAATTTTCAGTACTGTTAGCAGTGAAATTTCCCTCACATAGCTACATCATTTAGTAACAGCAGCCTGTTACTGCCAAAGGTATACAAAATGATAGTTGATTTATCTTTACAGATAATTTAAAATGCATGATATAAACTAATTAAAGTATACATTTTAAAAAATCTTTTGTTTGTTGTTTCTTTGAGACAGACTATTGTATCCTTATCCTGTATCCTTAGCTGTCTTGGAGCTGTGTAGCCCACACTAATCTTTTTTTTTTTTTTTTTTTGGTTTTTCAAGACAGGGTTTCTCTGAATATCTCTGGCTGTCCTGGACTCGCTTTGTAGACCAGGCTGGCCTCGAACTCACAAAGATCCGCCTGCCTCTGCCTCCCAAGTGCTGGGATTAAAGGCGTGCGCCACCACCGCCCGGCAGCCCACACTAATCTTGAACTCATGGTTATCCTCTTGCTTCAGCCTCACAGGTGATGAGATTACAGGTGATTGTAACCACACCCCAAGTTTCACTTCTTCATTTATATATTAAACTCCCCCCCCCCCTTTAATGGGGACAGAGGGGAAGCAGGCTTTCAGGTGGCCTAGGATGATCTGGAACTTGCTGTTTAAGCAGGCATGGCTGATCTTCCTGCCATACCTCCCAAGTGGGGAATTACATGTGTTTGTCACCATGTCTAGCTCTGAATGTTTTCTTGTAAGTGATTTTCTTTGTAGCCTTGACTATCAAATCATAGGGCCTTCTATTTTTTATTATTATTATTACTATTTTGTGTGTGTGTGTGCATGTGTTCATGTACAAATGGAAAGGTGTGCTATGGTGTAGGTATTGGAGGTCAAAGGATAGCTAGTAACAGTTGGCTCTCTATTTCCACCTTGTGGGTACCAGGAATTGAACTCAGGTTGTCAGTCTTGGCAGCAGGTATGTTTATCTACAGAACCATCTCTAGTCCCTCTTTTGCAGGATTTTTTTTTTTTTTTTTTGGTTTTTTGAGACAGGGTTTCTCTGTGTAGTCCTGGACTCACTTTGTAGACCAGGCTGAATTTACAGCAATCTGCCTCTGCCTCTGCCTTCTGAGCGCTAGGATTAAAGGTGTACACCACCATGCCTGGCTTGATGTAGGATCTTTTACTGGAACTCAGGGCTCCTGGGATATACCTACCTGTCTCTGTGTTGTTCCCTTGTTGGGATTATATTCACCGATCCTCTGCTTTTCTTTTCGTGTGGGTGGTTGTGCTCGTCCTCAAGCTTGTGAAACACCTTACTGTGTGAGGCATCTCTCCAGCCTTGCAGTTATTTTTAATTGTATTCTTAAAATATGGTATGCCTTTTCCCTCATAGGGACACCAATGATTCCTGTACCAATGAGTATTATGGCTCCTGCTCCAACTGTAAGTGTAATTTTTCTTTTTTTGAGACAGTCTCATCTCTTCCCCCTGGCTAGCCTTGGGTTTACTTTGTTTTTAGGTTTTTTCGAGACAGGGTTTCTCTGTGTATCCTTGACTGTCCTGGACTCACTTTGTAGACCAGACTGGCCTTGAACTCACAGAGATCCACCTGCTTCTGCCTCCTGAGTGCTAGGATTAAAGGGATGTGCCACCACCCCTGGCTTGGGTTTACTTTGTAGCCAAGAATGACCTTGAATTTTGATCCTCTTGCCAATACCTCTTAAGTGCTGTAATTACAGGCATATGCTAACCATGCCTGGTTTGTGTGCTGGGGATTAAACCTAAGGAAGTACTCTGGCAAGTTGAGTATGCTACCTCAACCCTGTAAAATATAAAGGGAAAATTAAGATTTAGAATAAGGCTAGAACTTTTTGAAATATAAAACTTTGGTAAACTTACATAAAAAATGTATATGTATGTGTGTGTCCAATCTGTGAGAATGTGCAACAGTTTCATGCAGTGCTTTTGGAGGCTAACAGGTGTTAATTCCCTGGAACTAGAGTTACAGGTGGTTGTGAGCCACCTGATGTAGTTTTGAACTGAATCTGAATCCTCTGTAAGATCAGTGTCTTAGTTTTCTGTTGCTGTGGCAAAACACCATGATGAAGGTGATTAATAGAAGGAAGGGTTGACTTGGGCTTACTGTTGTGGAGGGATTAGGGTCGATAATGTAGGAAATGCACCATGTGGAAATGATGACAGGAAGAACTCAGCTCAAATCTGAAACTGCAAGCAGAAAGAGATAATTCAAAATGGAGGGAATCTTTAAATTCTTAAAGCCTACCTCCAGTGACATACATCCGATAACAAGGCCTAAACTTTCCTAAACCTCCCAAATAGTTGGGCTATTTATTTTTTGTTTAATTGCTTTTGTTTCTTGGGACAGTGTCTCACTTTTTAGTCGTGGCTGGCCTGGAATTTACTATGTAAACCAGGTTCACTTTGAATGCAGTAAAGATCCATATGCCTCTTAAGTCCCTAGTGCTAGGATTAAAGGTGTGTACCACCATAGCCAGCTAGGTTGGGTTATTTTAGAAGCCTTGAAATGATACTCCCCTTTAAGGGGAATTGGGGCTTGGAGCAACCATTGGTGTCCTGTGCCTACTTAGTTTGTAATGAATTTATTGTCAAGTACATAGTTTTCTGCTCCTGTATGTGGGAGATTGCAAGTGTAAAGTGAAAATAAGCTAATAACACAAGGACCTTATAAAAAACAAAAGTATTAACAGTGTTGCAGTGTTTCAATATTGTGCTACCAGATTTGCATGAATAATTTGCTTTCATCTTGGTACTAGTTAGTATAAATGTGATGAAATTATTAGCTGTTTTTAATAATCTCAAATGGTTTATGTTTTGAACATTTTTTTTTTTAAAGATTTATTTATTATGTATACAGTGTTCTGTCTGCAGGTATATCTGCAGGCCAGAAGAGGGCACCAGATTTCATTATGGATGGTTGTGAGCCACCATGTGGTTGCTGGGAATTGAACTCATGACCTCTGGAAGAGCAGCCAGTGCTCTTAACCGCTGAGCCATCTCTCCAGCCCCCTTGAACATTTTTTGATAAATACAAAAGCTTGTCATTTTTGTTTCCCTTTTAAAAGTAATTAACAATTGAAATTTATTTGTCAATAAATTTGCATTAATGAAACATATTACATGCTTTAGGAGTTCTAGATTAAGTATTCAGGGCCTTTAATGATATGCTATATATTTATACTTAAAGGTTGGTATTTTTAGCATAATGTCATAATTGCCAGATATTTTTTTTTTCCTTTCTTTACCATAGGTCCTAGTACCTACTGTGTCCATGGTTGGGAAACATTTGGGAGCAAGAAAGGATCATCCAGGCCTAAAATTAAAAGAAAATGATGAGAATTGTGGTCCTACTACTACAGTTTTTGTTGGCAACATTTCTGAGAAAGCCTCAGACATGCTTATACGGCAGCTCTTAGCTGTAAGTTAAACTGTTTATTTTCCATTAAAAAAAACCATCATAAATTTCAAACTTACAAAAGAAAAATAAAGACTGAATAGCTTGGGTTTTTTTTTTTTGTTGTTTGTTTGTTTTTTTGTGACAGAATCTCAAGTTGTCCAAGCTGGCCTGAAACCTGGGAATCTCCTATTCCTAGCGCCCACGTGGTTGGGAGTAAAGCCTGAGCACTCATGCCTAGCTTCTCAGTTATTTTTTTCTCTCTACATTTTATTATGAGAAAAAGAATTCAAATCTGCAGTACAAAGAGCTGTACAGTAAGCACATTAGCAGATTGATCAGTGCCTCCCCCTTGCTTTTTTGAGACAAGGTTTCTCTATAACAGAGCCCTGGCTGTCCTGGACTCCCTTTGTAGACCAGGCTGTACTGGAACTCAGAGATCTGCCTGCCTCTGCCTCCCCAGTGCTGGGATTAAAGACGTGTGCCACCACTGCTGGCCAGGCACACAGCCAAAAGTCATCCCCAAACTTCCTGTTTTTACCTCCCACCTGAACAAAGAAGCCTCCAACACCCCCCATTTCAACTTCCTCCTTCTCTGTTTTCCCCTCTAAGTATTCTACCGTCCTCCTGCCTGAACAACTAATTAATTAACCTCCAAATTAAACTTGCTTCTCTCTCTCTCTCTCTCTCACTCTCTCACTCTCTCACTCTCTCTATCTCTATCTCTCTCTCTTTCACTTTTTTGATTGGTTGGTTTTGAGACAGGGTTTAAATCCCTGGCTATGTTGGAACTTGCTTTGTAGACCAGGCAGGTCTTGAACTCACCAAGATCTGCCGGCCTCTGCTTCCTGAGTGCTGGTCTTAAAGTGTGCACCATCATGCCTACCTCCCATTGTTACCTTTTTAAAAGCCACTTTATTGAGGTATAATTTGTACCTAATGAGATGTAGTAATTTGTGCAGTAATAATATAGTAAATGCAATAATAGTGGTGCAGAAGGATCATTGTGAACTGGAGGCCAGCCTCCAGCTACAGAGTGAGACCAGATGTCTCAAGACCAACCTCAATTCTAACAGTACTAGGCTCAGTGAAATGTATAGCCCTATGCTGTGTAACCACTATCACAATTGTAGCCCTGATTGTAAATCACAATTGAAATCTAGAACATTCCATTTTCCCTTGCTGCCCCTTTGCAGACAACTTCTCCCATTTTTGGCCCCATATAATCATTGATTTGGTTTCTGTCATTATGGATTAGTTTGAATGTTTTGGTTTTGATTGTTTTCTAGAAAGTATCTCGTGTAATCAAGGGTGGCCTCATAAGGCTTTATATTTTTGTTTAAACACTTTGTTACATATTTTATGTTTATGGGAAACTTGGAGTAATTTTAACAAGCTTAGTTGTTAATGTGATCTTGTTGAGCATTTTGTTTTCTGTTTTTCATTCTGTATTGGTGGTTTTACTATTGTTTTGAGACAGGGTCTCACGTGACCCAGGCTGCCTTCAAACTTGTCTCTTGGATCATACTGTATAGTTTTGGTTGTTTTTGTTTTTTGAGACAGGATTTCTTTGTGTAATAGCCCTGGCTGTCCTGGACTTGCTTTGTAGACAAGGCTGGCCTCGAACTTAAACACACAGATCCACCTGCCTCTGCCTCCCAGGGCTGAGATTAAAGGCGTGTGCCACCACGCCCGGCCATACTCTATAGTTTATAATTGTGATCTTGTCTTGAAACTAATTTTTGTTAAGTGGTAAATTCTTAAATTTCTTTTTAAGAAATGTGGTTTGGTGTTAAGCTGGAAGAGAGTACAAGGTGCTTCTGGAAAACTTCAAGGTACACATATTTTCTTTATTTGTTGCCACCACTTTAACCTGTTGTGTAAATAACTTAGCATGTTTTACTTTAATTTTCTTACTGGACTGTATGAAAAGACAAGAAGGTTTTGGCTGAGACTTGTGATTAGGTTCAAAAGTTGAAGCAAAAGAGGTAGACGAGGAAAAATTAAAATTACATAAGTTTTTCTGTCTTCCTTTTAATATACTAGACTGGACTAAATATACTAAAACTGCGTGTAATTTATGTGGGGGTTTCTGCATATGAGTGCAGTGCCCATCAAAGCTCGAAGAAGGCATTAGCTCCAGTGGAACTGGAGTTACAGCTTGTTTCCAGCTCCCTGATGGGTTTTGGAAATCTGTCTTCTGTAGGAGTAGTATGTGTTTTTAACTGCTGTACTGTATCTCTAGCGCCCCAACAATTTCTTACATGTTTAAGGTTATTTTTGTCTGATAGTAAGGCTGTCTGATCCAGATGGAATGATTAGAGCTCAGGAAGAGAGCAAGGATAATTAGATGGCCTTTTACTTTTTTGTGTGTGTGAGATTTATTCTTTTACTTTGTGTATATGAGTATGTCCCTACATGTATGCATGTGTACCCTGTGTGCTCAGTTCTTCAGAGGCCAGAAGAGGGGGTCAGATTCTCTGGATTGGTGTTCTAGATGATTATGAACTGCCATGTGGGTGGTGGGAATGGAACCTGGGTCCCCTGCAAGGACAAGTGCTCTTAAATGCGAAGCCATCTCTAGCTCTCTTTTGTTTAATTTTTCTCCTTTTCCCTGGTCTTTTTTTTTCCCCCTTTTTTATTACCCCTCCTGCCCTCCATTGATTGGTTCATGGATGTTAAAAGTGAAATGGTTAGTAGAGGGGTAAACAGCAGGGTTGGAGGGGTGCCCTCATAAGTTTTGTCTGTAGTCATTTTGCTTTTTTATAATTTTTTCATTTTTTTAATACCTTAATATTTCACAAACTTGTGTATTGCTAGCTTTTGGATTTTGTGAGTATAAAGAGCCCGAATCAACCCTGCGTGCTCTCAGATTATTGCATGACCTTCAGATTGGAGAGAAGAAACTGCTTGTTAAAGTTGATGCAAAGACAAAGGCTCAGTTGGATGAATGGAAAGCAAAGAAGAAAGCTTCCAATGGGGTATGTAATATCTTTTTTAGTATAGGTGTGCTAGTTCAGGGTAAATATTTCATATTGTAAGCAAATATAACATGGAGACTCACAAGATCATTATCATTGTAATGTGTTGTGGCCTATGCTGGAGTGTGTTTATATAGTTTGTAGATAAGTCTTTTATCTACCCACAGTGGGTGGATGACTGTTGGTTTGCTTGTTCCAGGTTGGGATGAAGGTAGTAAGGGAGGCTGGACAAGGTTAACTTGCCAGAGAAAACACTTGTACAGACTATTCCAATCAGAGCTAATTCATTAAGGCAGCTTTGTAAGTAAGTATAAAATATATTTCAACCTACACAATGTTTATTAGTTACCCTCTCTTTTAGATGCACACAGATTAGATTCTAAAGTGAATGAAAATAAGTCTTACTACTTCATGTATGGGGTGACTTTATTCAGACCATTTTTTATTTTTCATTTTAATTTTGTTACTTTAAGTGAGGACAAAGAAGGTTTTTATGTCTTATGTAGTAACGTATCTATTGTCTCATTCACAAAACAAAGCATCTTAAACAGGAGTATATATTGTATCCATTTTTTTTATCTTTCCCCCCCCCTTCCAAAAAAAGCCAAACAGCCTTTGCTCTCTTTAAGCTGTTTTTTCAAGATAGGTATCACCTTCTGATCCCTGCTTATAAAACTTTTATTTATTTGTTTAATTTTGTAAGACAAGGTTTCTCTGTGTAGCCCTGGCTGTCCTGGACTCATTTTGTAGACCAGGCTGGCCTTGAACTCATAGAGATCTGCCTGCCTCTGCCTCCTGAGTGCTGGAATTAAAGGCTGTGCCACCACACTCGGCTTAAAAACATTTTTTAAAACTCAAATTTAAGTGAAATATAAAAGGAAATTAAAAATTTCCATACCTCAAATACTTTACTGTAGACATATTTTGGTCTCATGTTCTTGAAGACATTTTCTTCCATGTAACTGAATGTAGGTTTCTGTTCTCTCCTTTTTTCTTTCAGTGCTGAGGGTAGAGCCCAGGGCTCCTGTATGACAGGCAAGCACTTCACTGCTGAGCCACATCACCACTCCATGAGTATAGCTTTAATTGGAATGTTTTTATTTCATAAAAACAGGATTAAAGCCAGCTGCAGTCACAGCATTTGGAGGTGATGGCAGTTGGGACAGCATTCAAGCTTATCAGTTAAACAGGGGATTTGAGGCCAGTCTGGGTGACATGAGACTATCAAACCAAAGAGTATTGTTTTATAAACATTTTCCCCCTGCTTAATTCTGGTTTCCTTTGGATTTCTAGTACTTAAGTATTATTTCACTGACACATTCTGTATATATTTATAAGGAAAAATTACTGTTGCTTGTCAGACCCAGTCTTAGTGTTTTGGGATTTCCATACAGAGTAACTCCTGTGTTTGGCATAGTTTTCAGGTTTTGTTGTAGTGCATGTCTGTTGGTTTTTGTTTTATTTTGCTTTTAGAGATTTATTTTTATTCATGTGTGTGTGAGTATGTTTGTTTATGTGTACCATGTGCATGTATTTCCTGTGGAAACCAGAGGAGGTTATTAGTTTCCTGGAACTGGAGTTCTAAGCAGTTGTGAGCTACCGTGTGTGTCCTGGGACCTGAACCTAGGTCTTTAAGAGCAGCAAGTGCTCTTAGCTGCTGAGCCATCTCTCCAGCTGCTGTTTTGGCTTTTTAAAAAATGTAGCCCAGGGTGATGACTTTTCCCTGTATGTAGTATGACCCTGACCTCTGCGGTCTTGTTCCCAAGTGCTGGGATTACTCAGGTGGTGTTATGCCATTTATTGGATCTTTTGTTGGTGTGTGTAGGTGTGAATGTGTGTACGTGGAAGTCAGAGGTCAATTCATGGAAGTTCTCTTCTACCCTGTGGGTCCCATGGATCAAACTGAGGTCATAAAGCTATGTGGCAGGCCCTTTCATATTTGAGCCACCTACTGGTGCCAGTCCACAGGCTTATTTTTGTCATTATTTAATGTCTTTGGTCTTTATTGCCCCTCCAGGCTCCTCATTAAAATTTTGTCCATCCAATCCTTTGATTCATATAGCTTTTGTATGATGAAACTTTTCCTGGAGAGACAAAACACACATACCTACTCACCTCAGATAGGGCACTCATGACAGACCAAAGTATGAATACCACTGAAGTACAACTTGGAACCAATGAGTTTTATTGGTGTTACTTAGAGGAATATGGGTGAGGGGTTACAGGAGCAGGCTCATTACAGCTCCAAAAACTGGGAAACCTGGAGCACACTGCACAGCCTGTAGGCAGTTCAACAGGTTGGAGAGTGTCCTTTCCAAGTGACTCTGGTCTAAACCTCTTCTTGGCAGCTCAGCTAGTTTCTTCTGGCTGGTCTCAGTATTTTTTTTTTTTTTTTTTGGTTTTTCGAGACAGGGTTTCTCTGTATCCTTGGCTGTCCTGGACTCACTTTGTAGACCAGGCTAACTTGAACTCACAAAGATCCGCCTGCCTCTGCCTCCCAAGTGCTGGGATTAAAGGCGTGCGCCACCACCGCCCGGCTTGGTCTCAGTATTTTTTGCAGCTTTTCTCTTCTGAGCGGTTCTTTGGAGTTAGCTTTCTTCCATCTGAGTGAGAATCCTAACTTTTTTTTTTTTGGTTTGGTTTGGTTTGGTTTGGTTTTTCGAGACAGGGTTTCTCTGTGTAGCCCTGACTGTCCTGGACTCACTTTGTAGACCAGGCTGGCCTTGAACTTGCAGAAGCCTTCCTCTGCCTCCCTAGTGCTGCGGATCAAAGGCGTGGGCCACCACGCCCAGTGAGAATCTTAACTTTTATTGTTTATTCTGGCAGTGAAATCTGATCAGTTTCAGGGACTGCCTGACTTTATCTTCAGTTGCTCAGAACTACAGGATGGAATGTTTTAATTCAGGAAAACTTTCACATAACAGTAATCCTTACATTTATTTATTGTCTTGTCTTTAAATTTTGTCTTCTCATATACACTCCCACCCTCATGGTCTCTAGTATTTACTTTGTTTCTCATAGCCCATTTCCACCTTGTCTGATTTTCACATTCCACACCCCTGATTTTCAGTAGAAAGGGAAGTAATTTCACTGTGTTCTTGTACCTGTCACCTGAGAAAATATCTTTTAAATTAATACCAGAATGAACATTTACTGAATAACAGTAGTAGGTTTTTTGGTTTGTTTCTTATTTTTAATCGACTCTTAGTTTCCTCTGACTCTGAGGGAAAGAGTAAAACCAAAATAGTAGCTTGGCCGAGGTGGCGCAGGCCTTTAATTCCACTGCTGGGGAGGCAGAGGCAGGCGGATCTCTGAGGTCAGACCAACCTGCTCTACAAGGTGAGTTCTAGGACAGCCAGCATTGTTACACAGAAATCCTGTCTCGAAAAACCAAAGGGAAAAAAAAAGAAAGAAAACCAAAATAGTTTTAATGAATCAAAGAGAAACAGGAACTTGTATTAAAGGAGTCAAATATTTTTCCTGATTTTGAATTTTGAGAAAAAATTTTGTTAACTAACTTGATTGAAAATATTTAAGTCGCCGGGCGGTGGTGGCGCACGCCTTTAATCCCAGCACTTGGGAGGCAGAGGCAGGCGGATCTTTGTGAGTTCGAGGCCAGCCTGGTCTACAAAGCGAGTCCAGGACAGCCAGAGATATTCAAAGAAACCCTGTCTCGAAAAACCAAAAAAAAAAAAAAAGAAAATATTTAAGTCAATAGATTACTGTTTTTCTTTCCTTTTGTTCTTTTTTTTTAACTGGTTTTTAGTAACATATTTTTTTTCTGGCTATCCAGTTTGATTGTTGTGGTCCATGCCCTGATTTCTGTCTGCCCAGCAGTAAGTCTATAGAGATTGTGTGATTCTTTCAAGCTGTAATTGTTAACGTTGCATTCAAGGATAAACTGGTGGGCTGGATAGATGCCTCCGAGGTTAATAGCACTCTTGCAGAGGACCCAGGTTTGATTACCAGCACACGCACGGCAGGTTATAGCTGCCTGTAACTCCAGTTCCATGGGATCCGGCACCTTTCTGGCCTTGCTTCCACAGACATCAGGCACACAAATGGTACACATACGGGTATGGTTGATTCATGCCTTAATCTCAGGATTTGAGAGGGAAGAGGCAGGTTGATTCTGAGGCCAGCCTGGTCTACCTATTAAGTCAGGCTAGCCAGGACTAGCACGTGTTTTAGAAAGCGAAGCAAAACAAAATAATGAGAATGAACTGGTAAATGTTGGAGTACAGATAATCTCTGGAAAGCTGTGTAGATAAAGGTGCTTTAAGTGAAAATCTTCACATAATTGCTTCCAAATTCATCTAGTTGAATCAGTGTTTTCTGAAAGAACTATGTATTTGCTTTTTGTTCCCACCAAAACTGCTTATTTCAGATTATAGAAGTTGGTCATGAGAATGTCTCTAGAAGCTCTGTTCTTTTTCTTGTTAGTATTACTTAGTATGCATTTTGGATTCAGAGGTAGAAATTAAGATTGGGAAATGGGAAATTGTTTGGGATTTCAGTGAGAGCTTTGTATCAGATTTGGCAGCCTGTCTAATTACCTTTCTAACCCAAAATAACATCTCTCCATCTGTGATCTTTTATTATATCTTTGTTTTACTGATAATTAGCACTCAGTTAAGAGACTTAGGCTAGTAATCTTTTTTTCTAAAATGTAGATTGAGAGATAGTCGGCCATTTGAAAGATAGAGTTGATTAAGTTTTTTTTATAAATCCATGGCAAATAGCTGTATTGATCCTTAAGTTTTTGGTTGGTTGGGATGGTAGCTTAGGGTCTGTGAGTTATTTTTATATTAGCAGGCCTTGGAATTTACAACTCCACTCCTGTTCCTATGATTAGAAACCTATAGAGAGTCTTCGGAGAGAAAAAAAAATCAAAGAGTATAGGAAATGTCACACAGATTGTATGTTTTAGACGGTCTCACTGTGTTGGCCTGGAACTGAGAGAGATCCACCGGCCTCTTCCAAGTATTGGGATTAAAGGCCTGCTGCACCACACATGGTGCAGCAATATGATTTCTATCAAAAGTCAAGTTTCAAGGAACTGAGTTTGTTGGCAAATGGTTGTAGTTTCAGCACTTTGAGAAAATATAGCAAGTTCAGGCCAGCTTGGGCTGCATGTTGGCAGCGTTGTGTGAGCAAAAACAACAATAGCAAAATACTCTAAATGCTAAATTTGAATCTCAATAGCTATGTTACTGGAGCACTCTCTTTCATATAAAACTTTCAGAAAGGCACAGTATAGCATTGAGGATTTTAGTGACAGCTGTATAAATTTGAAGACCTTACTGTTCTTATTTTATCAATTTAAAATAGTCACCACAATTATACTTTACTAATATTGTTGATAAATAATTTTAATAGTTTAATTACAGTCCCGTGTAAAGCATCTTGTCCATTTCTAAGATGCCAGGTAGAAAATTGGCAACAGGAAGATTGGATGAAGAGGCAGGTTTGAGAAAGTAAGAAACTCTTCATAGAGCGGGTTTTATCTTTGACATAATGCCTTATGTTAACTGTCATAACCTACTATTTCTTACTATATGTTAGTGAATGTTTATGGGCAAAGTTCTGATTTTAAAATACATTCTTTATACTTTCTAACAGTATCATACATACAGTGTGCTTTGAATAAGAATTTGTTTAAATTAAATGTTAATATAAGGCGTATAGCATATGTACATGAAAACATTTCTAATGATAGAAACAACCTAATGATGGTTGTTATGAAATAACTGGTAAGTCATAATTATTAAGTAATCACAAAGTGTGAAATTCAACTTCAGTAGAGTTGAATGTGTTGTGACTAAGACCCTGGCATTTCTGTGGAAGATATTTCTCTGGATATATTGAGGGATGGATCCAGGATTTCTGTGGAAGATATTTCTCTGGATATATTGAGGGATGGATCCAGGATTTCTGTGGAAGATATTTCTCTGGATATATTGAGGGATGGATCCAGGGTTACCCATGCTAGGATTGGGCATGTCCTGTGCCACTTGAGCTGTACCCCGGGCTCTACAAGCTCTATTATCATTACCTGAAAATGTACTCAGTATGTTATTTACCAAGTAAATTGCTATGTTAGGAAATATACATGTATAATTTTAGGTTAGAAAAATGGTTTTGTATGTGCAGTTTTTCATGCTTTTTCCTTCTGACATTCTTTATTTTCCCCCATGTTTTGAGTAAAAAGTTGAGTTGCATATGAGGGGAAATTGAAAGTTTTTACTTCATAGTAAATTTTCTATTTTTATTTTTAATTAAATTAATTCCATATCTGGGGCTTTAAAGTATGATTAGGAGCAATAATGCATATTAGAAGATTGTTTTTTTTTTCTGAGAGAAAGATTTTCTTTTTGAGGTAGGGTCCCCTTATGTAAGGGAAGCTTGCCGAAGAGTTACCATCCTGCCTGAGTGCTATTTTTGTCACCACTAGTGGCTCTGAGTGACGGTTACATTCTTTTTTTTTTTAAATTTTTTTTTCTTCATTTATTTTTATTTCCTGTGTGTTTTGCCTGCATGTATATCTGTGTGAGGGTGACAGATTCTCTGGAATTGGAGTTACAGAGCGGTGTGAGCTGCCACCTGGGTGCTGGGAATTGAACCCAGGTCCTCCAGAAGAGCAGCCAGTGCTCTTAACCACTGAGCCATCTCTCCAGCCCCGACAGTTACATTCTTTACCTTTCACTTGTAGCCTTTGCAGATTCATAGATTCATCCTATTTTTTGAGGTTTTTGTGTCTAGTTGGAAGGGAAGGTAAAGTCTCATGGAATGTCAGCTGCCCAAAGACTCTATATCCTATCTCTGCCTCCCCCATTAGCCAATCAGAAATTTTCTCTTAAATGATTATTATTAGAGTCTAGCTAGTACTTTTGAGAAACATTAAACAAGTTTTATGTGTACGATTTTGATTCTTTTTATTTTATGTTTTGAGACAGGGTTTCTCTGTATAGTCTTGACTGTCCTGAAACTTGCTCTGTAGACCAGGCTGGCCTGAAACTCAGAGACCTCCTTGGCTCTGCCTCCTGAGTGCTGTAACTAAAATGCATGCGCCACCATTCCTGGCTAGGTTTTGATTAATTCTTAATGATATTGCATGTGCAAGTCAGAGTGAACGAAGCATATATGATATGTATAGCATATGGTGTATGGAGGAGACATGGTTTTCATTCTGTAGCTACAGGTTTCTGGACGTATATACAGACAAGTTTGCTTTTGAACTCAAGAGATCTACTGCCTTCTGTGTCCTACCTAGGTACTGGAATTAAAAGTGCATCTTCATGATTGTTATAAAGTTTCTACTGCACCATAGAAATTGTAGTAGCTGGACTGGTGAGATGGTGTTTTAGATAAAGTAACTTTGCTGCTAGACCTGATCACCCAAGTTTGATTCCTGAGATTCATGAGGTGGAAGGAGAGAACCAACATTCTCATGTTGTCCTCTTGACTTCCACATGTGTGCCATAGCACACAGACATAGAAATAAATTTCTTTTAAGATTAAAAAATATGTAGAAGCATATGTGGGGAAAGAAGCCATCATTTGCAGCCTATAAGCTTTCTTATGTTTACATTTTGTAGATAGAGCTATCTAGTATTTTTTTTCTTTGTTTATCCTGTTCATATTCTTTGGAATAATTTTTTTTCCCTTCCCAAATTTGTCTTGGTTTTTAAGAATGCCAGACCAGAAACAGTCACTAATGATGATGAAGAAGCCTTAGATGAAGAAACAAAGCGAAGAGATCAGATGATTAAAGGGGCCATTGAAGTTTTAATACGTGAATACTCCAGTGAGCTAAATGCCCCCTCACAGGAATCTGATTCTCACCCCAGGAAGAAGAAGAAGGAAAAGAAGGAGGACGTATGTGTTCTGACAGTATAGTCATTTCTATAACTTATTCTGGAAAATTACAGTGCTCCTTGAGAAACTCAGGGATTTTCTGTGTCATGAAAAAAATGCTATAAAATATACATTGGTTTTTAAGGGGTAGTGAAAGTTAATTATTTTCAGTTTTAATCTTTTAGGTCAATTTAGTTTTATCTTTGGCCAGATATAATTGAATTACTGTAACTATTCTTCATTTGGTCCTAAAAGTGGGTCTACTCAGTCTTATTAGGAATATTAGTTTATAGAGTTAGTCAGGTATGAGGTAAAATTGAATTTTTTTCCTTCGTCCATTGGTGTAGAAGGAGAAAAGAACTAGTTGATAATAATTGGGAGGATAAGTTGCATAAATACTGTTCTTTGGCAGGAATTATAGGCAAATCTCTTTGTAAGGTAGACAAATTTTATTTTGTGCATACAAATACAAATCAAGTGGCATATGTTAATACATATGATAGTTTCTTACATCTTAGAAGAGATATGGAAACAGTTCTGGTGATACTCCTAAGACAGACATATTTTCCCTGTTGATTCCAGTATTTTGGTTATTGAAAAGAGAGGGTGTAATGGGTTATAGAGGAGAGATTTAAATATAAATAACTCCTTTTTTACTGTAATTTGAAATCAATACATCACAGGCAGTATATTGTTTCCAGTGTAAATGTGTAGTTAGTTGAATTATAGCCTAATGTGAGCCCTTTTTAAAAAAATCTTTGTGGGTTTCTCTGCAGATTTTCCGTAGATTTCCAGTGGCCCCACTGATCCCTTACCCACTCATCACCAAGGTTCGTTGGAACTGTAGGCTTTGATTTTTACATGTGTGCAACTAATTGCCAGATTTATGAGTTATTATTATTGTTGTGTAACTTTAGAACATTAGATTTTATTGCCAAGTTGGTGGTTTTTACTTAGTTGTATTTATAAAACTTGCTCAAAATACTGAATCATGACATTTTTATATTAATGTATGTAAATATTTATTCCTGTTTCCTTAATTTTAGGAGGATATAAATGCTATAGAAATGGAAGAAGACAAAAGAGATTTGATATCCCGTGAGATCAGCAAATTCAGAGACACACATAAGGTAGTATTGTTTTTTCACTTGATACCAATCTAGACTTTTTACAGAATCCAAAGCAAACAGACAAGAAAATCAACTTTACATTAGAGTATTTATTGCCTTTTACATGCTTAATTGATACTGAGATAGAAACAAAAGAACAGAAGACTAGTACCATATTTCAAAAGTGGTCATTGCTAATTTTTCTCAGTCACTTACTACAGTCATCTCACTTTAAACAAAAGTTACTTCATAGATTTCAACATGAACATCAAGGTCAGACTAAACTATATTCAGGGGGCAGCAGGATAACATACATACAGCTTAATTTATTTTTGTGGGCAGTTCTTTAATCTTAGGAAAAAAAAGCTGAGATTAAAATTTAAGATTTATATTTGTGTGGATTTAAGTTTGAGTGGGGGGAGATTTTAAAACATAGGTCAGTGATTACCAGACTTACCAAATTATAGATGCATGGAAGAACTGTAAATTCCCATAAAGCTAATCTATTCATTGACCCCCACCATTATGATAGAGATCATATGGTGACTAATGCAAGATGAAACTCTCAGCTTGGAAAGTAACAAGGAATAGGATGTAAGTATGAGCTTCTGTTTTTTATTATATTTATGGATGCCCCCTCAGAAAAATATGCAAAGGGGTAACTGGCTTGGAAATGGGTATTGTATATAGTAAATCCCACTCACGAGTTTTGCCTATTTAAAGCTTCTCTCAATGACAGTTCATCTGTGAATGTTCGCTGTATTGAAGGTGGTGCTTTCGGATGGTAAAATGCAAAGTACATGTGATGTATTTTGATGGTAGAGGTAATAAGATACTGCTGGTTCTGACTAGACCGAGGAGTGCAGAACATAACTCAGGGATGTTAGGTGTTTATTTTTTTCTATTGAATCTTATTTTTTCTCTTTGCTTTCAAAATCCCAAGTTGGCAATTAATGTTGATGAGTCAATACTGCTGAACACTTAATGTCCAGATGCCCAAACATAGTTCACATACAGCGCTTTTTCATGAATTAAATGTGTCTAAAAGCACACGTGTAACTCCTAGAATTTCGAGAGTTGCAATGGTGGTCTGTGGGACATCATTGTAGAATACTTTGATGTATGTTCACTATTCCAGTTCAAGGATGAGTAAGCTTAAAAATGGTATACAGTTGTGTGTGTGGTTTATTTACCCCTTCTCTGTTTATGTATTTGTTTTAAACCCTGTCATGTTATTGGTGAATTTTGAGGAAATCAAGTTTGTAAAAAATTTCAATTCACAAGATACTACTGCTGCATTTTAGGGGTTTGTCAGGCATTTCACTGCTTTAGTATTATTTTGCTGAGGGTATTGTTCTGAATTTCTAAAATGTGATTTAGAAATAAAAGAAACCGAAACAAAGCAAAAAAATTTCAGATCTCTTTGGGAGGTATGGTTAAGGGGATATGTGAATTTTTAGCAATAAAAAATGAGCTCAGTGAACCTTTGCATGTTTTGGTATGAGTTTATTAAATAACCATAGACTGTCAGGGTATCAGCGTGGCAGGGGGCGTCCATTTACAGCACGGATGAGTCTGAAGAGAGAATAAGGTAAGATACTTGATTTTTTAAAAACTCTCTCCTTTTCTCTTCATTACTTTGTTAATTGTTTTAAGGAATCACTTTTTATAATCTTAAAATATATGCATATATGCTATATCTGCTTGTGTACAATACACATATTGCATATATAAACAGCTTCTTTAATATGGACTAGATTTTCTCATTTTTGCTTACATAGAACAACTAAACTTTTTAAATGAGTTCTGAAAGAAATTGCTTTTACATCAGAGAAAAGGTAGCATATTAAACGAGGAGTAAAAAATTGAGGACTTGTACAAAAGAAATTAAAAATCTGTAAGTATATATTATCTCCGAAATAAATTTCTTAAGGGTATGACATTGAGGTAAGTTTTACTTAGTCTAGATTCATTTTGAAACATAAATTTTAAATTCCATTAGGAATATTTCAGAAATTAGATTTTACCCCTGTAATAAATAGCTTTCAGTTCCTTACCTCTCTCTCCATGTCTCATATCTTCCCTTTCTAATTTCAATGTATTCAGTATTGGCTCTGCCTGTATGCTAACTTAGTTCAGCAGCTGAGTATGTTGATGCCTCATACACTAGCTTCTCTTTCATAATCCTCTATCAGTTCTTTGGTCCATGAGCAAGAGAGAACATGTCTAACAGGTAAGACTGCTTTTTAAAGTTTTAAATGCTTTACATGACTGAGAGAGAAAAATGCACATTTTATTGTTGCAGTTTGAATTTCATTTCAGTGAAATTAAACATGAAACTTCAGTGATGAATGTGTTTTGTTTTTGTTTTGCTTGCTTGGGGTTTTTGTTGTGTTTTTTTCCCCTTCTTAGTTTGTATAGCAATCTTGTGGTACACCGGTAATCTTTCAGGATACACATTGGTATGACTGTTATTTGGTTTATTTGTGAACCGTGTACTTGCTCTTCCTCCCAGAAACATAGCTTGTAGGCAAGGTTAATCCAGTGTTGGCGATCCATGTCCTAGTACAACATCTGTAAGTTAATAACAAGATCCTTGCAAGGATGGATTTATCATTGTAAATGTATTTTTTATTGTCTTACAGGCATAATTGTGGGCATAACTATACTACTTTTAACTATTGTAAATTAAAATACTGCAATTAATGTACATGTTGCTTGAAGTGAGTGGTTTTCAAAGTTTCTGTATTTGGTGGTCTATCCGTCTTGTAATGGTGGGAATAAATATTTCTGTAGTTAAGAAAAAAGATCTTAGCTAAATTCAGCTGCTGTTTCTTTTGGAGGGCGGGCACCCTGGAGGGCAGAAGATTGTTATCATTACTTTACCGTCTTCTACCTCTACTTTAAAACCCTCATCTAGTAACCTTCGAGTAGTGAGAAGTCTAGGGTTTTTTAAAAATACTTTCACTGTTCCACTGACTTACAGATATTCATAATGGGCAGGAGTAAGCTTTAGCTTAATTGATAGTCTTTCTAGAAGTTACTACGTTCTTCATGTTTATTTTAGATAGTACTGAGTAAGTGGCTAGCCACAATTCACACAGTTTTCCCCATCCAAGACTGGAGATTCCTGGTTTGTGTAGAGTCTATGGTTTTGCACGAAATCTAGCCTTGTGATAGCTTCACTTTAATTTGTCAAATAAAGCCACAAGTATTTAAAGCCCTGGTGGTTTGATACTTTTCTTACCATTATTGGGCATTGTGCTGGGAAAGTCTGAACACGAACCACAGAACTAACTCTAAAAGTACTTTTATTGGTTTCTAGAAACTGGAAGAAGAGAAAGGCAAAAAAGAAAAAGAAAGACAGGAA
>CAJQZJ010032322.1:1881036-1916916 GCA_907164525.1 Lophiomys imhausi | reverse complement strand
AGAAGAGAAAGGCAAAAAAGAAAAAGAAAGACAGGAAATTGAGAAAGAACGGAGAGAAAGAGAGAGGGAACGTGAAAGGGAACGAGAAAGGCGAGAACGGGAACGAGAAAGGGAAAGAGAACGTGAACGAGAAAAGGAAAAAGAACGGGAGCGGGAACGAGAACGGGATAGGGACCGTGACCGAACAAAAGAGAGAGACCGAGATCGAGAGAGAGATCGTGACCGAGATCGAGAAAGGAGCTCAGATCGAAATAAAGACCGGAGTCGATCAAGGTAAAACATACAATTGATTGTTTTTTTTTTTTTTTTTTTTTTAAGTTTTATTTTTTATTAGTACAGTATTCTGCCTTCATGTCTGCCTGTACTCCAGAAGAGGGCACCAGATTTCATTATAGATGGTTGTGAGCCACCATGTGGTTGCTGGGAATTGAACTCAGGACCTTTGGAAGAGCAGCCAGTGCTCTTAACCTCTGAGCCATCTATCTCTCCAGCCCCACAATTGATTTTTTTTTCTGATAGCTTAATTGAATTACAAGAACGCCTCTGTGGAACCATTTGCATTCAAGTGATAAGTTTTCCATACACATACACATCATTGGTGAAAGTGACAATTTTAATTTTTCTCCTTTTGTTCTTTTGTTTTTGAGACAGGGTTTCTCTGTGTAGCCCTAGCTGTCCTGGAATTTACTCTGTAGACCAGGCTGGGAATAAAGGAGTGTGCCACCACTGCCACTACAACCAGACATTCTAATCTGGGAAGGTCTGCATGCCCCTGCATCCACTAGTACAGATGAAGCTGAGGCAAAAGAATGCATTCACAATTAGGCTAGGTTCACATAGTAAGTTCTGTAAGTACCCTAATCTGATATACAATGATCTCATCTCAAAAACAAAATAATACAGCTGGGAACATATCTTAGCAGTTAAGAGCACTTGCTTGTTGCTCTTGCAGAAGATCTGGGTTCAATATCCAGGGCCAATGCTGTGGCTCACAACTAGTCCCAGGTGATGTAATATATGGAGCATGTATATACATGCAGACCAAACTACTCCACATGAAATGAAAATAGTGTGCTGGATGCATACCTTTAATCCCAACACTCTACAAGTAGACATGGAATCTCTGAGTTCCAGGCCAGCCTAGTCAAAACCCAGTCTTGCAAAACAAAACAAGCCAAAAGTTTGGTTTTGTTTATTTTTGGTCCTATAGTTAGAAATGGGGTATGGGGGAGGTGAACAGTCTACTACTGAACTAAATTCTAACACGTTTTTTTGTAGTTTTCTCTCTATCTGAGGCCAGTTTTTGTGAACCTAGAGCTAATTGCTCCCTTGGTGTTACAGCAGACATAGTTTCATTGTATTCTTGAATTGGTAGGCTGTTTTTCAATTTGCAGTGAGACGTTTGCCAATATTAGAGTTGTATGTGTGACTGTCCCTGAGTCCATCTGTCTGACTGGATTTCTAGTAGCTGTAACTTTTTAGGATAACTTTTTTATTGTAAAATTTTTGGTAACTTATTTGTAATATTTAGAGCAAAAATAAGAAAAGAACAGTGGTTGAAAGGGTAGAAGAACTCATCCTTTTCCGTCCACTTTCCAAATATATGACTTGTTGCCATGCAGCTTGAAGGGCAAAGGCCCACTTTGATGAGACAAGACACCATGACCAACAGTAACTTGGGAAGGAACAACTTCATTTTGGTTTTCTGTTCTACATCATAGTCTAGCATACAAGGAAGTCAGGACAGTAATCTGAGGCAGTTGGTGAAGTGGAGACCGTGCTGAAGGTTGTTAACTGGATTGATCAGCTAAATTTCTTACATAGCCTATGACCACCTGCTAAGGGATGGTACTTCCTCATAGAGCTAGGTCCTCTCACAACAATTTTTAATAACGACAGTTCCTGCAGACTTGCCTACAGGCCAATCTAATGGAAGTATTTTCTCAATATTCCATTTTTCCAGATATGTTTAGATTTCTGTCCTGTTGACAGAAATCAGCCAGCATAATGCCTGCACCATGTTGATGGAATTGCATGCATGTTTAGTGCCTCTCTTTCTCCCTTACTTGATGCAGCCCTTAGTGAGAATTTAAATACTCAGTTTGTTTATGTGTCTGGGTTTTATAACCTAGCTTATTTTAGGCTTATCTCAGCCTTGTGAGTGGTTGGGATAATAGGTGTGAGCCACCTATTTCTTTGTCTTTAATTTTCTTATTTATAATGTTTATCTAGTGTATGGTTCTTAGAGATTGGGAAAAATGTGCTAATATAGCAAGATATGAACAAATTTGCTGACTTCATAATTTTTGAGTGTTGTTGAAGCACATAGCATGCCAGAACTCTCTTCCTACATCATTGCCATCATCATATTTCTTGATTGCTAGTGAGGTAATATTTTTAAAACAGCATGTTGTCCAGGCTGGTCTCTCTGTCTCTCTCTGTAGGTAAAGATGACTTGAACTTTTATCTTTCCCCAGCCCATATACTGTAATAACAGGCATGCACCACTCTACTCTTGCCTGGTTCTACACTACCTTCTATTTTTTAAAAAAGAGATAATTATAAATTATCTGTTCACTTTACATCCTGGTCACAGGCCCCCAAGTCCCACCCTCATACTCCCTTCCCCCACTACCCCTACCTTTTCCTCAGAAAGGAAGAGGCCACCACATAGTAGCAACACTCGCTCCTCCCTGGGGTTGTGCATGGATGTTTGCTTGCTTGCATGTCTGCACTAAGGTGCCAGATCACCTGGAACTGAAGTTATAGACAGTTGTGGGTCCTCCGCAAGAGCAGCCAGTGTCCTTAACCACCGAGCCATCTCTCCAGCCCCTAGATTGCCTTTTTAATATGTTTGCTAGTTTCTTATATTTCCTTTGGGAATGAGCAATATGCCTCCATCATTTTTTTTTTTTAAAGGCAAGGTCTTACTATCTACTTGGAAACTCTATGTAGAAGACCAGGATGGCCTCAAAGTCACAGTGGTCAGCTTGCCATTACTTCTTAGACATTGGGGTTAAAAGTGTACCATCATGCCAAGCCAGGCGGTGGTGGCGCACGCCTTTAATCCCAGCACTCGGGAGGCAGAGGCAGGTGGATCTTTGTGAGTTCGAGGCCAGCCTGGTCTACAAAGTGAGTCCAGGACAGCCAGGGCTACACAGAGAAACCCTGTCTCGAAAAAACCAAAAAAAAAAAAAAAAAAAAAAGTGTACCATCATATCCGGCAATATTCTTTTCCGCAAAATTGTGTATTTCAGTGTATGATTAGCCAGAGTCAGTGATTTATCAGCCTTTATGTAAATTTACATTGGGTTTTATGTTTATTTACTGACATGTGAATAATTACTAGCATTGACTTCAGAATGCAGTTTAGAATTTGTAGTTAGAATTACAATCTGGGGTGGGGGGCAGTTCAAATCCCAGCACCCACATGGTAGTTCACAGCTGTCTATAATTGCCGGGTGTAGTTGTGCACGCCTTTAATCCCAGCACTCAGGAGGCACAGGCCAGCCTGGTCTACAAAATGAGTCCAGGATAGCCAGGGTTACACAAAGAAACCTTGTCTCCAAACAAAAAATAAACAAAAAAACCCCAAAAATAAAATTTCAGACCTTGTTCATTTTTTAAAAATGCTTTACTTGATTTATACCTTTGATTTCCTACTCTGTCCCTTTGAGTATATACAAATTTATAATTCTTCAAAAATTGAATATTAAATATTGACTTACATATATTGGTTTATAATATACATTACAGTTTCCCTTGGACCCTAAAAAAAAAGAATAGAATGACATAAAATATACAACATATTTAATGTTCTGTTTCCATAGAGAAAAAAGCAGAGATCGTGAAAGGGAACGGGAGAGGGAAAGAGAACGAGAGCGAGAACGGGAGAGGGAAAGAGAACGAGAGCGGGAGAGAGAAAGAGAGAGAGAACGGGAGCGTGAAAGAGAGAAAGACAAGAAAAGAGACAGAGAAGAGGATGAAGAAGATGCATATGAACGAAGAAAACTTGAAAGAAAATTGCGAGAGAAAGAGGCTGCTTATCAAGAGGTAAACTGATGAAATGCTCTGTCTCATATGGCATGGCACTATGGCACTTAGGCTGATGGAATCCTGGGTGAAATTTTAAAGTTCTGAAACTTTTCTTTTTTTAGCGCCTTAAGAATTGGGAAATCAGAGAACGAAAGAAAACTAGGGAATATGAGAAAGAGGCGGAAAGAGAAGAAGAAAGAAGAAGAGAAATGGTGAGATTTTAGGTTTATGAAGGTATATTGCCAAGTAAAAAACAGACTCAATTTTACTGTCAAGCAGAAAACTTTGTACAGTAAATATGACAGCTTCTCAGCTAATAATCCCCCCCACCCCCCTTTTTTGGTTCTTGAGGTGGTCTCAGTGTGTAGCTGTGGCTGTCCTGGAATCTACAATATAGACTAGGCAGGTCTCGAACTCATAGAGATGGTCTAGATTTTAAATAACGTTGAGATTCACTTAGTACACATCTCTTCTTTTCAAAAATTTACTGCTCGTTGATGAATATTTGCATGGTATCTACTCTAGTAGGTTATAGAAACTTAGAATTAATGTGATGTGATGTTGTTTGGTTAAGAGTCTAGAAACTTGCTGAAATGGGAGAGAATTTTCTGCAGCTACAATGCTAAAGTTATGAATTCAATCCCCTTCATTCACTCAGTTGGGAGGGGAAATTGACACCCACAAGTTGTATCCTGACTTACGTATGTGTTTTGTGACATCTGTAGGCATATACAAAAAATAAATAAAAATGACCATAAAATGTCCGTAAAACACCTGTGGAATATTATTTAACAAGTCGGTGCAGTTGTGTAGTTTATTGGGAGTGGGTTTTTATTTGGGGAGGGTATTTTCATGTTTATTTTATCTTTAGTTTGTAGATTATCCATTCAAAAACTTATTCAAGATAAGAAGAAAGTGAGATAGGGAATTTTTATAAGTAACCAAAGGATGCATATAGCAACTACATAATGTATTCCCCGAATCATAGATCCTTCTTGTCAATAGAACTATTTAAAATGATATTATTTGAATAAATTAAGGTAAAGTAAGATGGAAGTATCAATTTTGGAATTTCATTTTTTTTCCTTCATGAGAAAACTAGAAGAGAATAATAGTGAGAGAATTAGGATTAGAATCAGACAATATTGTATTTCCTTTGAGCAAATCTGAAACCTTTCTACAGAGTTTTTTGTTTGTTTTGTTATTTTTTTTTTTTTTATTCTTGAGACAGGGTTTCTGTAACTCACACTGTAGACCAGGCTGGCCTTGAACTCAGATTCACCTGTCTCTGCTTCCCGAGTGCTGGGATTAAAGATGTTCACAACCCACCACTGTCCTGTGAGAAATAATTTGCTTTACAAAACATTTGTTTGTGAACTTTAAGAATTCCTGTTACATAAGCATTTTCTCATGTTTAAGTTGTAGGTATTTTCAGTAAAAGTGAAAATTTCCCAGAGTAGTAAATTGCATTTGTATTTGTGTATACATATCCTGACCTATATACCGATACTTTGAACATTGATGATATATAAGAATGCTATTACTCTTGTGAACAGACCTCTCCATTTATTTGAGAACTTATCATATCCTAGCCAAAGTACCTTGAGATAGTCCCTACAGAAGTGATTGCTCATAATTTTGAAACAAATGAACAATATAAGCAGATACAGCAGCTATTGTATTTTTGTTTTGCTTTGTGTTTTGAGACAGGGTTTCTCTGTGTATCTCTGGCTGTCCTGAACTCACTTTGTAGACCAGGTT
This sequence comes from Lophiomys imhausi, assembly GCA_907164525.1. Lineage (NCBI taxonomy): Eukaryota > Metazoa > Chordata > Mammalia > Rodentia > Muridae > Lophiomys > Lophiomys imhausi. The sequence continues at coordinate 1,911,120 of CAJQZJ010032322.1, read as the reverse complement.
GGCCTTGAACCCATGGAGATCCACCTGCCTCTGCCTCCGGAGTGCTGGGCTTAAAGGTGTGCACCACCTCCACCCCTGGCTTTTCAAGGTTTTTTACAAATTGTAGCTTTACCCTTATAATAACATATGAACATTATTTAAATCTAAATCTTGCAGTTTGCTTAAGTCACTTGTAGTAGAATCTACCCAAGGAAATTTAAGATGTTTTTGTGTACTTATCTGTTTAATTAGGTAACATTATTTTACTTCCTAATGTGTTTAGATTTTATTGGAAAAGAATGTTTTGGGAGTTATATTCAGAGGATATTTGTTTAACATACTGTATATGTGGATGCTTTTCATGTCTCAGATATGTCCTTAAGCTGACTTGTTTTTTTTTTTTAAGTATTTTTTAAACATTTATTTATTTATTATGTATACAGTATTTGGTCTACATATATGCCAGGGCACCAGATCTCAATGTAGATGGTTGTGAGCCACCATGTGGTTGCTGGGAATTGAACTCAGGACCTTTGGATGAACAACCAGTGCTCTTAACCTCTGAGCCATCTCTCCAGCCCAGCTGACTTGTTTAATAAGACATCCATTTCATATGTGAAGTAAATGAGAAGCATATAAATTTAAGTGCTATGAATATGGAGAAATGTATTTTTCTAAGAATAAGGAAGTAATCTGAGTCTTACCCGAGTTTTCTGTACTTTGTCCTTCATTTCTGCAAAGGCTAAAGAGGCTAAGCGACTAAAAGAATTCCTAGAAGATTATGACGATGATAGAGATGACCCGAAGTACTATAGGTAAGCAAATAATTCAAGTACTCTGAATACGAGACTACCAGGTGTGCTTTGCTATTAGAATCTATAATCCTATGTGTCTTTAGAGGGGATGCCATGGTGGAGGGTCATTTTTGTAGCAAGTTATAGCTAATACTTCTTAACTTTTTAGGTTATTCAGTGATTTTCTTTAGTATTTTCAGAAATGTCCCATCAGATCCCCACCTACCATCTACATATTGATATATAACTGTGAAATTATAAATTGATCCACTTGGTCTTTACTGGATGATACGTTTTACTATGTAGTCCAGGCTGGCCTTGAATTTACAACTTCTGCCTTGGCCTTTTGATTGCTGGGATTAAAGGCCCAGTTGTTATAGTGGGACAGTGAATAGATGTTAAGCATTTACTCTATATTGTCTGAGTTATACCTTCATCTCAAAAAGTTAGTTTATTAGCAATTGTCTTCACACATTACCATCTGAATAACAAATTAAGTGTTGGGGATTCACTATGGAATAAATACAAATCAAGGTACTTCCCCTTGAAAGTTATCTTTTGGCTTTTAGACACATTAGCCTGATTTTTTCCAAAATAAAATGACAACTCAGTACTTAATTGTTACATATATTAATGCCAATAGCACACTGTCTTTGGTGTTCACCTGAGTCTTAGCATTCATTTATGTGATTTCTAGTACTGAGGGAAGGTACTGTTGTAGACATTCTGCATACTAGGCTATGATCTGATTATTAAATGAGTCCTGTTAACTCTGCAGGGGTAGTGCTCTTCAGAAACGGTTGCGGGATAGGGAAAAAGAAATGGAAGCTGATGAAAGAGACAGGAAGAGAGAAAAAGAAGAACTTGAGGAAATCAGGCAACGCTTATTAGCAGAAGGGCATCCAGATCCAGATGCAGAACTCCAGAGGGTGAGATATATTTAAAATATTTTTTTTTTTTTTTTTTTTTTTTTTGGTTTTTCGAGACAGGGTTTCTTTGAATATCTCTGGCTGTCCTGGACTCGCTTTGTAGACCAGGCTGGCCTCGAACTCTCAAAGATCCGCCTGCCTCTGCCTCCCAAGTGCTGGGATTAAAGGCGTGCGCCACCACCGCCCGGCTTTTAAAATATTTTTAATTACTATATCATTTAAAAGTCAGCTGTGATATATTAATTTGTAGATAAAGGAATACACAATATAATCTTTGGGACTTGATAGTGCTATTACTTGGTATGTTATTAATATTTCTGTTATTTTTAGTACAGAAATTATCAAGCTTCGTTGATACCACAACATTTTGTGTGTGTGTTTGTGGGACAGTTTAGGGATGGTGCACAGGTGGAAGCCAGAAGTTATTCCACAGGAGCAATCCACCTTGGTGGAGACAGAGTCTCTCATTATTATGCTAGCAGACTAGGGATTTGCCTGTCTTCACCTTGCCACTGTTGTCACTACAAGTGCATGTGCTGGGTTAGGGGTAGTAGGTACAAGAAATTAAACTCATGTCCTCAGGGTTTGTACAGCTGTCATTCAACTAACTGAGCTATATCCCAGTTGAATTCCTTGAATTCATACCTCTTTTGTAAAATGTCTTACACATCTTTTAATTCTTCTGTAATTAGTGACCATCTTTTAATAAAATTTGGATAGAAAGGTGTCCTTATAATTTTCTTTGACTTGTAAATAACTGTAGTTTGAAATATTTTCTTACTAAAGTATATTTTCATTTCATAATATGTCATATTATTAAAGATTTATTTTGATTTTTATGTTTATTGGTTTGCTTACATGTAAATATATGTACCACACTTGTGCTTGGAGTCCTCAAAGTTCAGATCCTTTGAAACTGGAATGACAGGCAGTTGTCAGCCACTGTAGGTTCTGAGAACTGAACCTGGGATTTCTTCAAGAACATCAAATGCTCTTTATCAGTGAGCTGTCTCTTCAACTCAGTAGCTTGTAAATTTTAAACAGAATAGACTTATCAGATTGTATCATGCTCTTATTTTTGTATTTAAGAACTGTTAGTTTTTAAACACTTACAGTTTTTGTTTGTTTGTTTTTTTTTTTTTTGTTTTTTGGTTTTTTTTTTTTGGTTTTTCGAGACAGGGTTTCTCTGTGTAGCCCTGGCTGTCCTGGACTCACTTTGTAGACCAGGCTGGCCTCAAACTCACAGAGATCTGCTTGCCTCTGCCTCCCGATTGCTGGAATTAAAAGGAGTGCTCCACTATTCCCTGCTGAGTTCTTAATTTTAATTAGAATTGAAGAGATAGTGTTGAGCCCACTGGTCAAGTATCTTTATCAACTGCTTGACATAAGATACGTAAAGGGAAGAGTTATAGTAGTAGTGTCTAAAGCTAATGAGGTGGGTTTTTTGGTTGCAGATGGAGCAGGAGGCTGAGAGGCGCAGACAGCCACAAATAAAACAAGAACCAGAATCAGAGGAAGAAGAAGAAGAAAAGCAAGAAAAAGAAGAAAAACGAGAGGAGCCCGTGGAAGAGGAAGAAGAACCAGAGCAAAAGCCATGTCTCAAACCTACCCTGAGACCCATCAGCTCTGCTCCATCTGTGTCCTCTGCCAGTGGCAATGCCACACCCAACACTCCTGGGGATGAGTCTCCTTGTGGTATTATTATTCCTCATGAAAACTCACCAGATCAACAGCAGCCTGAGGAGCATAGGCCAAAAATAGGACTAAGTCTTAAACTGGGTATGTTAGTGCTATCATTCTTTTTTGTCCTTTCCTCCCATTTGCTAATTAACTTTCACTATAAGGACAGAAACAATCCATATACGTACATAGTTCCCTTTGTAGGTAGATAGCAAAGTATTCAACAATGCCTTTCTAGCTCACAATTGTTTTCATAGTTCTACTAGTGCTCCTATATCTCCAGCTGCCTCGAGTTCTGAGAAGAAGTGAAAAGTTAAATTTTCTAGCACTTGTGAGTAGAGAGTTATTTTTTTTTTTTAAAACAGTTGGGATCTTTCTCGGAGACTTGTGGAACTATATTTGCATTTTCTGAGGGATGGTGGGTTGTCAGATTTAGCATTTGAAAATGATGTTTTCATACTAAGATAGTGTTTTTAACTGTAGGTGCTTCCAATAGTCCTGGCCAACCTAATTCTGTGAAGAGAAAGAAACTACCTGTAGATAGTGTCTTTAACAAATTTGAGGATGAAGACAGTGATGATGTGCCCCGAAAAAGGAAACTGGTTCCTTTGGATTATGGTGAAGATGATAAAAGTGCCACCAAAGGCACTGTAAACACTGAAGAAAAGCGCAAGCACATTAAGAGTCTCATTGAGAAAATTCCCACAGCCAAACCTGAACTCTTTGCTTATCCTTTGGATTGGTCTATTGTGGATTCTGTGAGTAGAACATTAGTTGTCACAATGTTTGTGCTGGTTTTCAGTGTGGCATACATACAGTCTTACTTGATTTTAGTAATAACAAATAAGTTGATGCCGTGGCAGAGGTTTTTGTATCATTGAGACAGTTTCTCCCATCAAACTCCCTCAATAAAAATCACTTTATTGTAATAAACTCACCAAGAAAAATAGCACACAGCTAGATTAAGATAGCCACTCAAGCACTTCACTTGCCCAATCTTAAACTCTATACATTTAATACATTTGTAAACAGAAGTAATTCTGAAGCCAGGGAGCTTTGCTTACGGTTTTATACTTTCACTGTCAATTACATTTTTATATACTTATCCATCACACACAGAATAATAAAAACAAAACACCATGTAGTTGAAATTAGAAAAAACAATTAACTCCATAGCTCTCCTTTCACAATGTGTATATTCTTTTTTCCTTCATTCTGTCCTTCATTACCTAATACTAACCTTTTTAAACCTTCATCTTTATATGTTCCCTATACTCTGCAGTTTAATAGTGTTTACACACACAATAAGCTAAACAGCACATAGCAAGAAAATGTGGGTTTTCTTTCTTTTTGAGTTAGTTTGGGTGGCACACTTAATGTTTCGTGTCTAAGTTCATCCATTTTCCTGCAATTTTTTTTGTTTTGTTTTTGTTTTGTATTTTTTAGGTTTTTCGAGACAGGGTTTCTCTGTGTAGCTCTGACTGTCCTGGACTCACTTTGTAAACCAGGCTGGCCTTGAACTCACAGAGATCTGCCTGCCTCAGCCTCCCAAGTGCTGGGATTAAAGGCATGCGCCACCGTGCCTGGGTTCCTTCCGGTTTCCTTTGTATAGTTTTTATGCATATCAGATTTTCATGATTCATTCATTTCTTTAGTAAATGAAACAGCAAAGCCATGGAAGTTTAGATGCTTCTGTGGCAGAATTTTTTTGTTTGTTTTTTGAGACAGGATTTCTCTGTGTAACAGCCCTGGCTGTCCTGGACTTGCTTTGTAGACCAGGCTGGCCTAGAATATAGAGTTTTATGTGTATTTCCTAGGCATAGAGTACTGGGTCATGTGGTAATTATGTTCATTTATTTGCTTATTTTTTGAGGCAGTGTCTCAAAATGTGACTCAGCTGTCCTGGAACTCATACAGATCTGCTGGACCCTGTCTCCTGAGTCTGTGCCCCTACACTTGACTTATTTTAGTGTAAAAAATTGTGACTTTTGTGTGACTATGAAAAAGTTTGTAAGTCTTTAGTTCTTTAACCAGACTTTGTTTTGCAGATACTGATGGAACGCAGAATCCGGCCCTGGATCAATAAGAAAATCATAGAGTACATAGGTGAAGAGGAAGCTACATTAGTTGATTTTGTTTGTTCTAAGGTTGGTCATTTTTCCTCCTCCATTGCCAGCATTTATTTTAGGCAATTAAAAAAATCCAACAGAGCACATGATAATTCAGTTTTTATTGAGTGACCTGGTATTTAAAGGAGATCCCCTCCCTCACATCAGACCCATTATACCACAGCTTTGAGTCAGGACAGAATTGGTGTATTATCAACTACATTTTCTCCCCTTTTCTAACTGCAAATGTTGTCTTGGGTTTGAATTTTGCAGAGGTAGAAATTCCTCAATTTCTTTGGTAGTCACCCATCTCTGGAATAGTCATGTCATTAGGAGTTCATCATGTACTGACTGACTATAGTGTTCTTGGCTGACATACTGTTTGCGATTAATAGAACTTTTTTTTTAATGTATTGGTGTTTCTAGACAAGGTTTCTCTAACAGCTCTTGACTGTCCTGGACACCTCTCTTTCTAGACCAGGCTGGCCTTGAACTCACAGAGATTCACCTCCCTCTGCCTCCCAAGTGCTGGGATTAAAGGCCTGGGCCACCACACCCAGACTTAACTTTTTCTTTTATTAACTTTGTAGCAGTAAGTCACTAATGTTATCTTTACTATATTTATACATGGAGAAATTGAAGCTTATGAAAAGTTGTGTCTTAACTATTATTGTCCAGTATATAACATTTTAAATTCTATGAGCTTGTTTGTATTGGAGATGGTTTCATATAGCCCAGGCCCACCTTGAACTTGCCTCTATTTCCTGAGTGCTGGAACTAACAGCATGCACCAGTGCATCAAACTATCATCTAGGAGGATGCATTCTGTAGTGTGTCCTCAAAGCAAAGTTTCTTTTTATTAACACTATAATTACTATAGTGGGAATACCATATTCCTGTATAAATGCCATTTTCCACTTTGAAGAACAGAAGTGCCTTTAATGGTATAAACGTGCTATTCCATTTTTAAGAGGAAACATAGGCTGTCTTCACTTACAATTATTAACAGCATTAAGATTTAGTAGACAGGCTGGGCACACACAGTGAGTTTCAGGACAGCCAGTGCTATACAGTTAAATCCTGTGTTTCAAAAAAACAAAAAAGACATAGCCAAAGGTGGCAGATTTCTGTAGTCCTAGCATTTGGGAGTCTGAGGCAGAGGATCACAAGTTTGAGGGCACCCTATTTTCCATAGCAAAAAGGTGGGGAGAAAGCAGCTTTTGGACCGCCAGTGGTGTCACTTGACTTTACCCAGCATTAGGGAGGCAGGCAGATCTCTTTTAAGTTCCAAGTTCTAAGATCTCTCCTAAGTTGAGAGGCAGAAGTAGGCCAACCAGGTCTACAGAGTGAGTTCCAGGACACCTAAGATAACACAGAGAAACCATGTCTCGAAAAACAACAGCAAAAAAGCAACTTCTAAGAGATGATTGGATTTCCTTTAGTGATTAGGATAAAAAGCATGTAGAGCCTGACATGGTGTCACTTGCCTTTCTTCCCAGCATTATGGTGGCAGACAGTTCTAAGTTCTAGCCTGCCAGAGCTACACAGGGCATCCCTGTTTCACAGTAGAGCAAATTCCCTCAGGCACAGGAATCTCCCTACCAGTTAGAGGTTTTTGTATCTTCGTTTTGTTTCTTTATAACATAGCAGTTATTTCTTTTTTAGGTTATGGCACATAGTTCACCTCAGAGCATTCTAGATGATGTTGCCATGGTAAGTCAGAAGAACTTTTTTTTTCTTTTCAGTATCTATGTGAACAAACTTCTTTATAAATTTAATGCATTTTCTGGTGTTTTTATTGGCCTGAATTAAAATTTGAATTTGAATAAAGCCATCAACAAAAGGATTTATAATTATCATATATATACTATTTATAACTACCATTCCTTTTTTGTTTTGAGACAGGTTTTCATTCTGTAGCCCAGGCTAGCCTAGAACTCAAAGCAGTCCTCCAGACTGAACCTCTTGAGCCCTGGGATTGTAGGCATATACTTTTGTTCCTGGACATGTCAAGCATTTAAAAGTTGATTTTGATTTAAAAAAAAATTCTGATCCCTCCTTTTATCTATTTATATAGATTTAATCATAGATTTCATTTGCATGAGAGCAGTTTTTAAAAATCATTTATTTTTAAAGATTTATTTATTTTATGTATATGAGTGCTCTATTCTGCATGAACACCTGCAGCCAGAAGAGGGCATCAGATCACATTGTGGATGGTTGTGATCCACAATGTGGTTGCTGGGGATTGAACTCAGGACTTCTGGAAGAGCATCTCCAGCCCCGAATAATTTATTTTTATTTATATACATTGGTGTTTAGAGACTGCCCGTATGTCTGTGCGAGGGTGTCAGACCCACTGGGAACAGGAGTTACAGATAGGTGTGAGCTGCTGTGTGGGTGCTGGAAATTGTACCTGGGTCCTCTGGAAGATCAGTTAGCGCTCTTAACCTCTGAGTCATCTCCCTAGCCTCATAAAATGAGTATATTAAGATACATAGTGATGTATTTAAGTTCTTCATAAATTATGTTTTGTTTGTTTTCCTGAAACAGAGTTTCTCTGTGTAGCCCTGGCTGTCCTGGCTGTTCTTGTAGACTAGCCTGGCCTTTAACTCAGAGTTCTTTTTGCCTATGCCTCCTTAGTGCTGGGAGTAAAGATGCATGCCACCACTGCCCTGCACCCCTTAAGTTATTCTTTTTTTTTTTTTTTTTGGTTTTTCGAGACAGGGTTTCTCTGAATATCTCTGGCTGTCCTGGACTCGCTTTGTAGACCAGGCTGGCCTCAAACTCACAAAGATCCGCCTGCCTCTGCCTCCCAAGTGCTGGGATTAAAGGCGTGCGCCACCACCTCCCGGCCCTTAAGTTATTCTTTTTTTTTTTTGGTTTTTCGAGACAGGGTTTCTCTATTTAACAGCTCTGGCTGTCCTGGGCTCGCTTTGTAGACCAGGCTGGCCTCGAACTTGCAAAGATCCGCCTGCCTCTGCCTCCCAAGTGCTGGGATTAAAGGCGTGCGCCACCACCGCCCGGCTTCTTAAGTTATTCTTTATGACAAGCTTTTGCTGTACTTATGAAGTAGTTTAGACAAACATATGTAAATGTAATGTCTACAAAACTAACACCAAGATAAAAGAAAATTTGTATCCAAGAAGTATGGAGGCAGGAGTGGTGTCACGTGCCTGTAATCCCAACACTTGGAAAAGGTAGAAATAGCAACTCAGTGTTATCCTCAGTTTCATTTAAATTTAAGGCTAGCCTGTGCTATGTGCCTTAAAATCAAACCAGCACAAAACAGAACTGTAGTGAAATTAATATTTAGTAAGTCATGGAATTTGGCTGAATCGTTATCCTTTTGGTAACTTTAAATGTCTGTTGAAAATACTTTTCATACTGGACAATTGTTCTTTAAGTCATTATGTTGATTGTGTTTGGGTGAGAGTTTTTTTGTATGTTACTGTCGTTTTGGTATACAATAATTTTTACATATTTTACTGTTTTTTTTTGTCTTCTAGGTACTAGATGAAGAAGCAGAAGTTTTTATAGTCAAAATGTGGAGATTATTGATATATGAAACAGAAGCCAAGAAAATTGGTCTTGTGAAGTAAAACTTTTTACATTCAGAGTTACGTTTCAGATTTCTTCTTTCACAGCCTTCAAAGGACTTTGAATTTTCTGTGTCTTCAAAGACATTTGTGAGATCTGTAATTTTTTAAATGTAGAAAATGTGAATTCTTTTGTCCTCTAATTTGTTGATGCTCTGTGTACTCATTTGGTTGTACAGCCATCTGTATCCTTGGTTCTCTTTATACTTACCAGGCACAGATTACTGGTATGTTTTATAAGCTGCAGCTACTGTACACAGCCTATCTGACAGAATCTTGTTCTGCTGATTTGTTCCTTGTAAATATTAAAACGACTCCCCAGTTCTTTTGCAGAATTCCACCCAATATTAAAACTGTACTGTATAGGCACCAACAGGAATAATTTGAATACTAGTCATACCCATTATCGTCTCCTCCCACTCCCCTGATCAGAAATGGCAAGCCCTTGTGAAGGCATGGAGTTTGAAATTAGAGTGCAAAACTAGCAGACAGTTCATTCCTAATGTATCTCTGTATTAATGTGTTTTTGTGAATGTATGTATAAAAGTCTTTTTAAAATTTTCTTTGGTGGGCTCCCTTAAACATTTCGTAATTCACCAATAGACTCATAAAGGAAAGTGATAATTGTGCCAACCCAAATAACTAGTATAATTACAGTGTGAGTTTCCCAGAGCGTGATATTCTGCAGTGAGCAATCTTCTGATGACCAGATTTGTGTTTCTCTTTGAATAGGATGATACATCATAGTCTTACCTGTCCCCTTATTTGATGGCTCAGAATTGAAGCAGATTCTAAAATTCTGGAGCATTTTATTCAATACATTTTCCAAGTTTCTTGTCTTCATTTAATTTTGGTGCACACCTTTTAATAAAAAAAATTTAATTCCAAAAATATAAGGGAGGGGAGGAGCCCACCTTCTATAAAACAAATGACCAGGGAGTACCTCAGTTGGAGAACTTATGCTTACCATGAAAGAGGGCCTGGGTTCTGTTCCTAGCACCAATAAATAAGGTAAGTTTACAAAAGAGATTTTGACAAAACATAATAGTAATTCACCATGGTAGTTAAATGTTTACATCTTTCTTCCAAAGATATATTATTCATGGCAGTTTTCTGCCCACAAATTTTTATTACTGGCCATCAAACTTTAAATATATTGATGAGGACATGTTTAGAGAAATCCTTGGACTTTATTAGTAATTCAGAAGATCAACCTGGGGCAAAATTTACTTAAAAAGTACCAAGTTCTAAACTGTTCTTAAGAAATTAGGTGCAGCTGTTCCCGTATTTGTTTATCAAAAAGGTAAAGATTGGCTTGTTAGGGTAATGTAACTGAGCTTGAGTTACTAAGTCCCCCCCTGCCTTTTTTTTTAAACATCTTGAGAGGACATCTAAAACACTGTTTTTTAATGTTGAACCTTGACATGGCTTCATTATGTAAATATTTCAGTTATTAAAAATGTATATATTTGATCTTGGAGATGCTCTCTTTGAGTCTTGTAAATAAATGGCATTATGTTATAATTGTGTAGTGCATATACTAGAAAAAAGAAACCCTGAAAATATGAGTTGAAGTTTTAAATTGAATTTTTATGGTATCAGAAGATCAAAGGGGCTATTTTTTCCCTTGTTTTGGATAAGGTTACTATATGGGTATCTCTGCATAGTGTTGATTATATTTTAAATTTTGATTTCTCAAGGGAATGTTCCAGGAAGATGACCCAATTATAAATTTACTAACCTTTTTATAGATTTATTCTACCACCAGCTCAAGATCTTGGTTAAGCAATTTATTTTGTCTTTTAAACACATTGAACATTTCCTTTGACCTCATGCTAGGGTTTTATTTAGCTAATATTAATTGTCAAAACTCTGTTACACAGGGTTTCTCTGTGTAGCCCTGGCTGTCCTGGAACTCACTCTATAGACCAGCCTGGCCTTGAACTCACAGAGATCCTCCTGAGTGCTGGAATTAAAGGTGCGGCCACCACGCCCGGCCATTACAGACAGCTGTGAACTGCCATGTGGGTGCTGGGATTTGAACCTGGGTCCCTTGGAAGAGCAGCCAGTGCTCTTACCACTGAGCCATCTCTCCAGCCCCTGTCATAAAGTTTTATTCAAGTAGATTTACTTTCCCTTCCCAGTCTCTCAGATACCTGTGAAGACTAGAGATGATGTTATGTGAAACCTTATACTGCATGGCACCTTCCTCAAGTCATACAAAGTTTCAGCAGAGTTGGGATGTGGCGGAAAAGATGGTTAAATTAATAGTTTATTAATTATACTTTTCTTTTGCTGCTTGGAAACCTACTTTTCAAACGTTTAGACTTTGCAGTTTTTATCATACATCTGTACATTCCTCTCAGGTGTTATTGATTAGTATTGCACATTCAAGTTATAAAACCACAGAAGGTCTTAAAACTAAAATGCTTTTTTTCTCATTTAACCCCAAAATAAAATTTAAGTATATTATGAAAAAGAGTAGTTAAAATGTTTGAGATAGTTCTTTTTCACATTTTAATGGCACGTTTGTCAGCTGTCATTTCTTTTTAAAGTGTCATAGGTGGGAAATACCTGAAATTCCATAGTTACCAAGTTAGTCTAGTTCTAATTGATCTAGGAGTTACACTTTGATTAGGATTTTTCAGATAATTTTTTATCCTGACAGATTACACAGAGGCAACCTATTTTCTTTCAATGTAAATTTTAAAGATAGCATTTTTGTTGTGTTTTTTGACAGCCTTTCAATCTAGTTCATGTTGTCCTGGAACTTACATCACAATTTGCTTCCTTCCTTTGCAGTCCAAAGGGCTGGGATATAAGTGTACAAGTATGGTGATGCTTGAGAAAAATAGTTGGCTATGCACAATATCTTCTACTAGTGAATATCAGAGTTATCCTCCAATATAATTCACGAGAACAATGCAGATAACTCTAGGCTTTATCCCAGTAAGCCCCTGAGGATGTTCTTTTGAAGTTTATTATTTGAACTTATCATAGTGCTTCCCTATGTAATAGCAAATGCTGATGTTTTCTTCATAATGAAGTTTCAAATAATTTGCTATGAATAGCAATCTGGTGGGTAGCAAAAAAAAAAAAAACAAATCCCACAGGCTTTAACCAGAATAAATATTATCTGTATTTTTTTGAACTCCCATGAAGAAAATAAAATTGCAAGTACACATAATTAGGCATCCATTGTTTGTGGGGCTGGTTTTATTAAACTTTTGGTATGAAGGTCTATGACTACAGAATAAAGGTTTTTTTTTTTTTTTTTTAAGATTTATTTATTATGTATACAGTGTTCTGTCTGCAGGTATATCTGCAGGCCAGAAGAGGGCACCAGATTTCATTATGGATGGTTGTGAGCCACCATGTGGTTGCTGGGAATTGAACTCATGACCTCTGGAAGAGCAGCCAGTGCTCTTAACCGCTGAGCCATCTCTCCAGCCCCAGAATAAAGGTTTTTATGTCAGAATGGTTACAGATTTTTCTGGTTACACTTCAGCTTTATATGTTTGCATTTGAGAGCCTGCCTTCTTTAATTGAGAGATTTTTTTCCCTTATTTTAAACTTGTGTTTTTTATTTGCTTTTTGTTTTTGGGACAGAACACATGCACCACCATGCCTGGCACTACTTGAGTCTTGAATTGACCAATTTAGAAATGGTTAGAAATACCCACATAGCCAGGTGGTGGTGGAACCCTTTGATCCCAGCACTCGAGCCCAGCTTGGTCTACAAAGCGTCCAGGACAGCCAGCCAGGGCTTGTTACACAGAGAAACCCTGTCTGGAAAAACCAAAAAAGAAAAAAAAATACCCACATAAAAATAATGATAAAAACAAAAATGAAAAAGTTTTTTCTTTTTTTTTTTTTTGTTTTTCGAGACAGGGTTTCTCTGTGTATCCTTGGCTGTCCTGGACTCACTTTGTAGACCAGGCTGGCCTCGAACTCACAAAGATCCGCCTGCCTCTGCCTCCCAAGTGCTGGGATTAAAGGCGTGCGCCACCACCGCCCGGCTGAAAAAGTTTTTTCTTAAGCAATGTTGTTTGAATTATATGCTACCGTACTTATTAATTGGATTGATGGCCTTTATATTCTCGTACAGAATGGGAGTTGAATTGTGTAGTAGTACCCAACCCTCTCTCCCCCCCCAATAAGGGAGAGTTTTGCTATGTAATAGCTCTGACTGTCTACTGGAAAACGGGATGACCTTGAACTCACAGAGATCCTCTTGCTTCTGCCTTTTGAGTGCTGAGATTAGAGGCATATACCACCACACCTAGAAACCCCTTCATTTTAAATGTGTACTTTATTGGGATTCATTTCATTGAAATCCTTCCTTTCCCATCCTCCTCTCCCCTTCTTTCTGTCTCTTGACTTGGTACCTGTCTGGCCTTGGAGCCCACTTGTGGAGTCCAGGTTGACCTCAAACCTGAGGACCATTTGCCTCAACTTCCCAAATACTAAGATTACAGAAGCAAGTCCAACAATGCTCCCAATTCCTTTTTTTTTATAACAAAAGGAAAAATGTAGAGTCCAACAGCTCAAGGTTAAATTTTCCCATATTAACTTTACACTGTTGGTATTTGTACTCAATTTGTACTTCTCTGTAGAAGGTACTCGATTACTAAGATTTCTTTTGGATGAGTACATTTCTAGGCAAGATTCTAATTAAGGACAAATTTTTGGTTGAAAGATTTCTGTAAGAATCATGCTACTGTTAACTGTGTGTGTGAGTAATAGCAAATGTTAATTGTGTAGTACCTTGGAGTCATTGGTAATAAGACCTGGGCTCGTGGACTAGGCCCTGACTTTTAGTGATGACTTCATTTCTAGCCTTACGGGTTCCTCTCTGAAGTACTCCTTTTAGGTCCAGAATTCACTTCCTGCTTCACTCTTCACTAGTCACTGTTGGGTTTTCTCATCTGCATTCTGTTACTCATACCACTATTCCTGTTCTCAAGTTTTGTTTTTGTTTTTTTTAGGTTTTTCGAGACAGGGTTTCTCTGTGTATCCTTAATTGTCCTGGATTTACTTTGTAGACCAGCCTGGCCTCAAACTCCTAGAGATCCATTCGCCTGCCTCTGCTTCCCGAGTGCTAGGGTTAAAGGTGTGTGCCACCATGCCCGTCTGTTACCAAGTTATTAATATTGGGGAAAATAAATGCCACGTTGTAGAGACAATATTCCTTTGGTGCTGTTTGGTTGTTATTAGGTTACTTAAACTGTTTGTAGACCTTCAATGCTATACATTGAAAACTACTAGATGACAAAAGTATGTGCTTAACTTTCCCACAAGTCTACTTGTGCACACACACACACACACACGTAATCCTCAAGCTTAACAAAGACTCGATAGAGAAAGTTTCTAGTTCTCTAGTTCATGAATATAGCCAACTTAAGTCTTCCTGAGTTGTTTCTTTTTCTTTTTTTTTTTTTTTTGGTTTTTCGAGACAAGGTTTCTCTGTGTAGCCCTGGGGCTGTCCTGGACTCACTCTGTAGACCAGGCTGGCCTCGAACTCAGAGATTTGCCTGCCTTTGCCTCCCAAGTGCCGGAATTAAAGGCGTGCGACTACGCCCGGCACCTTCCTGAGTTGCAAGAACAACACACAAAATTTAACTTGGGTCTGTCTCCTTCCCACTAGAGACCCCAGAAAGTTATTTAATATGTACCTTTCAAATGTCTCAAATCTCATCCAATCTGTTAGTTGTATGTACCTCAATATTTCCATAAGTGCCTGAATGAGACACATCATAGCTTATCGTACCTCTCTAGATATTTGCTGTCTACTTGATATTCACTGGTTCTTAATGTTTAATCACCTTTGCCTTTCCCTAGTGTCTGCTCACTGTCTTTTACATAATGCATGTTGGGTGTTTATAACCCTAAAAAGAGGAATATAGAAAACAAGAAAAGTATATGTAGTCTAGTTATTCAGTTCCTGTTTACTTTTTTTTTGAGACTTTACTTCTTCCAAGAATGTATTCTGACATTGAGTGTAAATACAACCATCAGACAAACATTCTCTTTCACATAGCTTTCATTCATGAGTTTTATAACGTAGGTGAACATAGGCGATTTGTTGCAGGACAAGCTTTCTTATTTTTACATACCAATACTCCATGAACATCTTTGCACAAAAATGTTGAAATTGGTTCGAGCTGGAGAGATGTCTCAGCGGTTAAGCGCACTGACTGTTCTTCCAATGGAGCCAGGTTCAAATCCCAGCACCCACATGGCAGTTCACAGTAATTGCCATGCGTGGTGACGCACGCCTTTAATCCCAGCACTTGGGAGGCAGAGGCAGGTTCAAGGCCATTCTGGTCTACAAAGAGAGTCCAGGACAGCCAAGGCTCTTGGGGTGTGGTGGGGGGAAGCCCAGTCTGACCTCAACTCACTGTCCTGCTCCCATCTCCTGAGTATTAGGATTACAGACAGTCCATCTCCTTGTGTTTGGTGGGAATAGAACCTAGTTTCTTGTGTGTGCTAGGTAAGCCCTTCATTTTCAGTTTTCTGGTTATTTGGGAGTTTGAATAATGTCCCTCTTCCCTTTAGGCTTTAGTGAAATGTGAGTCTGGTGTCTTTTACATTTATCTAAAGTCTGATGAATGCAAAAATCAAGATAGAAAACATTTTCTGTTCTTCAGATGCCATCTGGGAAGACTTTTTCAGACCGGAGCCTAGAATGTTAGGATAGTTTCTCAGGGTCTCTTTATCCACTGATCTCTTTGATTTAATAGGTGCACAAACAGAAAATTATACCCACTTTGAGGAACTGTTCAAATAAGTACTATGGAGAAATGGGAAGTGTTCGTTTTAAAATATCACAAAACGGGGCATGGTGTGCCCAGGCCTATAATGGAGGCAGAATAGATCAGTTCAAGGCCATCTTTGCCTACATGGTATGTTTGATACCGGCAGGGAACACAGGAATCGCAATGTCAACCAAAAACAGGGAAAATGCCACTTGTAGACTGGGAGAACATCAGACTTGCCTCAAGCCCTAGAGAAGCCTCAGATCGCACACAATTTAGACCTATCCACGTGAATAATTCCAGCAGCCGACCCCAACCCTCGTGGACTGCGCGCGCGCCGCCGGAAGCTCCGTCCCCTCCCGGGTCCTGCGGCCAACGTCGCCGGGGCCGGAAGTTGCGACATCGGTGAGGCCTCTAGGGCGGGGCCTAGGACGACCTGTTCAGTGGGCCGCGAGTTCTGGTCTGAAACAAAACAGCGCAGCTGAGGCGGAAACCTAAGCTGCGAGCCGGCCTCCCGGGCTCTGAGAGAGAAGGTGCGTGCCCGGGAAGTGAGGTAGGGACGGTGTCCCTGCCGGCTGCCTTCGCCGGCGCCTGCGGGAGGGCCCGGGCCTGTGTCTGCGGCCGCGCAGTGGGCGTCCTCGGGGTTGAGGGGCGGGGTCCGGCCGGGTGGAGACGGAGGAACCCCACACGGGAAACGGGGGGCGGCCGGTTTCTCCGGCTCCGGCCGGCTCGGTCAGCCTGAAAGCGGTCCCCTCCGAGCTTTGATCCCCGGAAGTGCTGTTTTTCCCGGGCGGTCTGGAGCAGGTGGCTGGCGTCGGGGGTGGCCTCCTGGGCAGGAGTGGAGCTGGAGGTGGAGGGAGCGCCCTGGGCTGGGTCGGCTTGAGCAACTGGTGAAACTCCGCGTCTCGTGCCCCGAGTGTGTCATAGTCCAGAAGTGAGTGGCACTGGGGACTAACTACTCAGTGTCTCTGTTGCCAGGCGGAGAGTCCTATGGAGTCCTTTAATCAGAACTGGCACGATGCGAGTGTGTCTGACGCTTGTGGGCGCCTTTAGTGCTCGCTCGCTCTTCCCTTTCACGTTTTCAAATGTGGCACTGCCGTGAACAGAGGTTGGCTTCAGGCACATCTCGTCTGGTAGTGGAAGCCGGAGCGCGTAAGAGACGAAGTAACTTTTACATAAGTGGAAGAGATGAGAGTTCCAGTAACAGACGTAGAAGAAACCGGAGTAGGACAGGCGTTCAGTTCAGCTAACGCGTGAGATTGACCGGGTTCAAGTTTGGAGAATGAGAGAGAAGTAAGGAAGTTAGGACGTGGTTTGGGACTAGCACTTTTGAAGATGGCCTGAGGTCAGAACTGCAAACTGTCAACATTGGTCACTTGAGTAGATTTACTGTTTGATTTTGGCGCAGCCAACTGGGCGGACACTTCAGCAGCACACAAAGAGCCAGATGGAAGGCAGGCGAGGAGGCAGCTGAGGATGAGTGTAGGAGAGCCGCAATAGTGTAGTGTCGCAGAAGCTGAGGACAGCAGAGGAGCCTCAGGGAGCGAAGTGTTGTCAGCCAATTGGAATGAAAGGCCTGGTGTTTTAGAAGGATCTGAAGATTTGAAGCAGCATTGTACCATTGAAAGACGGATGTGAGCCACAGACACTGGTTGGTTTTACATGTTCCCACAGACACATTTTTAAAGGTAACAAGAAATGGTTGAAATCAGTTTTAATGGTTTGTTAGTCCAGTATAGCTAACAGTTTTATTTTAACAGTTAATCAATGTCAAATTAACTTGTCTTCCCCTCCAGATAGTAGGCTCTTAAGTGAATAGAAGCAATATTTGATCCTGTACTATCCCTAGCACCTGTCAGTGTGCCGTAGTATAAAAGAAACCTAGTTCCTATTGGCTGCTGGAAGAATTCGTGTTTGGTTTTCACAATGCCTTGTCCAGTTCCTTGTTTAAGTTGAGTAAAAGCAGAAGAATCTAGCTAAGTTAATTAGGTGTAAATATTGATTTTTAATTAAAAATTAGTTGTATTCTGTTTCCACAGAAGGTTGAGACAGTGACTCACAATATAAATAACTTATTACAGAATTATTAAAATTAAAATTACTTTGAGGGAAAATTAAAATTACTTTTTAGTTGCCATGTATTGTGGCATGCATTTGGAGTTCTAGGTGCTTAGAAGGCTGAGCTAGAAAATCAAGGCCAGCCTTGAATGACAGAGAGAGTAAGTGAATGACATGAGATTAGATCTCAGTCCTATCTGATCTGAACCTACTATAGTCTATAGTCTACTTACAGACTGTTGAGAAAGAGATAGGTAGGTAGTTAGAAAGAGTATGTGGAGTCTTGTTGCATGTGTGTTGTGTATGTGTGCGCATGTGTACTTTATATGCAAAACTACATGCATGCAAATGCAGAGGCCTTTGGGTGGTGTTTTTCTATTGTTTATCACTTTATTTATTTATTTATTTATTTATTTTGGTTTTTCGAGACAGGGTTTCTCTGTGTATCTCTGGCTGTCCTGGACTCACTTTGTAGACCAGGCTGGCCTCGAACTCACAGAGATCCGCCTGACTCTGCCTCCCAAGTGCTGGGATTAAAGGCGTGCGCCACCACCGCCCGGCATATCACTTTATTTTTAAAAATGTTATTTTGTGTGCAGGGTTGTGGGACATTCCATGGCGCATGTTTGGAAGTCTGAAGTTAGCTTTCTCCTTCCACCTTTATGTTGGTACTAGTGATTGAACATAGGTCTTCGGGCATCTGGGGCAAATGCCTTTACTGCCTAAACCATCTCGATAGCCCCTTATTTTTTTTTAAATTTAACTCTTGTTTCGTTTAGTTTTTTGAGACAAGGTTTCTCTTTGTAGCCCTGGCTGTCCTGGAACTCTGTGTGGACCAGGCTGGCCTCAAGCTCACAGAGATCTGCCACCACACCCTGCTTTAATTTTTACAAACTTAATTGTTGGGGGGGGGGATCATGTCTGCCATGATACACAGATGCCATAATACAAAGAGTAATTTTGTGGACTTATTCTTGTCTATGTTTATGTGGGTTCTGGGGGTTGAATTCAGGTTGTCAGATGTGTGCTGTAAATGCTCATCAGTATATACCTTATTTTTTAAGACAGGGTCTCTTTATTGAACTTGAAGCTATTTTAGCTGGCTGGGCTGGTCATCTATCTCCTGAGATCCTCTTATCTCCACCGCAGTCCTGGGATTGTAGGCACAATAGCTGTGCCTGGCTTTGATGTGGTGCTGGGAATTTGAGCCCTGTTCCTTTTACTTTCACAGCAAGTGCTTTTACCCACTGAGCCATCTCCTTAGATCCTACTCAATCCCGCTGATATTCTTGGAGACTGTTGGTCTGCTTCACTATAGACCTAGATGTATTTGACTTGTGATTCTGAGGCTCTTGGAAGTACTATCAAGCATACATGTTTGCATCATACTGCCTTTACAAAATTCAAAAGAAAATCTATATTTTAAATACATTGAATCCTGAAAATTTGAAATAAATTCTGAGCTGATTTTAGCTTATCTTCATTGCATCTTCTGAGTCAGCCAGCATTGCCATTGTTTTAAAACAAGTTGTATCAGTAAGTCTCCATAGCAGACCCCCTCCAAACCTAGCAGCTTAGAACACTTAAATCTCTCTCAAGGCTTCTGGGTGGATGTGTGTGGGTCAGCTGGGACCATTTTGATTTGAACATCTTATTATTGGGTTTAAGTTGTGGGGACAAGAACTAAAAATCCTTGCTAGTATCTTCTCAAGGCAATATCAGATGTATAAGAAGGCAAGGCCAAATGCACAAGTATAGTTCACATGTCTGCCAGTGTCAATCAGCTACAATCGAATTGACAAAGGCACATTATAGTATCTCACCTAAAGACTTAGAGTATATAATGGATGTCACCCATAATGAGGCCAAAGAGAGATCTCAGGGGATTGGTTCTAGGACCATTACATTTCCAAAATCTGAAGATGCTCCAGCCCTTACACAAAACAGTGTAGTAAAGCCGGGTGTGGAGACACATGCCTTTTATCCCAGCACTTGGGAAGCCGGGGCAGGTGGATCTTTGTGAGTTCAAGGCCAACCTGGTCTACAAAGCAAGTTCCAGGACAGCCAGAGCTCTGTTACACAGAGAAACCCTGTCTCAAAACAAAACAAAAACCCCCGAAAACAAAATGGTGTACTATTTGGGACTGAGAGTATAGTCCTGTTCAAAGACCTTGCTTGATTCCCAGCACTGAAGAAAAAACTCTGAACAAAAATATATTTATTATTTATAAATTCTTCTGTATACTTTACATCATCTCTTCATTGTAATACCTACTAATGTAAGTGCTCTGTAAATAATCGTTACAACAAAGAAAACTACAAGGCAAATATTTTCAGTCTACAGTTGATTGAATCCAAGGATCCTGAACTAGAAGATATGAAGGCTAACCATTCTTCCCTTGGGGGTACTGGAAGAAGGAGAGAATATTTCCTGAGTAATAATTTTATCTACCACAGATGGTTTGCAGAAGTGGAGTGGGAGGGAAGGGGAGAAGCCACCCTCCGTAAGGGGCGCCACTGGCGATGCTCAGCTTAGTTCTGTCATTTGTAGGGCTGGGGAAATGATTTACTCTTTTTTTGTTTGTCTTATTTATTTATTTATTTGTTGTTGTTGTTGTTGTTATTGTTTTTTTTTGTTTTGTTTTTGTTTTGTTTTGTTTTTTTGGTTTTTCGAGACAGGGTTTCTCTGTGTAACAGCCCTGGCTGTCCTGGACTTGCTTTGTAGACCAGGCTGGCCTCGAACTCACAGAGATCCGCCTGCCTCTGCCTCCCAAGTGCTGGGATTAAAGGCGTGCGCCACCACGCCCGGCTGTTATTGTTTTTTTTTTTTGAGGCAGAGTTTCTCTGTGTAGCCCTGGCTGTCCTGGAACTCACTCTGTAGCCCAGGCCAGCCTCGAACAGACAGAGTGCCTGAACTAATGGTGTGCGCCACCACTCCCGGCTTGATCTTTTTTTTTTTTATGATTTACTCTTTATACCTTAAAAACCAAGAGTCTGTCTTGGATATTCCTAAGTCAAGTGATATTTATTTCAGTTATTGAATATGGTTTAGGGTCTGGTTACATTTATTGTTGATTGTGAGCCTTTAGAAACCTAAGTAGAACCAAGTTTGATGGTACACACTTGTAATCTAGCCCTCAGGAGTTAGAAGAGTTCAAGCATTTGAGCAAGACCCTGTCTAAATATATATATATATATACACACACACCAGGGCACGCCTTCAATCCTAGCACTTGGGAGGCTGAAGCAGGAGGATCTCTGTGAGTTCAAAGCCAGCCTGATCTTCATAGCAAATTCCTGGCCAGCTAGGACTGCATAGTGAAACCCTGTCTCAAATAAACGGATGGATGGATGGATGGATGGATGGATGGATGGATGGATAGATAGATGATAGATAGATCATAGATGATAGATGATGGATAGATAGATGATAGATAGATGGATGGATGGATGGATGGATGGGTAGATGATAGATAGATCATAGATGATAGATGGTGGATAGATAGATGATAGATGGATGGATGGATGGATAGGTAGATAGATGATAAATAAATGATAGATGATAGATGATGGATAGATAGATGATAGATGATGGATAGATAGATAGATAGATAGATGATGGATAGATAGATGATAGATAGATAGATAGATAGATAGCCAACTAAGGAAGAGCTGAGGGTGTGACTCAGTGGCAGAACACTTGGCTAGTGTATTTGCTTTCCACGAACCAAAATAAATAAATCAAAATTCACACTGTGATCAGAATTTGGGCTGCCTGTCAAGGAGCAGCTATCAAAATGACATGTAGAAGATAGATGTGAGGGGAAAGTGTTGGGGAATCCTGAAAAAACTAAGTTGAACTAAGTGCCTTATGCCTGTGTGTGGCCTGTTGGTCATTTGTGAGACCCTGGCCCCAACTTTGATGATAAAGCTTTAGTTTTTCCAATAGGGAACCTTGAAATCCTGGGACTTTCAGCAGTCTCAAAAAGAGGGTAGATAGGTAAAAGGGTCACCTTACCATGACTATGCCACCCACCTCGGATATTCATCACAAAATCCTAAAAATCTGTAGCTCAGAACAGAGCCCACTGTTCTGCTCCTTGTGCCTTTCCTTCTAGCCCACTCAGGTCTCTCTTTGGAGTATATGCATGGCTGAATACATTTTTGCTTAGCTTGTGTGTGTGTGTAGACTGATCTCCCCTTCCCCCTTTAAGACAAGAAATGAGACCCTCACTTTAGGTCATGGCAATACCACCTGCTTTTGTAGGAAATAAATCAGGAGCTCTTTGACCCTTGAAAACTTTTTATTATCTATTTCTCCACGCCTTAAAAGCTTTTTACACTATGGCGGATTTATGTACAAAACAATTTTAGAAGTTTTTAAAGTGAAAGAAGCTGGATAAGTGGTGTAGGGACATGAAGCCATAAGCCCTTTGTGGTGAAGTCATCATGTGTCTCATGAAGATGGTTTTGTAGTGTACTAATTTGTTTATGTTTGTCTCAAGAGTTAGAAATGAGTTCAGAGGTTTAGTTGTTTCATTTGAATACACTGAGAAGGGAGAAAGTACCTTTGTGTGTGTGTGTGTGTGTTTTCCTTTAAATTTTTTTTTTTATATTTTAGTTAGGTTCTTTCATAGTTCAGGCTGGTTTCAAATTCACTATGTAGCCAAGGATGACCTTGAACTTCTGATTCTTTTGCCTATATTCTTGTAAAGTGTGGAATTACAAAATGTTCAAATACCTGGCTTATGCGTATAGGGATTGAGCCCAGGATGGTGGTGTGAGCGAGGCAAGTACTCTATGAACCCAAGCTACGTCCCCAATCCTGTGGGTGCTTTCTTGAATGGGATTTTCTTTTAGGAATCTATCCTGAAACTTTAAACATTGCCCCTGAGATGTTTTATAAGTTCTGATGTATAGAGTAGGTTTTCTAGTTGCATACACTTTTTAATTTTTTTTTCCTCATATGTGGTGTGTGTACATGGGTGTGTGCCTGTTTTGTTGTGTGCCGGAGGCTGATTTCTGGAGTCTTCCGGGATCACTCTCCTCTTCATTCACTGAGGTACAGTCTCCAGCAACCCCAGAGCTCACTGATATAACTTGTCTGGTCAGCCAGCTTGCTTTGGGGGATTCCCAGCCTCTGGCGCTGTGTTCTGCAAGTAGAGACAAGCCACAAGACCCACCCAGTTCTTCAGTGGGTTCTGAGGGATCGAAGCCCTCACATGGCACAGCAAGCACTTTAACCGGTGTTTAGCATGTTTTCTGTGGAGCATGTCTAAGCTTTGAGGTTGTCCAGAGTTCTAGGGCTTTTTCTTTTCCCTTGTATATTTGCCTTTGTTTTTCCCAGTACTAAGGTTGGATGCTGAGGTCTGCACATACTAAGCAAACACTGCCACAGAGCTGCATCCCGGTTCTTAGTGTCTTTGTCTGAGAGAAACTATAGTTGCTCATCAAAACAATGATTTCTTTTTCCTTTGTTTGACTGACTGTGTAAGTTATTGTGGTAGGACCAAACCCTAAAGCAGAGGGTAAAAGTATTTATCAGATCAGAATTGATAGGAAAGCCCTAGTAAAGAAAATACACTGTGGGCACAAACAGGTGGGGCCCCTTCTAGGAATAGGGTCCTTTTTATAGCAGTCAAGAGACTAATTACCTTCTGAGCCATTTGTATGGGGTCCAATTTGAATAAGTGAGAGGCAGCCTGTTCACTGGCACTCTGGCCATTAGGGATTAGTCTCAATTGTGTATATAAGGTCCGCAGCACAGACTGTGTGGTTAAGATCTGATTGCTAAGCCGGACGGTGGTGGCTCATGCCTTTAATCCCAGCACTTTGGAAACAGAGGCAGGCAGATCTTTGTGAATTCGAGGCCAGCCTGGTCTACAAAATGAGTCCAGGACAGCCAAGGCTACACAAAGAAACGCTGTCTCGAAAAACCAAAAAAAAAAAAAAAATCTGATTGCTAGTGAGCGATTTTGGTTTTTACTTGTGCCCCTTTGATTTGGCCTCTTCGCCTCCACACAAGTGTCTGAAAGAAAGGAGATAGATGGCAGTAAAGCGCTGTAGTGTGTCAGACCTAGCAGGTCACCAGAAAGGAAAGCACCAAGATCTCCCCCCCCCCCCACCTGCAGTCAGGTCACTTCCCAGCCACCGGCTTTTGGTGTTCATAGCTCTCAGCTGAGAACGGTATCTTCTGCCATGTGCCTGAGTGGTGGGATCATCAAGCTATCCAGCGCTGTTTCAGCTGTTACTGGATCCCAATCAGCTTTTGTTTTGGCCTACTCTTTCTTTGTACCAGCGGTGTGTGTTTGTTCCATGACCTGGCCGTGACCTGCTTCTGGGCTCCTTCTGAAGACATTCTCTCAGGGAGGCTCTTCTTGTGCACTGTGATCTTCAGAGCTTCATGGGAGACCTGTGATCTCTCTGGGTGACCAGAAGAGCCCTGGTTGAGCACCCTCAACACCTGGGCTCTGGACTGGGGTTGTTACTCATTTATCCCTTAACCTTGGCACAGGCAAATTCGTTTGCCTTCCACTTGTTGTTCATAATATTTAAATGCAGTTGTCTTCATGAAGGTTTTGTTTTGTTTTGGTTTGGTTTTTTTGAGACAGGGTTTCTCTGTGTAATAACCCTGGCTGTCCTGGACTCACTTGGTAGACCAGGCTGGCAAAGATCTGCTGGCCTCTGTCTCCCAAGTGCTGGGATTCCACCGTTCCCGTCAATATTTTTATGGTTTTTGGTTTTTGGAAGGTTGAGCAAGGAAGATTTTTTTTGAAAGGTAGAGAAAGAACTCCCTGGAATGGGGCATGGGGGATTCAAAAGAGTTGTCCCTCTGTGAGAAATTTTCTTTCCAGAAATTGTATGTATCCATGTTTTACCTGTAGGCATATGTGTGCACGTCTGTGTGTCTGGTGCCTGTGGAGGTCAGAAAAGGACATCAGATACCCTGAAAGAGAAATTAGGAATGATTATGAGCCACCGTGTGGGTGCTGGGAACCAAACCTGAGTCTTCTGCAAGAGCAGCAAATGCCCTTTAATCACTGAGCCAACTCTGCATCTCCTAAGGGAACTGTCTTAGTTAAGGTTTCTTTTTTTTTTTGTGTTTTTTTTTTTTTTTTTGAGACAGGGTTTCTCTGTTTAACAGCTCTGGCTGTCCTGGACTCGCTTTGTAGACCAGGCTGGCCTCGAACTCGCAAAGATCCGCCTGCCTCTGCCTCCCAAGTGCTGGGATTAAAGGCGTGCGCCACCACCGCCCGGCTTTAGTTAAGGTTTCTATTAATGTGACAAAAACACCATGATGAAAAAGCAACTTGGAGAAGAAAGGGTTTATTCAGGTTACACTTGCAGATCATAATCCATCACTGGAGGAAGTCAGTAAAGGAACTCAAGCAGGGCTGGAGGCAGGAGCTGATGCAGAGGCCGTGGAGGGGTGCTGCTTACTGGCTTGCTTCACATGACTTGCTTAGCCTGTTTTCTTACAGAACCCAGGACCACCAGCCCAGGGATGACACCACCCTCAGTGGGCTGGGCCCTGACCCACTGATCACTATTTGAGAAAATGCCTTACATTTCTTCAACTGAGGCTCCTTCCTCTCTGATGAGTCTCCTTGTGTCAAGTTGACACACAAAACCAGCCAGTACAGGAACGCCCCTGCCCTCCCCCTGAGACAGGGTTTCTCTGTGTAGCCCTGGCTGTCCTGGAACTCACTCTGTACACTAGACTGGCCATGAACTCAGAGATCTTCTTGCCTCTGCCTTCCAAGTGCTAGGATTAATGGCATGCACTGCCTGGATTCCATGGGAACTTTTTGTTTGTTTGTTTGTTTTTCGAGACAGGGTTTCTCTGTATAACAGCTCTGGCTGTCCTGGACTCAGGCTGGCCTCGAACTCACAGTGATCCACCTGTCTCTGCCTCCCAAGTGCTGGGATTAAAGGCGTGCGCCACTACTGCCCGGCTTCCATGGGAACTTTTGTTTTTTTTTTTTTTTTTGGGTTTTTTTTTTTTTTTTGTTTTTCGAGACAGGGTTTCTCTGTATAACAGCTCTGGCTGTCCTAGACTCACTTTGTAGACCAGGCTGGCCTCGAACTCACAGAGATCCGCCTACCTCTGCCTCCCAAGTGCTGGGATTAAAGGCGTGCGCCACCAACGCCCGGCTCCATGGGAACTTTTAAAGAGTCAAATGGAATAATGATTATGAAAAAACTTTGAAAATAGCATTGGGAATATGCTAAAGTGATGGCTGTGTTATTGATGATTTTTTTTTTTGTTTTTGTTTTGGTTTTTCAAGACAGGGTTTCTCTGTGTCTATTGATGGTTCTTAAAGGATTCGTGTGCGAAAGCTCCATTATGGTTCTTTGGCTAACCAGGCTGTATGAGCATTAAAGAAGTGTCTTACGTTAAAAAGAGAGTCCCATCCATTGTAGATTACTTTTCTGAAAATAAATACTAGTTCTATCTGTGGAGAATACTTTAGACATCTCAGGTTTTATTTTATAGTAGGAGGAGTTTTTGATGTTAAAGATCTTGTTTACTTGTAAGCAGTGGTTTTACTAGTAGTAAAATGAGCTTAATACAACCTAGTCCAAATTGCTGTAGACTTGTAGAGGCAGGGACGTTGTTTTGTGCAGTCACCAATACAACCTTGGGTGAGATAGTAGACGTCTGTGTGTGTGTGTGTTGTTTTGTTAGTGAGACAGGGGCTCATTGTGAGGCTAGGCTGGCATCAAACTCACAGAGATCTGCCTCTTGAGTACTGGGATTAAAGGCATGTGCCACCACACCCAGCCTTTGATTTTATTGTAAAATAGGTGGGTAAAGTGAGCATAATAAACTAGTTAAGATATTCTCACCTTCAGTGTAAATTCTGCATGGAAGGAAGGAGAAAGGTGAACATGAAAGAAAGCCTACAGTGGTTGGAAATTTGTCATGAGAAGGCTGGGGTGCCGGGTTAGCCTCTACTAACTTGTCTAGCATGAGTGAGGACTTGGAAACCCTTCCCTTGAAAAAAGCAATTTGTCATGATCTGAACATGGTTAATTAAGTAAGGATTAATTTGAACTGATATTTTTACTAAAGGAGAAAGCTTTATATAGTTTTTTCTAGGAGAAAATAAAGAAATGTATATTTTATTTTTTTATTTGTTTTATTTTGGGTTTTTGACACAAGATCTTTCTTACGTATGTACTCCTGGATGTCTGGCTATGTAGAACAGGCAGGCTGGCCTTGAACTCACAGAAATTCTTCTGCCTCTGCTTCTCTAGTGCTGGGATTAAAGGTGTATACCACTGAATGAAAAAAAGAAATATAAAGGAAAAGACATGACTGCTCTTAGGTATGGTGAAGTAGAAAGTTTATTGTAGATAAAAGGGAGACATGCCAGAGACAGAGACATCTGGGAGAGTCCAGAGTGGACATGACCATGAGCCATGTGAGGAGAGTGGGGAGGGCAAGGGGGGAGGTAGAGAGGGGAACCAGGTGCAGCAGCCAGGAGGGCAAAAGGCAGAAAAGGGAGGGTAGCCAAAATGGCTGGATCACATAGGGAAAAGCAGTCCCGTTACTGGGCTGCAGAGTTCAGGGCAGAGGGAGGGGTATGCCAGCCATAACCTGTAACAGGAAGGGACTGAGGGATGTTGGGAAAACCTGGTGGCCAGGTCCGATTTGATTTGTTAAATAGGCGCCTCAGCTATTTGTCCCAGGGTTTGAGATTTAACCTCCACAATGGCTGGCCTGGAATGTATATTTTAGAAGGTAGAAGATCCTGAACTTAAAAGTGAACATGAAAGGATATTGAAAAAAAACAGTCAATATGTACATATTTTGTTTTTATTTTTGTTTGATTTTTGCTGTGCTGGGTTGAGCCTGTGGTCCCGCAGGTTCTCAGCTGTTGAGCTGTACCCCACGGTGATATTTAGATACAATTTATTTTTGGTTACTATGTATTGATTAGATTATTACTTAGTTTTTTTTTTGTTTTGTTTTTTTTTTTTTTTTTTGGTTTTTCGAGACAAGGTTTCTCTGTTTAACAGCTCTAGCTGTCCTGGACTCGCTTTGTAGACCAGGCTGGCCTCGAACTCGCAAAGATCCGCCTGCCTCTGCCTCCCAAGTGCTGGGATTAAAGGCGTGCGCCACCACCGCCCGGCGATTATTACTTAGTTTTATAAACAGTTCCTTTTTTTATGTCTAAGGAACTGTTGGTCTAAAGGACCAGCTGATAAAGTAAATGCTGGCTCCTTGGATGCTGTGCTGCCTGTAGAATACAGTGTTCATGTTGGAGTCAAGAGTTCTAGTCGGCTTGACTGTTTTTTTTTTTTTATTGTTTTGAAACAAAGTCTCACTCTGTAGCCCTGGGTGGGCTGGAACTCTCTGAGATCCACCTGCATCTGCCTCCTGTGTGTGTTCTGAGCTCTGGATCTGTTTCAGCTGGCAGGTCTGTCCCCCTACCCCCAGCCCCCAGGGATTAGAGAGCCTTAAGGATTGAACCCAAGGCCTCACACATGCTAAGCATGCACTGTGACACTGAAGTCAACCCTCAATCCCCTCTTTGTCCTGCTTTTATAAACAGTAAACCCTGGCTGCCTTCCTTTGGGGTGGGGCTGTTGTGTAGGGTGAGATGAGACCCTAGAGAAGAATTGACCGAAGTGACCACACAAATAATGTTAACTTAGAATTGTCAGCATAGAAAAAGAAATTTGAGCCAGGGTGGTGGTGGCACATGCCTTTAACCCCAGCACTTGGGAGGCAGAGGCAGGCGGATCTCTGTGAGTTGGGGGCCAGCCTGGTCTACAGAATGAGTCCAGGACAGCCAAGGATACACAGAGAAACTCTGTCTCGAAAAACCAAAAAAAAGAAAAGAAAGAAATATTTGAGAACATCTCTTAAACTCATGTGATTTCCTGGCCTGAAGTCTCTCAGTGCCATACTCTTACCACAGTAAATCTGTCAGCCAAAGGTCATGGATGGCAAGTTAACACATGTCTCCTGACTTGTAAATGTTTGATTGGTATGAGTGCATTTTACTAATTATGAGTGGCTTGGTAAAATCCTATTTTCTACTTAATCCAGGAGCCAATACAAGATAGCAGCCCCTTTGAGGTCCTTAGGCAGCTTGACCTGGAAGAGAACACATGAGAGAAAGGTTTGTTTCTACATAATGTTTTTCATGAGAGACTTTAAAAATAAGTGAGTAATCTTAAGGCATAAAGTTCTGTTTTGTTTTTTCCTTTTCAGAATCCCAGGAGGCTTTGTTTTCTTTGAAAAGGTATTTCTGTACATCTGCTCCAATGACAGAGATACCTGCACCCTTGTCCTACTTCCAGAATGCACAGATGTCTGAGGACAGCCACTCCAGCAGCACCCCCCGTAGCCAGGTATAGTGTCTGTGGGCTTCTGACACTTTCCCACCATCCTCCTCCTGCACATCTGTAAGGGGTCGAGGCTGCAGCAGGCCTGCTCTGTTTTGCATTATGTCTTTACTTATTGAACATTAAGCCTAGGGGAAAGTGTCAGAGCTTTGATGCTAGGGGACCCAAAACTGCATTTGCTTTACCTTGTTCTGCCAGGGACTTATTCTCATATCGCCCCAGCTGCAAATTCTCCAGCTTCCTGATGTGGAAGGACCTCATGGTCCCATTATTTATCTTGATCCTATTCTTCTGTAGGAAGAAGTAAGTACCTTTTATTACTTTTGCAAATATTGGCCAGTTTCTGACCATGTTCGGTAAGTGTTTTTGATAGTGATCCAAGGTGAAGTGTCAGAGTTGTGAGTTCAGGAGAGGGCTGTGATATGTGTTGTAGTCACACACACATTCAAGTCTCTTGTAGCCTTGTTAGCTCAGCATCGGCTGTCTGAAGGCAGACTCCACGGTAGGCCTGTGAAATGTCTAGGGAATTGGTAGAATTTCCTGAGGTACAACCAGGGTAGAGGAAGACTGCCTTGGGGGCTAATGTGCACTTGCTACTAAAAGCTGACATTAAAAACAAGTCACAAATGAGGATTAGGGGCTGGAGAGATGACTCAGGGGTTCAGTGCAATTCCTGCTCTTCCAGAGGAGCCAAGGTTCCTTGTGTGTACATGAGGTGGCTCACAGCTGCCTGTTAACTCCAGCTCCAGCTCCAGAGGATCTGGTGCCCCGTCTGGTCTCTGAGGGCGTGTGTGTGTGTGTGTGTGTGTGTGTGTGTG
>CAJQZJ010032322.1:1863441-1881026 GCA_907164525.1 Lophiomys imhausi | reverse complement strand
GTGTGTGTGTGTGTGTGTGTGTGTGTACACGCACACACAATGAGCCCCTCAGATTTTCTTTGTACTCTGAAGAGTTCCTTACTTTCCTTTCAGTTAGATGATTTACTAAATAATCTCAGTTCTTGTAACTTAAATGTTTTAGGAGGACCAGGGTTTTGGGGAGCCTGAAACCAGAATGTAGGACTTTGAGGGTTTTTTTTTTTTGTTTTGTTTTGTTTGTTTGCTTTTTTTAGGTTTTTCGAAACAGGGTTTCTCTGTGTATCCTTGATTGTTCCAAGTGCTGGGATTAAGGGTGTGTGCTGCCATGCCCGACAATTACAGACAGCTGTGAACTGCCACATGGGTGGGATTTGAACCCCGGTCCTTTGGAAGAGCAGTCAGTGCTCTTAACCACTGAGCAATCTCTCCAGCCCCAGGACTTTGAGTTTTAAAACTGTTATAATCCTGAACAAATAGGATCAAGATTGAACTGGTTACTTCTACCAAAAGTGTAATGAATTGAAGTAATTTTGGAAAAGACTAATCAAGTCTTACTCAATTAGTTGACAGTATTATGTAAGTTTAAGCACCATTATATATTGTTAGGTAACATAATTAACATAATTAAAGATAACATCTAAAAAGCATTTCTTGTTCCACAAGTCCCACATCTTTACTATAAATAACCTCTTTAGCAGATGCAATGATAGGCTGCAGGAGTCTAGAAAATAGGTTTTTATCTTGTGGGCTGCTGTGTATAGTCTTATTTATAGTTAAGAAACTTGATAAGAGTCATAGAGCTGAAAATAGCTGTTTGGGTTTTTTTGTTTGTTTTTTTTTTATTTTCGAGATAGGGTTTCAGGGTTTCTCTGTTTAATAGCCTTAGCTGTCCTGGACTCTCCGTACACACCAGGCTGGCCTTGAACTCGGAGAGATCCTCCTGCCTCTGCCTCCCGAGTGCTGGGATTAAAGGCATGTGCCACCATGCCCGTCTGATAGCTGATTTTTTTTTTTTTTTTTTTTTTTTTTGGTTTTTCGAGACAGGGTTTCTCTGTTTAACAGCTCTGGCTGTCCTGGACTCGCTTTGTAGACCAGGCTGGCCTCGAACTCGCAAAGATCCGCCTGCCTCTGCCTCCCAAGTGCTGGGATTAAAGGCGTGTGCCACCACCGCCCGGCTTAGCTGATATTTTTTTAAAGCCTAAATATTTATAACAATTTTATTGTATAATGTTCTAAGCATCTACAGCAGCGGTTCTCAACCTTCCTAATGCGGCAACTCATTAATACAGTTCCTTATGTGTGGTGACTCCAAACCATAAAATTATTTTCATTGCTACTTCACAACTGTAATTTTGCTGCTGTTATGAATTGTAATGTAAATATCTGATATGCAACCCTTATGAAAGGGTTATTCAGCCCCCAAAAGGATCACAACCCACAGGTTGAGAGCTGCTAATCTAGAGGGTAGCAAACAAATACCCAACTTTATTAAAGTTAAGTTTCATTATTTGGCATATACTCCTTATTTGTAAAGGCTATTTTTTATTAAGATTTTTCTATTTTATTGTTTCTTAAAAACATCAACTCATTATTTTTCTGTTATACTGCAGTTTAAAACCAGAGCTCTTTGAGCCCCTGTTTGTCAGGTACCCTACTGTTAAGGTCAAAGTCTGACATTACAAGAAAGGCGCTTAGTCCGGTGCTAAGCAGTGGTCTCCTTTTCTCAGTGGGGTCCCCTCTTCTCCATCTGGTCTGGGGAAACCCTACACCCTCTATCTGAAGAATGTCACATATCTCTCAGGGAGATTACAGGTCCAACACTTTCTCCCAATAAGAAACCTCTTCAGTGAGCCCCTAGGATTCCTGGAAATGCCTCCTCATGCTAATGAGATATCTTAGTACCTTAGCTTTTAGCCAATGAACTTTGCCATGCCTCTAACCATACGTGGAGTGTAACCTTTGACACAGTTCCCTGTTGGCATTTCTGCCCACCCCAGTCCCCTCCCCCTGCTGCCCATAGGATAATTAGGTACTGCGTTGCCCTTCTTATAATAGGACTTTGCTGTTGCATATAAATGAAGTATCCTTGGCACTCCTAGTCCCAGCCAATCAAACACATTCACCCCCAAAGCCTCTTCACTGCCCAAGGTTTATAAAGTCCCTGTTCAAGAAATAAACAATTCCACTATCCACCAAAAATCATCTGAGACTTGCTGCTTATTTTTGGCTGTAACATGTGGGAAAAAAAGGGCCTCTCCTCCCCAAAGAATTCATCCCTGGATCTGCCTGCCTAGCCAGGCTCCTGGCGCCAGCACCCAGAGCTCACTTCAGGGTGCTCGGGGCACAAGCCCCTGCCTCCACTACTGCTGCAGCCGGTCGGGCTCAAATCTCACCGCTACCAGTTGCCTTGACCACCCCAGTAACTTGTCTCCCTCCAAAGCTCATCGAGGCGCGCCAAGCTTCCACTATTTGCCAGCGCAACCTGATGCCTTTTCCCTTGCTGCCCACTGCAGTGCTCATCTGTGGCATTGGGTTGTTGGTTGTTCCTGAAGCAGCTGCTAGATTCCCCTAGCCATGTTAAACTCCCACTGCGACTTGGCTCAGTTCAGGAGCCTTGAGCTCCCTGTTGCTTCCCAGCTTGGTGCTGGCAACTTAGCTAAAAGGACTGTGACCTTATGTTGCATGGCAGAGAGGGTCTCTCTCTCTCTCCTGCATGTGTGTCTGGAAGCTGTAACACTTTACAGTAGAGATAATCCATTCTCCTGCCTCTTGGGTCAGACCAGATATCCTATTACATGGACCTAGTTCAGTGTTTCATTTTTTTCTGCCCAGAAACTGATGGAGCATGCACTTCCAGCTTGGTACCCAACAAGGCCAGAGTTTCCCAGAAGATGCAGAACCACACCTATTTATTTGTTGATAAATAAATAAATTTATCTTTGTTGATCCTAAATAGGATAACCAAATAAAATAAATCTCTGTGTTTAATTTGGAAAGAGAAACTAGTTTTTTGTTTTTTTTTTTTTTTTTTTTGTGGGGGGATTGGTATTTTGAGAGGGTTTCTGTGTGTATCCTTGGCTTTCCTAGACTCACTTTGTAGACCAGACTGGCCTCGAACTCACAGAGATCTGCCTGCCTCTGCCTTCGGAGTGCTGGGATTAAAGGCATGTACTACCACACCTGGTGAGAAACTAGTTTTATGATAACAACAAACAACACAAAAATAAGTTGAAGTACTTCCTTCCCTATCCCCACCTTCTTTTCTCAGGAGTTACTCTTCTAAATTTGATTCTTAACATGTTTATTCTAAATATGCAACATTATACAGACTTTTAGAATTGCATGTATATGCAGCATTTGCTCCTATGTTCTCTTCTTTTGTGAATATGTACAAATGTGTGTTTACAGATGTTTGGTAGTTCCCAGTTTGTCACCACACTGAGCAGATTTGTTGCCAGTGGTGAAGGCTTGAGAGGTCTCAGAGATAGAGAGCAAATTGAGATCTCTGCCCAGTGTTTCTCATAGATGAGTCAGGGTAAGGAACTGGCAGGGCATACTCTAGAGCAAAAGTACACATCAGGAAGTATGCAGGCTTCTCAAGAGAGCCATATTAGAATTCTGGAGAGAGTTTCATAGGTAAGCCTTGATGGAAGTGTATTATACCTAGATTTAATTGGTGGGGTTGTCCAGATAGGAATCCAAGTAGGTTGTGGTTCCTCTTATGTAGTGTTTCTTATCCTTTTTTGTGTTTATGAAGTTTTTGGATATGTCATGGCAATAGATGCATGATGGGAACATCCAATTTTGCAAAGCTAACTGAATGGAAATCCATTCTAAAAAAGCAAAGTCTGGGTGGGCCATGTATTCCCAACTAGTTTGGGCAGTGATGTGATAGATAAAACACAACTCTGTAGTGGCATTAGTCCCTAAGCCACCATGCATTTTGTTTGTCTTTTTGTCTATCCTTTTTTCCTGTGCCTGTGTAGCCTACCTCAGATCTGCCATTTTTACTAGAACAACTAACAATGGATAGCCTGACCTGTCACAAGAGTCTACTGGAGATTATATGGTTTTCCCCACTACACACACACAGCCAAGCCTTCACCCCATATGCTACTTCTTAGAGATTGCATTCAGTTGAAGATTCATTGCTTTCCATCAACTCACCCAACACTGCCTCAGTTTCGACATGGCTTTCATTTTGTTGATGCCATTGATTGGCTGCTATGTGTGTATGGACTAGATGGTCTAATTAAATAATGGTTTGCCTGTTTCTGAAAAAAGGGGCAAATTTAAGAAGCTATAAATGACTAAAATCTTTGTGTCCTAAATTATCATATAAATGTAAGAAAACTGGGTGTTTGTCTGTAGTTTGGTGACACAGTAGGTAATCGTCTTCTTGTTCTTTGAGGTACTGTCCTTCGATGGAGTCCAGGCTGGTGTCAGTCTTGGCATTCTTCTGCTGCAGCACCCTGAGTGTAGGGTTAGATGGGCACCACCATACTAACCCTGAAGAGAAGGGACTCTTCTCTCTTTTCTTTCTTTTTTTTTTTTTTTTTTTTTTGGTTTTTCAAGATAAGGATTCTCTGTGTAACAGCCCTCAGGCTGGCCTTGAACTCACAGAGATCTGCCTGCCTCTGTCTCCTGAGTGCTGGGATTAAAGGCATTTGCCACCACCCCTGGCTCTTCCTTTTCTAAAGCAATTTTTGAAGACTAAAACTAGCCACTTTATGTTGTTACTTAAGCCTTATAGAACATAAATTACAGCACTGGTCTTCAAACCTTAGGGTGCGTTGGGGTCCCTTAATCTGTCAAATTCTCTGATCCCCAACTTTTTTTGGGGTGAAGGGGTGTTGAGACAGGATTTCTCTGTGTAGCCCTGGATGTCCTGGTCTCACTTTGTAGATCAGGCTGGCCTTGAATTCACAGAGATCTGCCTGCCTTTCCCTCCTGAGTGCTGGGATTAGAGGCATGTGCCATCATGACTGGCCATTACAGACAGCTGTGAACTGCCATATGGGTGCTGGGATTAGAATCCCGGTCCTTTGGAAGAGCAGCCACTGTTCTTAACCACAGAGCCACCTCTCCAGCCTGACCCTCACTACTTTTAAGGTTTTTAAGTTTCGTAAGTCTTGATTGGGGCCAGAATTTGCATTTTTGGCCAA
This sequence comes from Lophiomys imhausi, assembly GCA_907164525.1. Lineage (NCBI taxonomy): Eukaryota > Metazoa > Chordata > Mammalia > Rodentia > Muridae > Lophiomys > Lophiomys imhausi. The sequence continues at coordinate 1,875,882 of CAJQZJ010032322.1, read as the reverse complement.
TAACCATATCTTGGCAGTGCTTCTCCAGGGACCATAATTTGACAACAGCTGTATTAGCATAAAGAAGTAAAAGAAAGAGCCGGTGGTGGTGGCGCACGCCTTTAATCCCAGCACTCGGGAGGCAGAGGCAGGCGGATCTCTGTGAGTTTGAGGCCAGCCTGGTCTACAAAGCGAGTCCAGGACAGCCAGGGCTGTTACACAGAGAAACCCTGTCTCGAAAAACCAAAAAAAAAAAAGAAGTAAAAGAAAAATGGTATTAGAGAAAGAAGGAGTAGAGTTAAAGTTGGTATTGAATTCCTGTTTTTGGCTCACATTTTCTAGTCCTTAAGAAAAAATTTTACTGATTATTTATAATCAGTCATTTGTTAGCTAAAAAGAAGCCTTAAAATAGAAATAATTGAAAGACCAAAATAGTTCTTTGTATAAAAGCATTGCTGAGGACTCCCCAGGGATGTGATGTAGCAGTAGAGGAGTGCTTGCCTGGTGGTCATTCTTCAGTGCCACCTCCAGTGGGAAATAAAAAGAACATTTGTACAGCTGCAGCCTTTGGCTCCAGATTTAGATGAAAATACCTGGTCTTTAGAAAAGAAAATCACCTGTAATCTTTCTAGATTAAAAATATTAAATGCAGAGAGTTTTAGTAAATTGTTAAGTTGTAGAATGATTTCATTTTTCTAAATGATGCTGGATCACTTAAAAATTTTATTTTTAATTAATTTATTTTGAGATAGGGTCTTACTATATATAGACTTAGCTGGCCTAGAACTTGTTATGTGTAGACCAGGATGGCCCAGAGCCTAGAATTTGTTACTTAGACCAGGCAGGCCTAGAACTCATAGAAATCTACTTGCCTCTGCCTCTTGAGTGCTGGGGTAAAGACGTGCGCCACTGGATCACCCAGTCTCTAAGATTAAATGTAGAGTGCAGCTGGGGATGTAGCTCAGTGGTAGAGTGTGTACTTAAACATGGCCAAAGACCAGGGTTCATTCCCCAGCAACAAAAGACAGAGTTTAAAAGTCAAACTCAGCCGGGCGGTGGTGGCGCACGCCTTTAATCCCAGCACTTGGGAGGCAGAGGCAGGCGGATCTTTGCGAGTTCGAGGCCAGCCTGGTCTACAAAGTGAGTCCAGGACAGCCAGAGCTGTTAAACAGAGAAACCCTGTCTTGAAAAACCAAAAAAAAAAAAAAAAAAAAGTCAAACTCAGCTGGACAGTGGTTGCACACACCTTTAATCCCAACACAGAGGCAAAGACAGGCAGATTTTTGTGCATTAGAGACCAGCAAGGTCTACAGAGTGAGTTTCAGGACAGCTAAGATTAAACAGAGAAACCCTGTCTCAAACAAACAAAGAAGCAAGCAAACAAATTAAACTCATAGATGATAGTACCTTGTCAGTATATATGGAATTGAAATGTCAAAGAATAAAAAAGGGGGAGGAAGTTCTATAAACTGTAATTTAAAGTAAGGAGAAAGAAGTCTCTAAAAGGGTGATCTTAGTATGAACTGAGTCAGATCCACCAACCAGGTGAGCTTGTGACATTTGTACTGTTTATCACAATACATTGTGAGCCTCTGATGTGGGAACTGAACCCTGGTCTTCTGCAAGAGCAGTAAGTAAGAGGTTAATAGTACTCTTAACCTCTGAGCTGTCTTTCCAGCCACAATGATAAAACTCTTTTGAAGTTACAAGGAGCAAGAATGTGGAAACAAGTGCAAAGAGCATGAACATTATATATTGAGGAAGGAATCTAAATAAAAGTAAATACATGAAAGCTGTGCTGACTCAACCCCTGATAATGATGAAACCTACCTTATTACTATAAGTTTAATTTAAAGAGTAATACTCAGTACTGCTACTAGGGTATGGGGAAACAAGAATTCCTGTTCTGTGCTATTCTTGAGAGTTAAATTAGTGCTTATTGAAGGCCGTTAACAATTGAATTTACAAATGCACATGACTTTTTGAGATAATTTAGCAATAAAATCTAAAAATACACATACTTCTTGTTGTTTTGATTGTGCTGGGTATCAAACCTCAGAGCCTTGTACATGCTAGACAAGTGTTTTCTTTTTAAAGACTGAATCTTACTATGTAGCCCTAGCTGACCTGGAACGTGATATGTAGACACCAAGCTGGCTTTGGACTCAACAGAGATCCCCCTATTTCTGTCTCCTGAGTGCTGGGATTAAAAGAATCCTGCCACAGCCAGCTGTGTACATATTTTGTTTTCGTTTTTAAGACAAGTCTTTAAAAAACATAAAGACAAATACTCAATTACTTTATATCCATGTGTATGACTGTTTGTCTTCATGTATATGTATGGGTGCTAGGTACATACCCACAGAGGCCAAAAGAGGGTTCAGATTCCTTAGAGTTACAGACAATTGTGAGCTGCCATGTGGGTGCTAAGAATCAAATCCTCTGGAAGAGCAACCAGTCCTCTTAACCTTTGAGCCATCTCTCCAGCCCCTGTACACATCTAGCATTTAATATCTGATATTTATGCTATAAAGACATTCCTGGCCATGCACAAGTCATGCTCAAGCCTGTAATCCTGTCACTCAAGATGCCAAGACAAGAGGATGGCAAGTTCCATACCAGCCTGTGCTACATAGTGAACCTCTATCTCAAATAAAGTAAAAAAAAATATATATATATATATATATATTACCATGTGATGTTAAGAAATGTAAAAATTTTTATCAAGGGCTACGGAGATAGTTGAGTGGAAGAGTAGTTTGTCTAACCAAAAAAAGTCATATTTCTAACACCAAACAGATACAAAGTAATTCTAACTGAAGTATTATTTGTACCAATGAAAATTTGGAGATAATCTCAGTCTTTTATCACTGGGACATTATTTATGGTTTATCCAGTTTGTAATACAAATTAATGTCTCTTAACAGTTGAGTCTCTTCATTATATTCCCTCAATTTAAATCTCTTAGGATTTCTTAGTTCTGTTGTCTTTAGCAAATTCCCAGGAATCTTCAGTTTCTTTATCTGGTAAATAAAATTTATAATAAACCTAGGAGTCTTATTAAATATGAAATGACATAACCCACCTGAATACTTAGCATAGTGTCTAGTTCATACTGGTTCTGTAAATACTATCAATTAAAGTTGTTGTTCTTACAATGCTGCCATTATAATAATCAGGTATGCTTATATAGTCAGTAGGAAAAATATTGAGTATAATTTGAAGTGACAAAAGCAGATTACAGAACATGGTTTCTTAAAACATCTAAAAGTGAGCCTGGGGCGGTGGCGCACGCCTTTAATCCCAGCAGAGACAGGAGGATCTCTTGAGTTCAAGGTGAGCCTTGTGTACATAGTGAGTTAGGAAAGCAGGGCTAAATAGAGACCCTGTGTCCCCATCCCCTGTTCCTCACACCAAAAAAAAAAAAAAAAAATCTAAAACTGGGAGGCAGGGGAGATAGGAGATAGCTCATTTGGTGATAGTATCAGTTTATTCTAATACTCGTTTTAGCTACAGAAATGAATATTAAAAACTACAGAAAAAATTCTGGGTAGGTGTTTTGCTATATTAAAAATGCTTGTACAGCTGGGCATGGTGGTACACACCTTTAATTCCAGTACTCAGGATTAGGGTTTGGAGGCAGAGGCAGGTGAATCTCTGTGAGTTCGAGACCAGCCTGGTCCACAAAGCAAGTCCAGGACAGCCAGGGCTACACAGAGGAACCCTGTCTGGAAAAACCAGATAGGGACTGGAGAGATGGCTCAGCAGTTAAGAGCACTGACTCCTCTTCCAAAGGACCCAGGTTCAAATCCCAGCACCCACATGGCAGCTCACAACTGTCTGTAACTCCTGTTCCAAACAATCTGATGAAACACATGTAGTCAAAACACCAATGTACATAAAATAAAAATAAATAAATTATTTTTTTTTTAAAAAGCAAGGTGAGGGCTGAGGATACAGTTAAAAAAAAAAAGAAAAGAAAAACCAGATAGATAGATAGATAGATAGGCAGTCTATATGGAGAAACCCTGTCTCAAAAAAAAAAAAAAAAAATTCAAATCAATCAATCACCCAGGACTACACAGAAAAAACCTGTTTGGAAAAACTAAGTAACAGCTGAGTGTGGTGGCACATGCCTTTAATCCCACTACTTAGGGGTTGGGTTAGGAGGCAGAGGCAGGTGGATGTCTGTGAGTTCAAGACCACAGACATCCTGATCTACAGAGTGAGTCCAGGACAGCCAGGGATACACAGAGAAACCCAGTCTTTAAAAAAAAAAAAACCAACAAACAAATAAGTAAATCAGCCAGGACTACATAGAGAATCCCTGCCTTGAAAAACCAAATAAATAAATACATACATAAATCAATCAACCAGTAAATAAAATAAGAATGCTTGTACATCTACAGAACAAGTTCCAGGACTACATAGAGGAACCCTATCTTGAAAAACCAACCAACCAACCAACCAAATAAGTAAGTAAATAGGCCAGGACTACGTAGAGAAACCCTGTATTGACAAACAACATAAATAGAATAAAATAAGAATGCTTGTGCATTCTTATTACCTGAGAAATAGGCCCTCCACTTGAAGCTTGAGGGTGTACATGGCTGGAGTGGGTAGACCTGTATTGATCTCATGTTCTGGAGCTGAGGAGGCAAGAGAATTAAAATCATGATTTTTCTGAACTCACTTTTTCCACACTTAGCCATTCTCCCTTCCCTGAGCATCACAATGTTTATGTAATGAATAATTCTTGTTTTTGTCACTGAAAATTATATATATGAAATTTAGTTATATGAAATTATATATACAATAATTTTTTGTTGTTTTTCCTTTTTTTTGGTTTTTCGAGACAGGGCTTCTCTATGTATCCTTGGCTGTCCTGTACTCACTTTGTAGACCAGTTTGGCCTTGAACTCACAGAGATCTGCCTGCCTCTGCCTCCTGAGTGCTGGGATTAAAGGCCTTGTGGCACTATGCCCGGCCATTACAGACAACTGTAAACTACCATATGGTGCTGGGATTTGAACCCTGGTCCTTTGGAATTACAGCCAGTGTTCTTAACTGCTGAGCCATCTCTCCAACCCCGTTTTTTCATTTTTTAACTTTAAAAGGAGAGCTAGGCGTGATATACAGCCTGTTACCTGAATACTTGGGAGGCTTAGGCAGGAGGAACGGGAATTTAGTTATAACCCTAGGCTACATAATAAGTTTGAGGACCACTTAAACTACATGAAACCCTATCTCAAGTAAAACAAAAGAGAGTAGTGTATAGAAATAAAGATAACATAGTCAGGGTCTGGAGAGATAGCATCGTGGATAAGAGTTCTTACAGCTTTTTCAGAGTTCAGTCCCTGATACTCATAGCAGGGGGCTCACAACCACCTGGAACTCCATACAACTCTTTGCCTCTGCGGGCACCTACACACGTGTGCATGCGCAAAGTCACATTCGTATATGTAAATAATATTACAGAAAAAGATAAACAGTGGAAAACAGGATAAAGGGGCAGAGAGAGCACTTGAGATTTTTAGGGCAGAGAATTAGTCTGTAATGGTAGATATGTATCATATCAGTGTCTGAACCCAGAGAATGTATAACATGAAAGAACACTAGGAAAAGCTTCGGACTGGGGTGATGATGACAAGTCAGTGTAGGTTTCCTCATTGTAATGTGTGGTACCACTCGAGTGCAGTGATGGCAGTAGTGGAAGGGGCTGGGAGGATCTCACGTGAGGTGAGGATGGGAGCGAATTCTGCCCCCTAGAACTTAGGAGCTAAAACTGCTACAAGTATGTTGAAAGGAAGACACGGGCTGTCACACAAAGAAGCCACTTAAATTTTTATCTTTTAGAAATATGAAAGTAGCCGGGCGTGGTGGCACACTCCTTTAATCCCAGCACTTGGGAGGCAGAGGCAGGCGGATCTCTGAGTTCAAGGCCAACCTGGTCTACAAAGAGAGTCCAAGACAGGGATACACAGAAACCCTGTCTGGAAAAAACAAACAAACAAAAAAGAAATATGAAAGTATTTTGATGGAAATGAGATTTGCTTCCGTACTTATGGAGGAACAAGTAGGTATTAGATAAGAGAACAAATGAAACAGTACATTTCACTTAGGACCTTATTATATGTTTCTGACACTGATGGAACTTTTTCCATCATGAAAATTTACTGCTTGCTCTCTTTTTATTTGTTAACAAGGTCTGTAGTAACCATGGCTGTCCTGCAGCCTACCATATAGTCCATGTTGGCCTTTAGTGTACTGTCCTCTTGACCTCGGCCTCCCATGTGTTCAGATATAGGCATGTGCCACCGTGCCTGTGAGAAACTTTTGTTTTGTTTTGTTTTTTCAAGACAGGGTTTCTCTGTGTAAAAGCCCTGGCTGTTCTGGACTTGTTTTGTGGACCAGGCTGGCCTCCAACTCACTGAGATCTGCCTGCCTCTGTCTCCTGAGTGCTGGGATCAAAGGCGTGTGCCACCACGACTGGCTGAAACTTTTGTTTTTAATTTCTCTTAAAATAGTTCTATGTCAGCTGGGCGGTGGTGGCGCACGCCTTTAATCCCAGCACTTGGGAGGCAGAGGCAGGCGGATCTTTGTGTGTTCGAGGCCAGCCTGGTCTACAAAGTGAGTCCAGAACAGCCAAGGATACACAGAGAAACCCTGTCTCGAAAAACCAAAAAAAAAAAAAAAAAATAGTTCTATGTCTAAGTCATTTCAGTAGTTAACAAGATTTTTGATTTTGGTTTTTCTATTTTTTTTTTTTTTTTTTTTTTGGTTTTTCGAGACAGGGTTTCTCTGTGTAGCCCTGGCTGTCCTGGACTCAATTTGTAGACCAGGCTGGCCTCGAACTCGCAAAGATCTGCCTGCCTCTGCCTCCCAAGTGCTGGGATTAAAGGCGTGCGCCACCACTGCCCGGCTAGATTTTTGATTTTGGAAACCCTGTATTTTTATTATCATCTCCTCATTTTAACAATTTTGAAATAATCTTTTTCTATTTTTATTTGTTGAGGTAGGATCTCTGTGTAGCCATGGCTATACTGGAACTCAAAGCATATTTTAAAACTCCCTTAAAAAGATACTTAAACCTTATTTTATTTATTTATTTGTTTGTTTGTTTGTTTTTTGAGACAGGGTTTCTCTGTATATCTCTGGCTGTCCTGGACTCACTTTGTAGACCAGGCTGGCCTCGAACTCACAGAGATCCGCCTGCCTCTGCCTCCCGAGTGCTGGGATTAAAGGCGTGTGCCACCACCACCCGGCCTTATTTATTTTAAAAGAGAGTCGATCTTAATGTATAGTTTAGACTGGACTCACAATTCATCTGCCCTAGTTTTCCAAGTGTTGGGGTCACAGGTGACTGCTACTATGCCCAGTTTATTTTGATGGAGCCTTGTATTGCCCACACTGGCCTCAACTTCAAGATCTTCCTGCCTCAACCCGAAGAATAAGTATGTGCCATTGTATCTGGCTAACAGTCTTCTAAGAATGGCTTTATTGTGATATAATTGCCATATGATAAACTATACAGTGCGATAACTTATTTTTTCTGAGATAGGGTTTCTCTGTGTAGTCCTACCTGCTCTGGAACTTGCTTTGTAGACGAGGCTGGCCTTGAACTCACAGAGATCTGCCTGCCTCTGCCTCCCCAAGTGCTGGGATTAAAGGCGTGCGCCACCACTGTCCACCTCAATGTGCTGACTTTAAATACTCTTAAAATTCCACCATAGTGGAGATAAAGAACAGACCTCATCACCCCAAGTTACCCCAAGTTCTTTCATGCTCTTCCTCACTTTCCCCAACCCCAGCAGTCACTCGTCAGATCTTTGTTACTACATGCCAGTTTTACTCCTGTAGAAGTTTATATAAATAGAACCATGCTGGGCTACAGAGATTGCTCAGCCATTAAAGGCTAGGCTCACAGTCAACAATATGTAGAAGCATGCAGACTTTTCTATCTGGCTTCATTTATTTAGCATAATTATTTTGAAATTGGTGGGTGTTATCTCAGTAGTCTCTTCCTTTTTATTCCTGAGTTGAATCCCATTGTATGCTTATGTCATGGTTCTTTGCTCATTTCCTTGTTTCAGTGTTTGGGGGTTTCCAGTTTGACATATTACAAATAAGGTGCTGTGGATATTGAGTTACAAACTTTAAATGGGCATGTATTCATGTATCTTGGGTAAATGCCTAAGAGCAGAACATAACCCAGTATTGCAGGTTGTGTTTAGCTTCTTGAGATACTTCCAGCTTCCCAAACTGGCAAACTGTATAGCTACATTTTTGGGTTTTTTTAGGTTTTTTGAGACAGGTGTGTATCCTTGACTGTCCTGGACTCACTTTGTAGACCAGGCTGGCCTTGAACTCACAGAGATCCGCCTGCCTCTGCTTCCCAAGTGCTGGGATTAAAGGCATGTGTCACCATGCCCTGCATAACTATTCTTTTTTTTGGTTTTTCGAGACAGGGTTTCTCTGAATATCTCTGGCTGTCCTGGACTCGCTTTGTAGACCAGGCTGGCCTCGAACTCACAAAGATCCGCCTGCCTCTGCCTCCCAAGTGCTGGGATTAAAGGCGTGTGCCACCACCGCCCGGCTCGCATAACTATTCTTAACATCAGAGTATGAGAGTCCCAGTTCTTCCCATCCTTGTCAGCACTCAAGGGTCAGTCCTAAGCTTTTCAGTCCTTTTAGAATGTATGTGATAGTATTGCCTTGTGACTTTAATTTGCAAATTTATTACTAAGTTGTGAGAGCTCTTCATATTCTGGATATGTAAGTTATAATATATACACCTTGCAAATATTTTCCCCAGTCTTAGCCTTCTCCTTTTATTAATAGTGTTTTGTGAATAGCAGTTTTGAATATCAATGAAGTCCCTTTTTTTTTTTTTTTTTTTTTTGGAAGATGTCGTTTTTGTGTGTGTTGTTATCTAAGAATTCTTATCTTGTCCCAAGTTTTTAAAAGTTTCTGTCTACATTTTTTTCTTTATAATTTTATGTTTTACATTTATCTGTTATTGGGTATCATGACACACAGTTGTAGTCCCAAGTACTTATTTGGGAAACTGAGGCAGGAGCATCATTTGAGGCAAGCCTAGACAAACCAGGCTCGAAGACAACTTTCATTTAGATCTGTGGTTCATTTTGAGTTGGTTTTGTATATGTAATATAATATGAGTCAGAGTTTGTTTCCCTGTATATGAATGTCCTGTTGTTGATCAGCACTATGTTTGAGAAAGACTGTAGCTATGTGTTCAGTCCTGATGTCACTGCTAGTGCCACATCCCACTGTTGATGTAGCTGTACATTAAGTCCTAATATTATTGCTTGACAAACTGCGTGTTGTTTTGGTTTTGGTTCTTCCAGAATTAGCTGGGCCTGTGGTGCACACCTTTAGTCCTGACAGCAGGAGATGGGAAACAGATCACTGAGTTCAAAATCAGCTGCTCTACTTACTTTGTATATTTAAGTCCTTACTGTTTTTTTGATCAATTTACAAATCTTTCTTTTTAAAGGCCAGCTAGCAGTGTGAGATTCCACTGAATCCCTCCCTATGTTGTGTGGAGGATTTGTGGGATTGACATTTTCATAATGCCAGTCTTCTAGTCCATGGATAATATATTTCTGCATTTATTCAGGTGTTTTAATTAAAATTTTCAATTGTGGTAAATAACACAAAGTTTAAAGTTTGCCATCTTAGCCATTTTTTTAACTGTTAGTTTAATACTAACCACATTCACATTGTGCTCTAGAAACTTTTTTCTTGCAAAACTAAAGTATCCGTTGAACTGTCTTCCCCGTCTGTACAATGTCAGTTATGTCTTCTGTTTTTCAGTGTGACTACCCAGATACTTCCCTTCTTGTGTCTTGTTTACTTCATGTAGCACAGTGTTCTCAAGATTCATCATATTCTAGTGTGTGACAGGATTTCCTTGTTGCTTAGTTTTTCCTTCTTCCTCCTCTCTCTTCTCTTCAACATAGCCAGGACTATAGGGGTGCCACCATGTCAGACTAGGAGTTCTTTAAGACCAAGTAATAGTCAGTTCATTGTGTTTATAATGCTTTTTGTGGTACCCATTTATCAATGGGCATTTGGGCTGTGAGACTTCTGCCCTCTGGCTATAAAGGATGGTGTGTTTCTGTGAATATGAATGTACATGTTTCTTTGAGATCCTGTCTTCAACTTAGTAGTGTAATATATGTACCCAAAATGGGATTGCTAGATCATATGCCTTTTTTTTTTTTGGGGGGGGGGGTTTGAGATAGGGTTTCTGTTTAATAACCTTAGCTGTCCTGGACTCTCCTTGTAGATCAGGCTGGCCTTGAACTCACAGAGATCTGCCTGCTTCTGTTCCCTGAATGCTGGGATTAAAGGCATGTGCCACCACACCCAGCTTTATATGCTATTTTTAATTAATTTGAGCAGGCTCTTGCTATGCTTCAGACTTAATGTCCTCCTGCCTCAGTGTCCTATGTGCTGGGAGGATAGGACTGCGCCCCCACGCCTGACCCTCCCCACCTCAGGGATCCCTGTGCTGCTTTCCTTATTGGTTGGGCCATTTTATGTTCTAGATAACTAAGTCCAAGGGTCACAGTTTCTTCATGTCACCATTGCTTATTACTTCCTGTTTGTTTTTCTGGAGCTATGTCTCTAACTAGGCAAGCACTCTAGACTGAACTACACCCAGCCTGTATTTTTGTGGGGTTTTTTTGATGGTGGCTACCCTAATGGTGTGAGATGAGCTTTGATACATTCTGCAAATAGAACTTGCTAATAGTTTCTTGTATTTGTAGATTACCTGTTCACTCTGCTGCTTGTTCCTTTGATGCACTTTCTTATGGTCAGTATAATCCTGTTTTGCTTCTGTTCTTTAATTTCTCTTAGTAGCTTTTGTAATTTCAAGTGTACAAGATATTTGGAGCAGCAGTCCCTAGACTACCCTCAGTTCTGTCATTCCCTGGGAGTACTAAGTAATTAGTACTTAGAAACTGAAACATAGGGCTGGAGAGATGGCTCAGCAGTTAAGAGCACTGACTGATCTTCCAAAGGACCCAGGTTCAATTCCCTGCACCCACATAAGCTGCTGACAACTGTCTATAACTCCAAGATCTGACACTGTCACCCAGACATACATATAGGCAAAACATCAGTGCACATAAAATAAAAATAAGTAAATAAAAAAGAAACCGAAACACATTTATGAAACAGGAAAATGGCAAAAGATATGAATATAGTTTTGTTTTTGTTTTTTTTTTTTTTTGGTTTTTCGAGACAGGGTTTCTCTGTATAACAGCTCTGGCTGTCCTAGACTCACTTTGTAGACCAGGCTGGCCTCGAACTCACAGAGATCCGCCTACCTCTGCCTCCCAAGTGCTGGGATTAAAGGTGTGCGCCACCAACGCCCGGCAAGTTTTTTTTTTTTTTTTAAGATTTCTTTTTATGTGTGTGAACCTGTATGAGTAAATGTTCACTACATTCATGCAGGAGGTCAGAAGAGGGTATTGGATCTTCTGAAACTGAAGTTTACAGGCAGTTATGAGCTAGCTACCATGTAAGTTTTGGGAACTAAATCAGAGTTCTATGCAAGAGCAGTAAGTGTCCAGAAAAATTAAAGTTACAGCGAAATCTTGTACCTCACCTCAGATTGGTAAGAAATCTGAGCGTTTGCTTTCGTGACTTGGCAAGGGCATGGTGAAGCCAACAATTTCCTACCTTGGCAAAACTCTAAGCTGATGCAGTCTCTCAGAAATGAGGGCAGGTTAGCAAATGTATCAGAATTTCAAATATACCTTGCAGTTGTTCTTCAGAGAACTTGCTCTAGGAGTGTGTCGGTGCAAATGTTAAATGACTAAAGGAGGCTGTCCTTGCAGCATTGTTTATAAGACAAAAGATTGAAGCAAATTGAATTTATTGTTAAAGGATCAGCCAAATAGATGATGATAAATTTATAAAGTGGCTGTGTAAGTGGCTAGAAAAATAAAAAATAAAACCACAAAGAGCCAGGTACAGGACCGAGCATAATAAGTTCAGGACTAGTTTACAGGACAAAGTAACAAGACTGTCTCAAGGTGAAAAACAAAAACAAAAGATGTCTTTGTTCTAGTGTAAGAAGCCCTGAGTGCAGAGTTAGCAGAGAAGCGAAGCTCAGCCTGTGTGCAGAGGGGCTCCAGTTACAGCTCTGGGTTTGCAGGTCAGTGGCACTCCGAGACTGGGTCTTGGGAGATGGCAGATAGTGAGCAGGGAGACCTTAAAGAAGAAAACGAGAAACTGGTTGTACACTTTTTCTTATTTCTTACTTGAAAAGTAATTGACCTTTAAAATAAGTTGTTCCTTCTAAAAGTTGAAAATACAAAGACTAAAGGCTAAGATAAAGTGTGTGTGTGTGTGTGTGTGTGTGTATGTGTGTGTGTGTGTGTGTGTGTGTGTGTGTGTGTGTGTGTGTGTGTGTGTGTGTGTGTG
>CAJQZJ010032322.1:1837302-1862283 GCA_907164525.1 Lophiomys imhausi | reverse complement strand
GAGAGAGAGAGAGAGAGAGAGAGAGAGAGAGAGAGAGAGAGAGAGAGAGAGAGAACATGTACTGGGAATGGCTTTTGAAACTACAAAGCCTGCCCCTAGTGACTTATTTCCAGCAAGGCCACCCCTCTTAAACCTCCCAAAGAGCACCATCAATTGGGGACCAAGTATTCAATCATCTAAGCTGATGAGGGACAGTTTCATTTAAACCACCACAGATCAGTATGTCGCAAGGGTAATTAATAAAAGAGCACCTTAGCCTGTACTCGGTCTTCCAAACTCCCGTGTTGTTTTTGAAATGGCAGATTCAGAGCACTTTTTTCTGGAGGTAGGCTGACCTGGGTTCAGAACTCTGACAGTCACTAGCTCTGTGTGTTTCCTCACCTGTGAAGTGGTGGTAATAGAGTGGCTGAAAATTAAAGGGTATGCATAGGTCATAGCCCCCCGTTTCATAGGAAAGATGACTCAGTGGTTGGTTAAGAGTACTTGCTCTTCTGAAGGACCCAAGTTCAATTCCCAATACCCACATGGCGGCTTACAACCATCTTTAACTCCAGTTCCAGGGGATCCAATACCCTCTTGGATCTTGGCTTCTATGGACACCAGGCGTAAATGTGGAAATCTATGGAGGAAAAATACCCATACATGAAATAAATAAATTATTTTTAAAAAAAGTTGATACAGGTATATAGTATTTAAGCCAAGCCTCCAAAGGAGGAGTGCAATTGTCTTAGGAGGACAGTGGAAGGAGGGTGAAGTGAGCCAACACCCAGGTAAGAGAGAGGACCTGGGTGCCTGCAGGGAACAATAGTAAATAATAATCTAGACATTAGAATTGTACACTGTCTATAAGTTAACTTTTTCTTACTTCAAAATTTTAGAGCTTAAATATTGATGGTCCCGTTACTGTTAACCCCAGGTGTAATTCTTACAGAACCCTCCATAGTGCTGAGAGTCTGATGTACGAATGCTCTTCTTGTGCTTTAGAGTGACAGTCAAGAACGGCAGCAGCACCATGACAGGCGGAGACTGGACAGCCCTGAGCCGGTATCCAATGGTCAACCCCAGAGTAACTCACGGCAGGTGGTGGAACAAGATGAGGAAGAAGATGAAGAGCTGACACTGAAATATGGAGCCAAGCATGTCATCATGCTCTTTGTCCCTGTGACCCTCTGCATGGTGGTAGTCGTGGCTACCATCAAATCAGTCAGCTTCTATACCCGGAAGGATGGGCAGCTGTATGTACAAGTGTTTCATTCTCTAGGCCAATGTGGCTTTTCCTCATAGCGTGTTGTTTTCCTCTTGAAGACCTCTGTGCTCATGGACCATGGTAGAATCCATTTTTTTCTGATGGCCAGAGGCAGTGGAGAGGACAGTGATTGATGACTTAATGCTTTAAGTGACAAAAAGAATGCTGTAGAATTATTCTCAGGATGCGGTCTTTAGGCAGGGCTGAATTTATATGGAATTGAACAGGTTGGCAGTAGTCTTTCCTGCCTGAGGACCGTTGAGGCCGTCATACAATTCTTCCTCCTGGTGTGCGGGAACTTTTCTTTCCTTTCCTTCCTTTTCTTCCCCTTCCTCTTTCCTTTTCTTCTTCCATCCCCTCTTTTTAGTTCTAAATTTTGTGAATTGAATTCTTACTTCTGAGCCAGGCATGGTAGCATGAGCCTGCAAACCTAGCACTTGGAAAATGGCTCATGGGAGTTTAGAGGTTTAGGAACCAAATGTGGTTGTTGAGACACAAGCACGGTGGCATATCCCTGTAATCTTAGCACTTGGGGTAGAGGAGAGACAAGCAGGAACTCAGGCATTCTCTGCTATATACCAATTCCAGGCCAGCCTGAGCTACACAGGACTCCATCTGAAAACAAAATTCTTTTTTTTTGAGACAGAGTTTCTCTGTTTAATAGCTCTGGCTATCCTGGACTCGCTTTGTAGACCAGGCTGGCCTTGAACTCGCAAAGATCCGCCTGCCTCTGGCTCCCAAGTGCTGGGATTAAAGGCGTGCGCCACCACCGCCCAGCTTGAAAACAAAATTCTTAGTGTCCTCATCTTTGCTTGTGTGTTAAACCTTTGAAGATAAACTACCTGTATCTTCTACTAGAATGAGACCATTCCTAGTATTTTTCATAGCAACCTGTTTTCACTGTTTCTCAGGCTGGTCTGGAATTCACTGTATAGTTTCGACTAGCCTCAAATTTTTGATCCTTTTGCCTCACCCTCATGAGTACTAGGATAACAGGTGTGTGTCACCATGCCCACCTTTATGACCCTGTCATGCAAACTCAAATGATACCTTTTTTGTTCTTTCTTCTACAGGGTAGTGCAGGGGTAGGCAGTCTAGATTGGTATATTGATCTTTTATTCATGAAGCACATGGGCTCCTTTCTTCAGCTTCTGTCCTAGGGTCCTTTAGGGTCCAGACTAGAGCCTCAGCCTTCATAAACAACAGGAGGCAGTTGAGAAGGGGACATAGGCATTACTTAGCCGAGGGCACTCCTTTCAGGAACTTCTTTTATAGCTTGTTCAAAGTTCCTTGGCCATTACATAGTCTCATGGCCACACCTGCTATAAGTGGCAGAAGGAAAGTCATTTGGCTAGAAGCCTTGGCACCTGGAATAGAAGTATTTTTATGTAAGTGAAAAACAAGAAGACAACTCCAAGTATACACCATACAGATAAAAGGCTATTATTCTAACGCTGGCACCACCCTCTAATAATTGCTCTTCAGCCTGGGTAATTTATATGGCAGAAGCTGGTTATTTAACAGAGTCTAATAAGCTATGGAGAATACTTTGGATAAGAACATTATTTCAGTACAAAGCACCCACTAGGTGAGCCAGTGTCTGGCTCACCTGTGAGCTCATCTCTCCATAGTCTAGCTGTTTCTTTTTACTTTGAAGAAGTTATTTTAGAGCATACTATTTTTCTTAGGTTAAAAATTATCAGCTAGTGGGTTTGAGAGAGGGCTCAACAGTTGAGACAGTGCACCACCGTTGCGGACATCCTGAGTTTGGTTCTTAACCCCCACATCTGGCAGCTCATAACCACTTTTAATTCCAGCTCCAGGGATTGGATGCCTCTGCCCTCCATGGATATCTGTACACACACAAACAATTTAAAATGATAGTATACATATGTATGTTTAAAAAAAGTATTAGCTAGAGCCAGGGTGGTACAGACCTATAGTCCCCACACTTGGAATGCTGAGGCAGGAAGACCACATGTTCAAGTACAGCCCAGGCTATATGGTGAGCTCCAGGCTAGCTTCAGGTTACTTACTAGATTTTGTATCAGAAAAACTAACCAACCCCCCACAAAAAAAAAAAAATCCTAGTTGAATGATTAGCTTCAAAAGGTACGTTCTAAAGCACTTTAGTGAATCAAAGACCTCATAGTTACAGTTTTAAAGGAGTATGTGGTTTGAGATCGCCATTAACACTCTTGTGTTTTGTGTCTTCTTCCTCTCCCCCACCCCTCTTTAGAATCTATACCCCATTCACAGAGGACACTGAGACTGTAGGCCAAAGAGCCCTGCACTCAATTCTGAACGCTGCCATTATGATCAGTGTCATCGTTATTATGACCATCCTCCTCGTGGTTCTCTATAAATATAGGTGCTACAAGGTGAGCATGAGACACAGCTTTGCTTTCTGCCTTGATTGTCCTTTCTTTTTTTTTTTTTTTTTTTTTTTGGTTTTTTGAGACAGGGTTTCTCTGAATATCTCTGGCTGTCCTGGACTCGCTTTGTAGACCAGGCTGGCCTCGAACTCACAAAGATCCGCCTGCCTCTGCCTCCCAAGTGCTGGGATTAAAGGCTTGTGCCACCACCCCCCGGCGTCCTTTCTTTTTTTAAACTTTGTTATTATGTGTGTGAGAGGGAGAGACAGTGTGTGTCTGTACATGCGTTGTATGTTTGAGAGAGAGAGAGAGAGAGAGAGAGAGAGAGAGAGAGAGAGTGAGTGAGTGTGTGTGTTGAATGTGTGTGTGTGCAGGCCTGTGCTTGCCAGAGTGTACATGTGCAGCTGACGGGACAACTTTGTGGAATGGATTTTCTCCTTCCATCTTTACTTGGGTTCTAGATAGCTAGTGTTCAAGCTTGCAAGCATTTGCATCCACATTCTGAGCCACCTCACAGCCTTCTCGTCTTGTTATGTTCTTGATTGGATCTAGTAAAGAAGAGAGTGTCTTATACTTTGGATCTAACGTTTAGTTCTTTTTCCTTTCATTCCAGAGCACGTTAAAAGTACCAAAAGACTGGGGGCTGGAGAGATGGTTCAGTGGTTAAGAGCACTGGCTAGTGCTCTTCCAAAAAGTCCTGAGTTCAATTCCCAGCAACAACATGGTGTCTCACAACCATCCACAATGTGATCTAATGTCCTCTTTTGGCTGCAGGTGTGCATGCAGATAGAGCACTCATATACATACATACATACATACATACATACATACATACATACATACATACATACATACATAAATTCTTTTTTAAAAAAAAAAAATACCAAAAGACATAAATGGGAAACAAATGTTTTCATGTGAGATGGTGTGGTTTCAATATTTTGATTTATAGTGTGCCTATGGCATTCCAAACACTTTTGTGTATATCATCATTGACAAATTGTACTATAGGATATAAGTGTCCCATAAAGCTACCTTCAGATACTAATGCTGAACTCATTAGGGACCGGCCACATCATGTCACTGGAGAACTGCCATTATCATTTCTGTGGTCTGTCTTGGAGCAGCACTGCTTCTTGCCTTGGCCACTGGGCACAGGAGAAGGTCCAGCCTCCCAGCCTTTCCCCCCCTCCTCCTCTCTCTCTCTCTCTCAGTAAGTGACTGCCTCCTAAATCTCAGCCACCTACCACTTGCTTCAGACTCAATGCTCAGAAAATCAGCCAATCATTAGAAACTATACCTTAAGATCATTCTCAACGAGGAGGAAGAATGTAACCCTGCAGATACTGCACTCTGAATTGCTTCCTCCTACAGTTTTCTGCGGGTTTTTTTGGGAGGGGGCATTGAGACAGGATTTCTCTGGGTAGCCCTGACTATCGTGGAACTTGCTCTGTAGACCAGGTTGGCCTCGAACTCACAGAGATCCATCTATTCTCTTGCCTCTGCCTCTCAAATGCTAGGATTAAAGACTCCTAGCTTTCTATTTTCTAGCTAACCATATTTTTTAACATGGTTAAAATGCATGGTCACTGTGTGTCCTCTTACTCTCTCTTTTGGTTTTCCAAGACAGGGTTTCTCTGTGTATCCCTGGCTATCTTAGAACTTGCTCTGTAGACCAGGCTGGCCTCTAACTCAAAGAGATCCATCTACCTCTGCCTCCCAAGTGCTGGGATTAAAAGTGTGGACCACTACACCTGGCTCATGTGTCCTTTCTAAACAATTACTTTGGCATAGGAAATATTTCTGTGACTATGTAATATTTGGCTCAGTGAGTATAATTTATGTCTTGTGAATTTTCTGTTAGACATTTAAGTTTTTTCTGTTTATTACAATAAAAAGTGATTTCTTTTTTTTTAAACATTTATTCATCAATTTATTATGTATACAGTATTTGCTCTACATAAATGCCCGGGCACAAGATCTCAATGTAGATGGTTGTGAGCCACCATGTGGTTGCTGGGAATTGAACTCAGGACCTTTAGAAGAACAGCCAGTGCTCTTAACCTCTGAGCCATCACTCCAGCCCCAAAAAGTGATTTCTTTATGAATAAACCTTTTTTTTTTTTTTTTTTAAACATTTATTTATTGATTAATTGATTGTGTATACAGTATTTGCTCTACATATATGCCCGGGCAGCAGATCTCAATGTAGATGGTTGTGAGCCACCATGTGGTTACTGGGAATTGAACTCAGTACCTTTGGAAGAACAGCCAGTGCTCTTAACCTCTGAGCCATTTCTCCAGCCCAATGAATAAACCTTTTTCGGGTATTTCCTTACAGTAAAATCCTATACTTAAATTTTTCCTGGAGCAAAGATTACTTACAAATTTTTACTTATTTTATTTTTTTTCTTTTTCAAGACAGGGTTTCTCTGTGTATCTGTGGCTGTAAGTTTTCTATTTAGATTTATTTATGTGTATGAGTACTTTGTTTGCATATATATATGCATACACCATGTGTATGCATGGTGTCTTAGGAGGCTGGCCAGAAGGGGGGTGTTGAATCCCCTAGAACTGGAGTTACAGGTGGTTGTGAGCCACCATGTGGGTGCTGGGAGTTGAACTCAAGTCCTCTGCAAGAACAAGCATTCTTAACCTGCTGAGCTACCTCTCATAACCCAACATTGTTTTGTTTTGAAGATTTATTTGATATTTATGTGTACGTATGTGTGCCACATGTGTGGGGAGGCCGGAGAGGGCCTTGGGTCTCCCAGAGTTAAAGAAGGGTTGGGTTTCCTGACTGGATGCTGGAAACCAGAGCGCCAAGTACTCATAACTATGAAGCCATCTCTAGCCCACTAAATTACTTTTCTCAAAAAGATTTTATAGCCGGGCGTTGGTGGCGCACGCCTTTAATCCCAGCACTTGGGAGGCAGAGGTAGGCGGATCTCTGTGAGTTCGAGGCCAGCCTGGTCTACAAAGTGAGTCTAGGACAGCCAGAGCTGTTATACAGAGAAACCCTGTCTCAAAAAACCAAAAAAAAAAAAAAAGATTTTATAATTTTTATTGAACACCAGTAGTGAATGAGAGTATCTGCCTTAATCTGCCTTCACTAGCATTGATTTTTTTTCTTTTTTTTGTAAAATACCCGTAACTGAGCCAAATGTGGTAGCACATACCTTTATCAGAGGCAGATAGATCTTTGTAGTTTGAGACTAGCCTGTAATACAAATTCTAGACTAGTTGGGCTATATGATGAGAGCTTGTCTCAAAATAAAATGTGTGTGCACACACACATGAGCACACACATTTATAGGGTGAAACTCAGTTGACTGCTAATCAAGATAAAATCCTCTTCAATATCCACAGCTCTAAGCTCATAGTCTAACCTTGTTAGACAAACCTCAGAGTGTGTGTTAAACCTGAGGTGTAACTGTCATGATCTGACATTTTATGGAGGCTACTGAAGAGGAAAAGTATGTATAATGGTGACAAGTTGTCAGCACTCAGAAGCTGAAACAAATAATTAAGCCCTCCCCTTCCTTGAATATTCTCTTTTTGTTTGGTTGGTTTGGATTTTCTTTGTGTAGCCCTGGCTGTCCTGTAGCTCACTCTGTAGACCAGGTTGGCCTCAAATTCAGAGATCTACCTGCCTCTGCCTCCTGAGTGCTGGGATTAAAGATGCACAGTACCACTACCTGACAAATATTCTGTTCTTAAGTGGTTTTCTCTGTCCTTCTCACTGCTGGCTGCTGGCATGTGTCTGTATGCCAGTGTTTACCTGCCACTCTCTTTCTTGGCCTTAGTGGACATATCCTGGAGCTTGGCTGATTGTAGGCTAGGCATGTTCTTTTGCTTTCTTTTCTGATTTTACTAAGGGTGGAATTCTGCCTTATCCCAGATTCATCCTCCACTACTCCCATATTTCTTGCTTTTCTTTTTCAGAATTAACCTGTGTAGTACATGTAGAGCATTGTATTTCCTGAGGGTTTTTTTTTTCTAGGAATCTTGGGAAATTAGTTTCTGTGTATTTTTTACATTTTCATATGTAGAAAAGAAACCACCATCTGTAAACTACCTCTACTTCCCTCTGTTTTAAGTTTTTCCATGCATTGATCTACTGATGGTAATATAGCAAACTGTATAGACTATATACATCTGCCTTGTTTCATGTAACATCTCATGAGCAGTGTATATGCAGGCTGTCCTGTTTTCCCAGCTTTACAAATGTGGCCTGGAGGCAGGATCACAGTTGCTGTGAGTCAGAGTGCTAATGCGTCAGTTTGGGAATTTGAGTCCAGAAGTTAGCCAGAATTTAGACTCATAGCCATTATATAAAAATCCCCTCAAATCTAGTACTCAATTCCTAAAAACAATCCCTCTCTTTCTGTGCCTCGTGGAAACTATTTATCCATGCTTGGTGGTACTTCCCTGGTTATATCTGCTGCCTATTTAGAACTTAATTTTTCTGGACATTCTTGCCGTTAGCTTCTGTTAGTCTGCTTTCTGACTTTTGATACTTTCCTTCTTTGCAGTTTCCCCTAAAGCTCATCAACCCAAGTCTGAGGCATTGGAGTTTTTCTTCTCCCTTTGTTTCTTAGAAAACCATATTTAGGGCTGGAGAGCTGGTTCATCATGGGAGCTCTGGCTGCTCTCGCAGAAGATGTGCATCCAGTTCCCTGCACCCATATCATGGCTCACAATTGTCCTGAACTCTGGTTCAAGGGATCCAACAACCTTTTTTGGTTCCTGGGGCACCAAGCACAAAAGCACTTACTATACAGACACACACATGAAGGGAATACATGCACACATATGCAGGGAATACATGCATACACATAAGGTAAAAAATAAATCTTCAAAAAAGAAAATCATTTAATCTCAGGCTTAGTTTTGTACCCTCACATACAACTTTAAAAATGTGTTAAATTATGTTTATTTAGTGTATGTCTGTATATATGTTTGTGCAGGTATGTATGTATGTATGTATATATGAATGTGGGCGTGTATGTGCCATGGATCATATGTAGAAGTCAGAGGTCAGTTTATGAGAGTCAGTTCTCTCCATCCATGTTTGTGACAGGCTTTTCCTGCACACATATCTGCTCACCCCAGAGAGGGAACATATGACATACCACATTAAGCCAATGTCCTACTTAGGGAAGTGGTGAGTTTTTTATTGGGACTACTAACAGGAGTATACTGAGGGGTTACTTACAAAGAGCTGGGATGAGTCAGAAGCAGTTGTGTCACTGGAAAAGCCACTCTAGCACATGTGATAGTCCCTAAAGGTATCACCTTAGAGCTCTCTGCACAACTTGTAGGCAGCTTTCCAGATGTCTGTCTGTCTTCATTGGCCTGAGCAATTGTTTGCTCCTTTATATATTGTTGGGGAGTGGCTCTCAAGAGTTTTGTAAGTTTCTATTCTCTCAGATATGTGGCCTTTGATGTATGTTTTGTGGTTCTTGAGCGCCCACCTCTTAAAGGGAATGCTTCAGATCAGGGGAAAATAAATGCCATAATAGAGGATCTAGCTCAATTGTCATACTTGGTGCAAATGCCTTTACCAACTAAACCATCTTGATATCCCAAACACAACTTTAATTCAGTCCTCAGCCTAGAAGTCATTGTTTGTTGGGTCTGTGATTTGTTGGCTGTGTTTCTTTTTTTTTTTTTTTTTTTTTTTTGGTTTTTCGAGACAGGGTTTCTCTGTATAACAGCTCTGGCTGTCCTAGACTCACTTTGTAGACCAGGCTGGCCTCGAACTCACAGAGATCCGCCTACCTCTGCCTCCCAAGTGCTGGGATTAAAGGCGTGCGCCACCAACGCCCGGCTGGCTGTGTTTCTTTACATATCAATTCTTCTTAGATATCTACAACACATATCCCACACCCCTTTGTCCTCAGTAAGGTTGCTTGCTAGCTTTTAACATTGTTCATGTTCGTCTGTTGCCTACTTTCTTACTAATTATTTACTTTTACAAGTTCCTCCAGGCCAGTGGTCCCCAGAGCAGCCCTTTCTACTCTCTTAGTTTGATTTCACATACCACAAAAGCAAAGACCCCATGTCTTTGGCTTTTTATTGTTGTTGGGTTTTTTGTTTTGTTTTGTTTTTGGAGATAGGGTCTCACTGTGTATGCTAGCTGTCCTAGAGCACACTGTGTAGACTAGGCTAGCCTCAGACTCATGTATTTATTAAAGGCTATCCTCCACCATGCCTGGCCCATTTCATAAAAGTCTTAATGCTCCCTCACATCACCCTCTTTCCTAACTTAATGGTGTATTTTGGGCTTCTTTCCATCTTATGTAGTTTGTAATATATATATATATATATATATTGTTTGTTTGTTTTTTTGAGACAGGATTTCTCTGTGTAACAGAGCCCTGACTATCCTGGACTTGCTATGTAGACCAGGCTGGCCTCTAACTTACAAACTCATAGAGATACACCTGCCTCTGCCTCCTAAGTGCTGGGATTAAAGGCATGCACCACCATGCCCAGTGTAATATTGTTACTTAAAGTCCAATAATTATGTTTTTCATTTCTATAATTTATATTTGGCTGTTTAAAAATGTTAGATCATTTTGGATGTAGTATTTTTGTCCATATTTTATTTTTGCTATTATTTTTCTGTCTTATATTCGGCAGGACTAATATCTTAAGTTTTGGGGGAGGATAATTGTGTTGACTTTTACTCGTGGTGACTTGTACCTTGAATGAGTGACTTCTGGTCAGTTTGAATTTATGTCTTTGGAAATTCTATTAGAGTTACTTTGCATGCATCTCAAGTGAGCTGTGAAGACGGGCACATGTCAGAACTCTAATACCACCTGACATTACTTCCTCTGTCCACCAAAAAAAAAAAAAAAAAAAAAAGATTTAGGGAAAGAAGGCTTCTAAGCATTTCTCCTTTTCTTTGTCACTTCAAACTGTATTTTAGACTGTACTGAAGTATTAGGATTAATATTGTCTAGGAAGAAAACTTAAAAACATCTATCTACCATATCTTTATAAATACAGAGAGATGGATTCATTTTAGTTCAGTGTTTTCAGGGTTAGCAAATAACATTAGTCTGTTGATTGTGGACTGAGAAGGATTCTCAGTGGTGCCAGCATGCTTTTTTGAGGCGCTTCGTTTGAAAAGCATTGCTGTGCAGATGTGTATGCACCCCTGTGGCTGGTGTTTGCTGTCTTCTCATCCTTCCCTGCTCTACTCTTCTGCCGAACTCTTCTAACCTTGCCATGGCCTTCCTACCTCTACACTAGCTTGCTATTTTGACTCTTTTTTTTTTTAAATATACTTTTTTGTTTTGTTATTAAGGTAATACTGAATTCGTAGAATGGGTTGGGAAGTGATGTCCCTCCTGGTCTCCTTTCTTTACTAAAGACTAAGAATCGTAGTATACATGTTATCTTGCTATTTGTGTTTATTGAGGCTTTTTCATGCAAACTGAGTTTTTTTCTAGTATTTATATACTGAGTAATTTGGGTTGTATATTGGACACTTTGTTTTCAAATTTTTTTAAACTTTCAACAGGGCTGGAAAAAAATGGCTCAGTGATTAAGAGTGATGCTCTTCCAGAGGACCCAGGTTTAATTCCTACTACTTAGTTATGAATGCCTCACAATCATTCATAAGTCTAGTTCCAGGAGAACAGATGTCCCCTTCTGGCTTCTGCACGCACCAGGTGCACACATGGTGCATAGTCATACATGCAGACAAAATACACAGACACAAAATAAAAAGAAGTAAAACCTTTACATTTTTTTCTTTTTCTTTTGGTTTTTTGAGACAGGGTTTCTCTGTGTAGCTCTGACTGTCCTGAACTCACTTTGTAGACCAGGCTGGCCTGGAACTCAGAAAGATCCGCCTGCCTCTGCCTCCCAAGTGCTGGGATTAAAGGCGTGCGCCACCACTGCCCAGCTTACATTTTTTTTTTTTCAAGAATTTTATTACTGTGTATGTGTATGTGTGTATGCATTCATGCTAGCCCAATCTACATAGAGAGTTCAGGTCAGGCAGAGTTTCAGAGTGAAACTCTATCTCAAAAAGGACAACAAAAACCAGATGTTGGAGAGACGGCTCAGCAGTTAAGAGCACTGGCTGTTCTTCCAGAGGACCCGGTTTCAATACCTAACCACCCGCATTGAGGCTCACAACTGTCTGTAACTCCAAGGGAACCTGACACCCTCTTCTGCCTCTCTCTCTCTCACACACACACACACACACACACACACCCATGATGCACCAATGTATATTTAGGAAAAACATCCATACACATAAAATAATTTTTTTTTTGACTTTTTGGATTTTTTGAGACAGTTTCTCTGTGTATCCTTGGCTGTCCTGGACTTGCTGGGTAGACCAGGCTGGCCTTGAACTCACAGAGATCCGCCCGTCTCTGCCTTCCCAGCGCTGGAATTAAAGGCGTGAAGCACCATACCTTCTCATAAAATAATTTTTAAAAAAAGAGTCATGGCCACATATGCTTCCTGGGAGGTAGACCCATGAGCTCATGAATGGTTTTCAGAGGTGATTACTGGTTTCTTGGGGCTTTTCTATTTTGTTCCCCCAGCCAGAGGTGGCACCTGTTTTGCTGGTGTCAGGGCCAAAACTTGGGAGGTCAGAGAGATAATAAAGCAAGACTCATCCCATTCCCATCAGAGTGAAGATTCCATTCACCGTAAACGCAGGGCTCCAAACACCTCTTTGCTGTCAGTCAGGGCTGGCTGGTGGCCGGGTTTAAGAGGACAGGGAAAGGGGGAAGGGACTTCTGGAGCTCCCGTGGTCTTGCCTATGCCAGCTCTGGCGGACCTTGTGTGGAAGTGAATGCTGCTGCCGAGGTTACCTGTACTTTCTCAGCTGCCCACCTCTTCTCTGAGCGCCCAGCCAGCTGAGGCCTGCAGCTGCATTCTGAGGAGAGACGGAGGATGTGCTTGTTCATCTCTCATCTGGACCTGACCTCACACAGTTGGGTCAGTTCTGTACATCTCTTAATTATGCTGAATTTGAAAACATCTGGAATGTTTGTATCCAACTCTATTTCCATGCTTGTTCATTTGTGTTATTTTCTTTTTCTTTTTTATTTCAACGTTCCAGTCTTAGGAAGTACAGCCAGTTCTATACAAGAATGTTGTTTACTTTGACTTCTAGCATGAAATAGAATGAGCTTTTAAGCCAGACATTCAGAAGCTTGCTGGGACCTGTTTGAATATAAACGCTGAGGATTTCTCCTATCAGTAGTTTGATTGTACAGTGTCTGCAAGAAGGGAGAAAAAAAACCTTACAGGGCTAGGCACAGGAAAGGCAATTGATCATGACGCATCATTTGTGGCAGATGAACTGTAACTTTAATGTTGTGAGATTTCTAGCCTGCATAGCTGAGGATTAGAGAAAGTACTCGCTGCCGGAGCAGAGCAGAGCTCCTGACTCTCAGAGCCTTTATAGGGGAGGGGTTGCCTATGCCTGGGGCTCTAAGAGAAGAGAGGGTTTGGTTGCCATTTATTCTCTAGAGTATATCCTTAATCATCAGGAAAGGCTTTGACAGTCATAAGGAAGCATAACAACCTTATTACAGGCAAATTAGAATATTAAAAAAAAAATCAAACAAACATCCTAAGTCAGAAAAACCTAAACAGAGAAGTTAGAGAGTATTGGTGGCTAATACTAGTGGTGGTAGAGGGGGTTGTGTGTGTGTGTGTGTGTGTGTGTGTGTGTGTGTGTGTGTGTGCGTGCATGCATGTATGTTTCCTCAGTAATGAAAATATAAAATACCATATTAACATATTTGGCACATTGATGTGATAAAAATTAATCTAGACCTTTTTGTGAAGTAACTATTAGTGTATATTAATAATCAAGTAATTAAAAAAACTTTATACACTTTAAGTTTAGATAATTAATTTTAAAAATTAGTTTCTGTGAAATAATTCAAAATCCAGAAAAATGTATACCAGGGCTTTCATGTTAATAGA
The DNA here is from genome assembly GCA_907164525.1 of Lophiomys imhausi. NCBI lineage: Eukaryota > Metazoa > Chordata > Mammalia > Rodentia > Muridae > Lophiomys > Lophiomys imhausi. Next base: position 1,848,687 of record CAJQZJ010032322.1, on the reverse strand, counting down.
AATAATAATTGGATGAGCAGAGAGAAATATCAAATATATGAAGATATAAGCAATACAGATTTCATATGTAGGAAGAGGTTAAATTGTAGATTATACATATTAGTGGAATGTTATTTAAAAATCATGTTTCAAAAGGTATTTGGTGTGAACTGTGAATATGTCTATAATATGAAGTCTAGCTGGCAATTGTGGCATACCCCTATAATGCCCAGATTGAGGAAGGAGGATTTTTGAGTCTGTGACCAGCCTGGGCTGCATAGTCAGATCCAGCCCCTCTCCCCAAACCAGACTGTTTTATAAAGCATAAAAAGCCTAAATACAAAGTTGTATACTGCTTATTTTGAATTTTGTTAAAAAGTTTTTACACATGCAGACACTTGCAGATAAAAATTGTATGAAAATAAAGTTAGTTTTCTTTTAATATTTTTATGTTTTCTAAATTCTTTTTTTTTAAATTCCTGCAGTACTAAAAATTGGACCCAGGGCCCTCCTACATGCTAGACAAGGAGTCTGCCATGAGCTGTGCTACCAGGACCAAAGTACATAAGTGCAGATGCTCATGGAGGCCAAAAGTTCCAGTGTCCTAAGAAGCTGTCCTGTGGGTGCTGGAAGCCTAATTTGGCTTCATAGGAAGAACAGCATATGCTCTTAACCACTGAGCCAGTTTCCCAGTCCCTTTGTTACTCTCTTTTGACAATCTTTTTTTTCTTTCCAGTTATGGGCCAGACTAATAATTGAAATTATCTTTATTGATATCTGCCTGTTTTTTTGGCAAGAGAATGCCAACTGATGTCTTTTGTTTATTTTAGAAAAGAACTTTTAAAAGTGTGTTAACTGTTTGTATGTATGTATATATGTCTTTATGACATTTCTGTTTATACCCTGACTAGCACCCAAGATTTCAGTATAAATGTTCACTGATGCCAAAGCCAAATTTATTCTGTCATTTAAAAGTAGAACATGGGGAGGGCAGAACTGGGAGGGGTAGAAAGAGGATACTATGATGGAGATGTAAACTGAAGTAATAAATAAACATAAAAAACAAATAGAACATGGAAGCTGAGCAGTAGTGGCTCATGCTTTTAATCCCAGCGCTCAGCAGGCAGAGGCAGGTGGATCTCTGAGTTTGAGGCCAGCCAGGTCTACAGAGCGGGTTCCAGGACAACAGAACTACACAGAAAGACCTTGCCTCAAAAAAACAGACAGACATGGGCATGGGATAGGACCCAGGCAGCATCCAGCTTGTGAGATCACAGGTTCCATCCCAGGCACTGCAAAAGACAAGATAAAAGCAGAGCATTAGCACATGCTTTGTCTGATGGTGAGAGCCCCCTTGTTCAGGAACTGTGGGGTCTGCTGTTATATCTGACTTGTCTCTTTTCTAGGTCATCCATGCCTGGCTTATTATTTCATCTCTGTTGTTGCTGTTCTTTTTTTCATTCATTTACTTGGGGTAAGTAATGCAGGTTTTTGGTCTCTCTTTTCATTAACTTTGGCATCCATCACTGCCCTTAGAGCTGTGTACCTTGTTGATGAATTATTCTTTAAGTAGTCATTTTTTTCCACGTATTATGTCTTTTGGTTTTTGAGACAGGGTTTCTCTGTATAAAAGCCCTGGCTGTCCTGGACTCACTTTGTAGACCAGGCTGGCCTTGAACTCACAAGAGATCTGCCTGCCTCTGCATCCTGAGTGCTGGGATTAAAGATGTGTGCCACCACACCTGGCTGCTCACATACTATATCTGAACTGGTATATAAAAGATGAGTTAGAATTGATAGGGATACTGTCTTTTTTATTTAATTTATATGAGTACAGGCACCCATGTTGGGGAAGGTCTAATACATTGCTTCTGATAGGCTGATTTCAATGCTGAGATCTGGTTACTGCCCCTTCTGAGTCCTTCTCTTGATTGGTTAATAAAAGTCACGGATGGCCAATTAGCTGGCAGAAAGAGGGATTCCTCTATGTAAAATGCAGGGCTCCTGTTTCCGTCTCAAGAAGTCCCACCTTCCTATACTCTTTCTGCCTGGAGACGTGGAAGCAGTTGTGTTTGAGAGCTCTGGAAGGTAACAGTCCACATGGCTGTTTGTTTGGGATTAGGTGATCCAGGTTAATTTAGATTAGCTAGTTGAGAGTCTGCCCAGCTAAGGGCTAAGCATTGAAACATTAAAAGGTCTTGGTGTATTTAATTATTGGGGAAAGGACCTCGGCAGCTTATAGGCCAGTCTAAGAAATCCAGGGCCATCAGCCTCCTGCTGAACCCCAATGACTGTCCCGGCAGCTACCCCAGCAGCTTCACCGCCAGACCGCATCACCAGGCTGTCCCTCCAGGCTTACAGACTTCTAAGGCAAGTCAAGCCTGCTGATCTCCCTCCAGGCTGCCGGCTGTTCCGCCAGCCTAATATAACAACTTATAGTTATTAATGAAGATATTAGTTGATAGAAGTTAGGTTGCAGATTTTGATGGGCACTCTTGGATCCAGGGCTTTTTCTTCAGGATGGGTCAGGCCCAGTTAAGGCAGGCCAGGCCTGCTAGCCCGCTAACTGCTCCACTAGTCTGATCTTACAGTTTATACATGTTAATACATACAATTGATAATTAAATTGCAGTTTCACATTCATATGAAGGTCAGAAGACAACTTTCAGGAGTACCATTTTCTTCTTCCACCCTGGGTCCTGTGGATCAAACTCAGGTAGTCAAGCTTACCAGGCAATTGCATTTACCCACTGAGCCATCGTGCTGGCCGAGGAGAGAGGTTATATACATACCTTTATATGCATATATATGTATATATATCCGTTGAGGTAGAAGTTAGGCCTCTTTAGTAAAGTATTATGCAGTTTAGCTTGGCATCTGGAAACACATAAAGGGGTGTGGCTAAGAACTGCCCTGTTGAAGGGGTGAGGCTAAGAAACTGGAAAAACTGCAAGAGGAAGTCAGTTGCAAAACAGAAGAAACCAGAGAAGCTGTGGGAGGACATCAGTTGAACAAAAAAAGAAGAAACCAGACAAGCTGCTAGAGGACATCAGTTACAAGAAGAAGAAGAGCAGGACTGCTGGAGAGAGAGTTCTTTAAAGGCTCCACTAGCCAGAGGAGTGAGCGAGGCGAACAGTTTGAAAGCCATTTGAGCAGCCCTCAGTTTGGCAGTTGGAACAGACTGTCTTTATAAACCAGCCACAATTTGCTGGATAAAATAAGCTGGCCTTGCAGACTGGCAATATTAGGCCCAGTGGACACCAAGCTTAAAAGGAACTGCCTGCTGGGACTGCCATAAGTCAGGTTATCCTGCATGGACCTAAGCTAAGAATATTATTATAATTTAAGGAAATTAAAATAGGGTTAGATAGGTGTTTTATAGGTAACCATACATATAAATATAAGGGTTTATAAATAATAATATTCCTGTTACATTCACCAATTTATTTTATAACTCTGGGGACCATGTGCCACAGTATACATGTAGGTAGAGGACAATTTGGACAATTTGGGTATGTCAGTTTTTGCTTTCTACCACGTGGATTCTGGGAATAGAATTCCAGTCATCAATCAGGGTTCATGGCAGGCATTTGTACCCACTGAGTTATTTCAGCAGCCCATCAGAAGGGGTTTTCTTATTTCTTGTTTGCCATCAGTAGAAGTATAAGGATTCACAGCTGGGCTGGAGAGATGGCTCTATTAATAGCAGTTACTAGCACTAGCTATTCTGCAGAGGACCTGGGTTTGGTTTCCAGCATCCACATGCTGACTCAGTTATCTGTAACCCAGTTCTGGAAGATCCACTATCCTTTTCCAACTTCCTCAGGTACTGGATCCACATACCAGTACATATACATATATGCAAACAAAACATACACATAAAATAAATTTCAGATAATTAAAAAAAAAGCCTGCCATAGAATTGTGTGTAATAGATTGTCATTTGTATCTAATAAGAGTGCATATATTTGTGGGGCTGGGCATGTAGCTCAGTTGGTAGAATACTTGCTTAGTACGCATAAAGCATGAGTTCCATCCCCAGCACTACATAAACCTGGCATACAGCCAGGAGGATCAGAAGTTCAAGGTCACCCTTTGATACTGATTAGGAGCAAGTCCTTCGACCATGTGTAGGAAAAAAAAAAGCAGTGTGCATTGTATAGACTCCATGGAAGAACAATGTAAAGTGGATAAGACACCATAGATTCCCCTAGAGAACTGTGGGACAAAGGACAGGGAGACTGTTGTGCATCTTCATATTCATTTATGCATACCTCACTAAGAGTTGAGGCTGGGTTCATCTTAGGACACCTGAAATGCTTAGTATAACATACAGTGCAACCTCCTTCAGAAATTTCAACATTGTGCTTTATTTTAGAATTTCCAAAAATAGAGAAATCGTCTTCCTGGATAGTCCCATGGCCCCCAGTTTGAGCTTTAGTATATTCTTTCTCTTTAGCTGATTGGGGTGTCAGACATAGTTACCATCTTCTCTACTAGTTAAAATAGTAGTGTTCTTCATCTAAAGAGGCTGAGCAGGGTCTGGGGAGACGGCGCAGGTGGCAGCGTTTGCAGGTCAAGCCTGCGAGCCTGACTTTGGATACCTAGAGCCCACATAGAAGCTGGGTGCAGTAGCAAGCTCCTGTAACCCCAGCAGGGGGAGACAGAAACAGACAGATCCCAGGGGCCAAACAAAACAATAAGCATCAAGTTCAGTGAGAGATGTCTCAGACAATACGGTGAATGTCAACTTCTGGCCTCTACATATGCCTCTGGAGGTAATCTCACCCACGCACACGCTACTCTGAGTGAGTGGTAAGCAATGGGCTAGGAGTATATCTCAGTGGTGGAATACATGCTCAGCATGCGTGAGGCCTTGGGTTCCATCCCAGCACCACATGGAGACTAAATAAAAGGCATTTTGTAAGAAGCATAAGTCCAGTCATCCTTTTAGGGACTAATAAGATGAATCCCCACTTCTATTCTTAGACAGTGTTCCCATCAGTGGGACCGTGGCTTGTTTCTTTGATTCTGTAGCAGCAGTGCATCAAACTATATTATGTACGTGAGATATGTATAGAAATTGTGTTTTGTAATGGACACCTTAAATATCAAGAAAATAATATCAGCCAGGTGGTGGTGGTGGTGGTGGTGGTGGCGCACACCTTTAGTCCCAGCACTCAGGAGGCAGAGGCAAATGGATCTCTGAGTTCAAGGTCAGCCTGGTCTACAGAGTGAGTTCCAGGACAGCCAGGGCTACATAGAGAAATCCTATCTCGAAAAAAACAAAAACAAAACGAACAAAGTGGGAAGAAATATCATTTATGTTTCCATTATAAAGCTTACCGGTCTATTTTTTTTCTAATTTCAGACATTTAAAACTAGGGTTTCAGCCGGGCGGTGGTGGCGCACGCCTTTAATCCCAGCACTTGGGAGGCAGAGGCAGGCGGATCTTTGTGAGTTCGAGGCCAGCCTGGTCTACAAAGCGAGTCCAGGACAGCCAGAGCTATTAAAACAGAGAAACCCTGTCTCAAAAAACCAAAAAAAAAAAAAAAAAAAACTAGGGTTTCATAAAATACAGTATGGTATGATAGGTGATATGATTTACTTTTTTTTAGCTTTTGTTTTTATTTTTACAAGTATGACCTGTGATAATACTTGTTTATTAATGTGAATATTGTAGTACTTGTTAAAATCATTTCTCCTTGAGGAAAATGTGATTTTTAAGAAAAAGGTGTTATATAAATAATAGTACATCGTAGCCCATAGTGAAAACATAAATATGGGATTTGAATAGTTAATGTGTCAGAATCTTAGTTCTAAACAATGTGCTCATGAGATTTATTGCACATAAATCACTTTAAGTCCTTGCTTAATTTTTTTCAGGGAAGTGTTTAAGACCTACAATGTTGCTGTAGACTACATTACAGTTGCACTCCTGATCTGGAATTTTGGTGTGGTTGGGATGATCGCCATTCACTGGAAAGGCCCCCTCCGGCTGCAGCAGGCGTATCTCATCATGATCAGCGCCCTCATGGCCCTGGTCTTTATCAAGTACCTCCCTGAATGGACCGCATGGCTCATCCTGGCTGTGATTTCAGTATATGGTAAGACTCAAGACTGACACTTTGTTCATCACAGACATACTCACTGCTGTGTTTTCCTTCTTCTAGTTCTCTTGACTTAAGGAAAATCTTCATGGTTATTTCCCATAACTCTTCAGTGTTTTTCCTTTTACAGTGCTAAGGATTGTACCTAGAACTAGTTGGTGCTAGGCAAGTGCTGTGCACGAGCCTCATCACTAGCCCTAGGAGTGAGGGCTTAGAAAATGCTTACTACAGCTTCCAGGTAAACTCAGAACTGGGCTGATGGAAGGAGCTAAACTAAACTAATTATTTAGTTTACTGGTCAGAAGACTCAGGTTCCAAACTCCTCTTAACCCATCTGAGGCCCTGGCTTTAGTCCCCAGACCACAGTAAACAAAACAGCAAAGTACAGTTACAGATAACTGTTTTCTTGAGCTTTGATTTCCTTGTAAGTTGGGAACAAATCTCCAGGGTTGTAAGAATTCAGTGAATTAAGTTTATATTGAGAAGTGCTAACAGAATGCCAAACATGTAAAATGTTCAGTTCATTCTTTTTTTGTTGTTGTTCATTAAACTTTAAAATGTATTTTCACTTGTTAGTATTTAAAATTAGCTTCAACTGCTGCTGTACACACACCAGGGCTCATTACATTTCCACAGTTACTCTGTCTCAGGAAGCAAATGAGCTGCAGATAACCTCTACCAGCCCTGGAAACATGATTAGGCTGAACAAACACATCACAACTTCAACAGCACATGGTGCACCCAAAACCTTTTCTGTGAACCTCAAAAGTTCTTTGGATGTTATCACTGAGCATTGGTGTCAGGCAAGGATCAAATTTAGAGCCTCCAATTTTGTGTTGTGTTCTCGCATCTTGGTGCCAAGAGTGCCATCCAAGTCCTTTAAACATCGAAGACACATACTGAGCCAGGTCAGAAATCGCCAAATTTGACAACCAACCAGAAGCTCGGCAGTTTATTTCCTTCCTCGGCAGGCCCCCTGTTACTTTCTAGCCCTGTAGACAGCCGGAGATTCAGGCTCCTCTGGACAATCATCCGGCTCCTCCTCGTCCTCCTTGCCCAGCACTTGTCTCAACCATGGGTCCGTGCTGGTCTCTTGCCTCAGACAGCACCATATGATCAGAACCACAAGTGGGAGGGTGAACGACCACACTTTCCACCAGGGCTGCTGTTGCTCCTTCCCCATGGAATGCTCCACTGTCCAGCAGATTGGAGTGGCTTTGCTGGAGGAAAACTGGATTGGGAGGTTGGGGTCTTCCTCCTCTTCCCTGTCTGCAGTCTGGTCTGTAGACCGGCCATGGGGCGGCAGATGCAGGCTTCGAGAAGCCCAGCCTACGAGCCGCAGAGCCCTGACCACCCCTGCAGCCAGGGAACACAGGACACTGTTCATAGCGACCTTTCGTTCAGTTCATTCTTTAAAATGTGTAATATTTTGGGGAAGTGCTTGTGTTCTGGCATGAGTGTAGAGGTCAGATAACTACTTCAGGAGTCAGTGTTCTTCCTTCGTGTGGCTGCTGGAGATGGAATGAACTCAGAGTGGCAGGCCTGGTAGTAGGCCTTTCCTGAGCCATCTTGCTGCCTTCAATTCATTTTTTTCTTTCAAAGTTTTATCTTATGTGTATGGATGTTTTGCCTGCGGTATGCCTGTGCACTCTATGCGTGCCTTGTGTCCGCAGAGGCCAGAGGAGGGTGTCATATTTTCTGGAACTGGACTTACATCCAGTTGTGAGCTGCCTTGTGGGTCCTGAGAATTGAACCCAAGTCCTCTGGAAGAGCAGTTGGTGCTCTTAGTCACTGAGTCCCTGCTCAGTTCGTTTTTAAGATCAGAATCACTAAGCAGCCTGAGTGGGATCACTGCTTTAAAGGTTAAGTTTGTCATGATGTGGCGCACACTCCTGTTCTCTGCTTGGCAGGTAGAGCCAGGACGATGTGGGCTTTCCAGGTTATCCACGACTAATAAAGTCAGTCTGAGGCCAGCCTGGGCCACTTTACACCCTCTTTCAAAAACAAAACAGGACACATTAATTAAATAAGTAGTAAACTGTGGGTAGTGATGGGTAGTGATGTCCACATGTAATCCCAACACTCGGAAGAGGAAAGCAGGAGAATTAAAAGTGCAGCCCATTTTAAAAAGTAAAGTGACGGGCCGGGCGTGGTGGCGCACGCCTTTAATTCCAGCACTCGGGAGGCAGAGGCAGGCGGATCATTGTGAGTTCGAGGCCAGCCTGGTCTACAAAGTGAGTCCAGGACAGCCAGAGCTACACAGAGAAACCCTGTCTCGAAAAACCAAAAAAAAAAAAAAAAAAAAATTTGTAAACATAATTTTTAACAGTGGCTGTGACATGGGTCCTGAAAAGTCACAGTCGTACTCTAGCCATAAGTAGCAGGGAGACTGGCTTTATTCTCACTCTTGCCCCATATGAAAGCCAAAAAGTCAGTAGTTACTATTTTAAAGAGCATGCTTCCTCATCACTGCTGAAATGCAGGAAGTCTGTAGTGACTGTGGCTGGGAACTGTGTCATCTCCCTTTAGTGACGGAGAAAAGCTAAGCCTATGGGGACAGAACTGAGCTGGTTCTGTTGTGTGCTTGAGCAACTAGTCAGGGCTAGAAAATCATACTCCATGCCTCATCTCCATGCTAACCTCCTCTTACTCATAAGGTTTTGTAGGTCCACCATCTGTCCCTGCATAGCTGAGATTAGGAACACTGGTTTTGAGATAGTGAGATGGCTCAGCTGGCAAAGGTACTTACCACAAAGCTTGACAACCTGAAGAGCCCCAGGAGTCACATGGTGATTGGAAAGAGCCAGTTCTTGGAAACCACCTGCACACACACACCACACATACACATACACACACACACACACATACACACACCACACATACACAGACACACACATGCACACACACACTTGTGCAAGCAGGCGTAGTAAACAATGTAATTTAAAATGTCACCCTATAAAGTCAAGTGTGGTGGCTATCACAGGTTTTTTTTGTTGCAAAGAAGCTTGAAGGTTACTGAGGTAAATTATTTACCTGATCACATGTGGCTTGACCTAGAATCTGAGTTCTAAGGCCATGTTGTTCTCTTCATGACCCTCCACTCTGCTCACAGCACAGGTGAGACCTCAGAACTTTGGGTCTTCTTTTTTTTTTTTTGAGACAAGGTTTCTCTGTGTATCTCTGGCTGTCCTGGACTCACTTTGTAGACCAGGCTGTCCTTAAACTCACAGAGATCCACATGCCTCTGCCTCCCGAGTGCTGGGATTAAAGGCATTCGCCACTACACCCAGCTAAGTACACCCAGATTTTACAACATGACTCTCAACTCTGTTTCTTACAAAGTCTTAAGTTGTTTTGTCAGAAGTGTTCTAAAAATCTTTTAAGTAAATTAATTTTCATTCATTTTAATTGTCCTAAAAATAACTAAACCTATTCATTTAGATTCTATAAGGGGAAATGCCATAAAAACAAAAATAGTGCCGGGCGGTGGTGGCGCATGCCTTTAATCCCAGCACTTAGGAGGCAGAGGCAGGCGGATCTCTGTGAGTTCGAGGCCAGCCTGGTCTACATAGCGAGTCCAGGACAGCCAGAGCTGTTAACAGAGAAACCCTGTCTCGAAAAACCAAAAAAAAAAAAAATAGTTACAGGATGTAGCAGCTTTAACCCAGCTAAAGATCTCATTAGTTGCAAGTACAGAAAATTTCCCTTTTCTCATTTGAACAAATACAAATGGAAGTGGTTGAGAAGAGAGTGTGGCTGTTGTGTAGCTCTTAGTATTCTATGGAGACATGACCATCTGAAGGCCTTTTAATAACAGTGATATCAGCTGTCAAGTCTCCCTTTTCAATTTTAGCTATTCCTGTTTGATATTTTTAAATGTTTTAGGTTATATTATGAATTTCTGTAACACAGGAAATGTAAGAAAATGTGTAGTTCATGGAAGAAAGTGGTATCAGAATCAGACAAACTTTAGGTGTATTCTTCTCTGAGCTGCTGTTATGTAAATAGGTCAGTTCCTAGTGCCACACATGTTCTGAGACTAAGTATTTGTGAAGTACTTTATTTGACTGAAAACTAAGGAAATATTAACCTTTGTCATGCACAGAGCAATCATTTCATTTAAATTTATTGCCCTCTTATTGCAAGTTCCTTAATGATGCATACTTGCTTTGTGGTGCTGGGGATCGAGCACAGGCCTCACACACTATGGCCCCAACTCTCCACTCTCTGTAGAGAATGGGTGCTCTCCTCCACTCTGCTAGTGCCATTTTGAATAAAGTGTCTATTTGTAATTTATAGGTGAAAATTTTTTTTTTTTAAAGATTTATTTTATTTTTTTATGCATATGTGTGCTCTATCTGCATGTACACCTGCATTCCAGAAGAGGGCACCAGATCACATTGTGGATGGTTGTGAGCCACCATGTGGTTGCTGGGAATTGAACTCAGGACCTTTGGAAGAACACTAGGCAATGCTCTTAAGCGCTGAGCCATCTCTCCAGCCCTATAGGTGAAAATTTAAGAAAATAACTCCCTTCCATTTTTGCCTGTCACAGATTGAGAACTGCTCTACAGTAGTTCTGTCTTGCTGTCTCTGCCTCTTTCCTTCAAAGTAAGAGGAGTTATGTCTAGACCCCAGTAATCATACGCTGTAGACTGAACACACAGCAGTAAGGCCAATGTATATAATTTGCACAGGTCTTTTGTGGGTTCTGTTTTATTTTTGTTAAGGTTGCTTTTTCTCTTACTTGCTTAACTGCAAGTGTTTTCATATTTACCCAACACTTTTTTGTAAAAATGCATTAAGCCTATCTCCTCAGTGACGTCCTCGCCTGCATAGATTCATTCACCATTTTAGTCAGTGTACTTTATTGGGTGTCTTTTTTATTTTTCTCTTTCTAGATTTAGTGGCTGTTTTGTGCCCCAAAGGTCCACTTCGTATGCTGGTTGAAACAGCTCAGGAAAGAAATGAGACTCTCTTCCCAGCTCTCATCTACTCCTGTGAGTACGCCACGCCAAGGCCATTTAAATATTATCATTTAGTGCCTTCATCTACTCCTGTGAGTGAGTAAGCCATGCCAAGGCCATTTAGACATCATTTAGTGGCTTCATCTACTCCTGTGAGTACGCCGCGCCGAGGCCATTTAGACATCTCTTAGTGCCTTCATCTACTCCTGTGAGTAAGCCGCACTGAGGCCATGTTAAATATCATCATTCAGTGGCTTTATCTACTCCTGTGAGTACACCGCACCAAGGCCATGTTAAATATCATCATTTAGTGGCTTCATCTACTCCTG